>CM053622.1:233686764-233707992 GCA_028646595.1 Phalanger gymnotis | reverse complement strand
GTTCGAACAGGTTTAATTCCAAAATACATAGAAACCTAGTCAACAAAATGGTAATGGTGTGCCATTTTTGATGACGACTATTGTAGATTATAGAACCCAGTATCCAGTCTAGTGCTCCTTCTAGTGTATCCCATTGTCTCTTATCCCACAGAAAAGAATAACATGGCAGAAAAAATGTTTTTGAAAATGTCTTTTTTTTCAAAAAGAAAAACCATTGAAGAAAATATTTGGGAAAGTTCCCTTTAAAAATTTCACATCAAAGCCATGGGATAGCAAGACAAATGGCAAAGTCCAGATTACAGCCATCTCTATGGTTTGTCCCTCCTCCACCAAGAAATCTCAGTCACAGAATTTGCATGGAACTAGAGCCTATTATAAGGGCAGGTAAGTAGTGCAGTGAATAGAGCACTGGACTTGGAATCAGGAAGACTCACATTTAAGAGTTCAAATCTGGTCTCAGACACTTCCTATCTGTGTGATCCTGGGCAAGTCACTTAACCCTGTTTACCTCAGTTTCTCATTTGAAAAATGAACTGAAGAAGACAACAGCAGACCACTCCAGTACCTTTGCCAAGAAAACCCCAAATGTAATCAGGAAGAGTCAGAGATGACTGTAACAACTGAACAAAGAACATATTACAATGGATAATCATTATCATCAAAAAACCAGAGGGCCTTTATCATTCTGTCGACCTGTTTTCTAAGTAGTTTGTCTTAGAATTGAACACAACAGTCTTCTGAAGGTTTCAAAGCTTTTGCTTTTTCAGATGGGAAGACAGTACTGTCAGTCATTTCAAATGTCAAGGTCAAAGAGGTGGGCAAGAAGAGAATGTAAATCTTTCTACCCTGCCCTGAAATGTGGCTTTATGCCAGCTGGTGACACGAGTGAAAAACAACATGAAATAACATGGAATAATAGACATTACAAATAAATTCCCAGAGAAATGTAGCAAAGAGGATGAAAAGAGCAAAAAGAAAATTTACCCCCCAAAAAACAAACTGGTGCTTTTTTTTCATAAATGTGGAAAAAAATAATAAAATAAGAAGCAGAAGGGGGAAATAATAACATAGTTCTTTAAAGTTTTTGGAATGAATCTCCTGGATTTTCATTTTCTATTCCTTTGTGAGAAGTTTAATAGGAGATAGGAGGTCTAACTAAACAAGTACTGCCGTTTTGACTAAGCTGACTAAATAAAATGTTCAATATATGTCTGCGAGAAACAGAACTGCCCAGTTAGCCTTGGGCGTGAAAGCTACCCTACTACATCAAGTGAATTGGAGAGTGAGTGGCCTGATTAGCTCTATGAATTAAGGAATGCTGTTGTACAATGCATTGGCCTGGATTATCCAGATAATTGTGCAATACTCCTTTCCATTTTGGCTGTATAAACCAGACATTAGCTGACTAATTAAATAAGGTCCCTGTAAGAGAGAAAAGCTGGCAGGAACACTTTTCATTAGAATGCCCCAAAGGCAGAAAATAAAGAGGCCACCAATGACTCTTTTAAGTCATTATCTCAGGACTCTGGAGCCAAAGTCTTCATGCTGCAATTTATTTACTTCAGCAGAATGACTTCAGAGCTAATTAACTTATGCTTGTCAAGTACTTAGATCTTGGGATGACAATTGGAATGCAAGAGCTAAGGATGACTCCCATGGAAAGCATTGAAGATGGATGTGAACAGAGGGCAATCAGTGTTATCCAATGACCTTGCAGACCATTTTACTAGTTGTGCTGTGCTGTTATTCTGATGACTGAATAAGAACTTTTCGGAACAAATTATCCATGACCAATGTACGTCATCATATGCCGAGTCTGATCCCTCCATCAGAACACCCCATGGAACAGACAGCAGAGTATAGTGTATGTAGTGTGGGACATAGACTGGTGGACTAAGTCAGGGGGCCATGGGTTCAAACCCTGACTTCTATAGGCCACATTGACATGGAAAAGTCATTTTACCTCATTGTCATTTAATGCATCAACCTATAAAATGGGGAAAAGCATGAGATTTGGAGTTATAAATGCTTTGAATCAAATCCTGTCTCCATGAATAACCAACTATGTAACCTTGGGGAACCTTTATCCTACCTGGGCCTAAGTTTCCTCAATCCTAAAATGAGGGGGGCTATTATAGATGACCTCTAGTTATAAAGATATGATCCTGTGAGCCCTAGCTGGGAAATATAAAAAGTCCTGTAATATCCACTGTACAGCACTACTAGGGGGCTTAAATGAGATAATATGTATAAGGGGATTTGCAAACTTTAAAATACAACATAAATGTCAGTGGTTATTATGAACTCTGTCCTTCAGTTGAAAGTTGAAGGCTAGAATACATCCCTGGAAGAGACTCAGGACACTGATTTTGCCAAGGTACTGACTGATATACTGATGAAATGTTTCAAGTGGCTCTATTATAAAGACCGTAAAATGAAACTGACTAAGCATTCTTCAACATGGCAGGTATCAGAAGTCTTGAGTAGACTGCGCTGTTTTCCCTTTCCTGCAATGTACCTGCTGCTAAATTAAAAAAGACACCTGATAACATTGAACCTGACAGGACAGAGACAGTGCTGTTCCAGAAGCTACTTAGAAGTAGAAGGAAGGCTTAACTCTGAACCTCCAGTCCAGACTGATGAGAATGCTATAAAGACTGCCTCCTTTAAAAAAAAAAGAAGAAAGAAAATTGGCACAGTCAGAATTTTATCAAGCAAGCATGAGATGAACTCAGCAAAATTATTAGATTGGCAGTGAAAGACTGTAGGATAAACAACATGACAAGAAAAGCTCTTTGTTGTAATAGGAGTCTGAACAACTCTAAACGCCCCACCAAACTAACATGATAGCTACCTTCAACATATTTGAAGGGCTGTCATGTAGAAAAGGGAATCATCTTGTTCTGCCCATAGGGCAAAATAGGAGGAATGGGTGGAAGTTGCAGTGAAACAAATTTAGGCGTGATAAAAGGGAAAATGTTCTAAAAATGACAGGCAGCAAGGACATAGTAGAAAGAACAATGGATTTGAAGTCAGGGGACCCAGTCTCAAATCCCATCTCTGTCACTTAGCTACTTGTGTGACCTTGGGCAAATCACTTAGATTCTCAAGGTCCCAGTTTCCATATCTGTAAAATGAAGGGGTGGACTAGATGGCCCCTAAAGTTCCTTCTAGTTTTAAATCTTTTATTTTAGAGTGGTCTGAAAGGGAAATGGACAGTCTCAAGTGATCACAGGATAATAGATTCAGAGCAAGAAGGGAAATTCAGTCCAACCCTCTTCCTTTGCAGATAAAGAAGCTGGGACCCAGAAAAACTAAGTGACTTGCTTAAGGACACACAAGTAGAACATGATGGAGCTGCAATAATGGTTTCCCCTTCACTTCAGGTTCCCAGCAAAAGATCAATGGCAACTTCTTTGGGATGTGTAAAGGAAATTCTTGTTCATTCACACATTTATTATTCAGGTTTGGGTAAGACTAGATGGGAGGACTGAGGTCTCCTCTAACTGACATTCTAAGACTCTGCAACACTTCCCCTCTCCAGTGAAGGGAGGACAAAAGCAGCATCAGAAGTAGTCAGAACAGGATCTAATTTCCAACTTCCAGCATGAAATCTGACAGGAAAAGAAGACTTCAATGTAAACATCACCTCTAAATATTCTGCCTTTTAGCTCTCTCACCAAACATACTGGCATACTCAGCCTGACACTTTCTCTCACCAAAGTCATTATTGTCCCTGCCAGAGGCACAGCTTTAATGCCAGCAGTCTCTTAGTTCATGTTTGATATTGGGATGAAATGTAGTATTCATAAGGATTGAACATTTAATACAAGAAAGTTTGTTCTGCCCTAACACAACAAGGATATGCAAGCTGTATACAGCTCCCTTCTGCTCCACATAGAAATAAATATAACCAGCAGGGCAGGGTGAGATGCCTCTTATAGGGCTCCAGAATCCTTCCAGTCCAACAGGCCTTGATTCCATGTGGGTGGATTTCTATGCACTTAGACAATGACCAGGAGACTGGATTAGAGAAGCATGGGTCAGTCAGGTCCCAAGGGCAGCTTTGCCCTGGGCCTAAGTCATGGCTGGGTGAAGCAGGGAAGGAAGCTGCTTCAGGGGAATTGGGGCAAAGAACACAGACCAATCAGTATCCAGGGTCAGATTGGTCTTTTATGTTTAACAATGATTACCATGGCCCCCGATGCCTTAAGGCCATATCTGGTATATTTCACCCCCTCACCCAAGGTTCTCCAGTGACCTTAAGGATGTTGTTTTCTGCCACTGGCTAAAGCCCTGCCAACTGCGTTCTCCAGTCTAAGGAGTTCCCTGTAGCCTAGTCCAATTTAACCATCTTCTGATTGGTTTAGTTTTTACAAAGGAGTATTTACCTCAAAAGAATAATAAGAGCAAAAATACAAACGTTCTCCCTGATACCTAGGGAGGAGCACAAGCCCCCTTCATCCTTCTTCAGTATCTGGGGTGAATAGTGGATTAGGTTCACAGCTTCATTCTGTCTTATATAGCATAGTCCCATCAAGCTCTAAATCCAAAGTCATCTCCGGGCTTGCATTCTGGCACCCTAGCTTTTTGGGGCTTCCTTGATGAACTGACAGCAATATCCAGCCTAGGATCTTGGCCTTAAGGTCTCTGTGGGTCAAGCTCCTAGGTCTGAGACTCTACTGTCTAAGCCCATGCCAAGAACTGAAAAGGAGAAGTGAAACAGATCCAAACCCTGAGCTTGATTCTCAGAACCATACGGCCTAATGGGAAAGCAGACCTTCCACCAACTCCCAGCTTAGTATAAGGTGCCCATGCTCTGAGTGAACAGACTTCACCCACTGGATGACACTGAAAAGAGAGAGAGCAAGACTGTTCCAATCGGGTAGTTTTAAAGATGTAGTTTGTACACAATCGGTGAAAAGAAGTTGCTCCCTCTGTGTGTTAGGAAATACAGAATGCCTTCTCCTAGAAGGAAATCTCAGCTGTCCTCCACATAGGTGTCCCTATCTTAGATGATCTGAGTATGAACAAAGCCCCATTACATAAGTTAAAGCCTTCTCGAGTTGTGAATATGAGGAATGAAAGTGCATCAGGGAAATACTGGTTGTATCACAATCTCTCTCAAGACATTTTTCTCTAAGCAATCCAAAACTAGGCTTCATGTTAATCTAATCCAATGTAAGGGACATTTATTGCTTACTATGCGCAAAACATACAGGTGCATAAAGCAAGACAAAAATGAATAAGACAAGATCCCTGCCCACCATGAGCTAACCTGCAATCACATCAGCGAGCAAGATTATTGACACAAAGAACCATTATATAAAGTAGAATGGTATAAATACCTAAGAGAAGTACAAATAGGATAATGAGATTCAAAGAAAGAATTACTGAACATTCTCTAGAAGGGATATTTCAGAGCTAATGGACCATAAGAGAGAGCTATTTTAGAGAGAAGCACTGTCTCTGTCCTGGTCTTCTATCCTGCTGAGCAATGCTCTTGTTTCTCTTTTAAAAAATCAAGGCTTCCTGTTGATAATCATCAACAGACAACTAATCAAATAAACACGTAAAATACAAAGTAATATCCTGAATCAACTCCCCAGCATTTAGAAAAATATAGGAATAAAAAACAAACGTGATTTAACACCATCCACTCATTATAGGTAAGTACCTTCTCCAAGTAAAACCTGGACTCTTAGTTGCTAAAAGTACAGTGAGGTTAAATGATCTGCGCAGGGTCACACAACCATTATATATCAGAGGTAGGACTTGAACCTTGGTCTTTCTAACTCTGAGGTTGTCTCTTTTTCCATTGTGTCACACCGCTGCTTAAGTAAAACACAGATAATTGAATAAGCCAATACTTAACAAACTAGAAGTGTGTTTTCTTGGTGTCCTTGGTATGCTGCATTATTTTTCAACATTCTTCTCTCTTTCTATTTGATGAAATTCAGATAGAGATCAAGAAAAAGCCTCTATCCCACAATTGCACTAATGAATAAAATGATTGTCTTTTCTAATGACATAAAAGCATTAGGATATATTTGCTACCATTATTCAGACTCCTTTTTGAGATGTTGTAGATATACACAAATATCTATATCATGGGGCACTCTTTCTGAAGAAGGATAAATACAATTCTTTAAAGGTTGGGGTAGAAGGAGAAAGGAGGGAATGGACCACATCTAGTTCCATGGTCAATTCTTTGACATGTTCTTTCTTTTATTGATGAAACTGTTCAAAGATATAAATTTTCCTATAATAAAATTTAAAATATATATAAATATAAAATATTTTATATAATATATAAATATATAATATACATAATAAAATATGAAATTTCCTATAATTCCTAAGTAATAATTCCTATAATGCAGTCCTTTGACTACATAAAAAAATATTGCTATGGTGTCTCATTGTTATTATCTTTAATTAAATTATTAATTGTCACTTGATTTGTTTTTTGATGCACCCATTCTTTAGGATTAAGTAATTTAATTTCCAATTAATTTCTATTCTTTGCTTCAAAGGCCATTTATTGAATATAATTTTATTGCATTATGATTGGCAAAAGATACATTTAACATTTCTGCTTTTCTGCATTTGTATGTGAGGTTTTTATGACCTAACACAAGGTCAATTTTTGTGAAAGTACTACGTATAGCTTAGACTAAGTATACTCCTTTCTATTCTCTTTTAATATTCTCCAGAGATCTCTCATGTCTAACTTTTCTAAAATTCTATTCATATCCTTCATTTCTTTTGTTTGTTTTTTGTTAGATTTTCTAGGTCTGAAAAGAGTGAATTGATATGCTCCCCATATGAGTGTGTATGTGTATATGTATGCATATATATATATATATATATACTCATATATGTGTGCATGTGTCTGTCTGCCTATATGTATATATGCATTCTATTTCTCCCTTTAACTCACTTAATTTTTCCCTTAAGTATTTAAATGCTATGTCATTTAGTGCATATGTGTATAGTAATGATATTAATTCATTGTCTGTGGTACCTTTCAGCAAAACATATTTTCCATCTCTTTTAGTCAAATCTATTTTTGATGTTGTTTTGTCTGAGGTAATAATTATTATCTCTCCCCTTTTTTGGAAATGTAATAGATTCTATTCCATCCCCTTATTTTGACTCTGTGTGTATCTATGTGTTTTTTGTATGCAAAAGATTGTTGAATTCTGATCTCCAATCCATTCTCCCATCTTCTTTCATTTTGTGAGTGAGTTCATCCCATTCATATTCACAGTTATAGCTGCTGATTAGGTATTTCCCTCCATCCTAATGACCTGTACTTTTCTCTTTCTTTCTTTCCCTCATCTCACAAAAAAAAACTGCTTTGCTTCTTACTAATCCCTCTTTTTACTTACCCTCCCTTACCTTCTTCCTTTTTCATTAATTGCTTTCCATCCTGTTTCCCTCTTTGGTGAAATATATTTCTATAGTCAACTGTATCTAAGTGTATTCTTCCCTCCTTTGACCAGTTCAGATAAGAGTGAAGTTCAATTGTTTCCTTTCCTTCTCCAACTCCCTCTTCCTAGTTGCATAATCTATTTTTGCACCATATTTAAATAAGATAATTTTCCACATTGGCCCTTACTCTTCTCCCCTTTCCAGTGTATTCTTCTTTCCCTCTGTTTCCATTATCCTTTTATGATCATCAAAAGATAAAATCTCTCCCAGGACCTCTGTCTAATTAGATTCACTCTATATCCCCTAATGATGATGGAGTTCTGAGGGGATGCATGTATCCTCTCTCCATGTAAGAATGTAAACAATTTAACCTTGTTCAGTCTCTTGGGATTGCTGATTTAGCCTTTGCGCTTCTCTTGATTTCTCTGTGTGTCAAATTTTCTACTCAGCTTTTATCATCAGGAATGCTTGCAAGTGCTCAATTTCATTAAAGATCCATTTTTTCTCCTGAAAGATTATATTGAGTTTTGCTGGATAGGCTATTCTTGTTTATAAGCCTACATCTTTTGTTTTCTGGAATGTCTTATTCCAAGATTTCTACTTCTTAAGAATGGTCACTGCTAAATTTTGTGTGATGCTAACTGTGACTCCTTGGTACATGAATTCTTTCTGGCTACTTGTGTTATTTTTTTCTTTGATGTGAAATAGCTTTCAATTTTGTCTATGATATTCCTGGGAATTTTCATTTGATGATTTCTTTCAGAAAGCAACCGGAAGATTCTTTCAGTTTCTTCTTTTCATTCTGGCTCTAAGAGATAGGCAGTTCTCTTTTATGATTTCTTGAAATATTATTTCTAGGGTCTTTTTTTGGCCATAGCTTCCAGGTAGTCCAGATTGTTTTGCTATGTGATAATACATTTTCTTCTATTTTTTCAGTCTTTTGACTTAGTTTTAAGTTTCTTTATGTCTTGCAGAGTCATTAGCTTCTATTTTGTAAATTCTATTTTTCAGGGAGTTATTATCTTAGATAATGTTTTGTAGCTCTTGTTCCAAGTAATTAATTTTCTTTTTATATCTTTATTCTGAAGCTCTCACTTTTATGTTATTACTCTAATTTTTTTTAATATTTTTTGCAACATTTTTTAAACTTTTGCTTTATCTCTTCCAGGAATTCTTGTTGGACTTGTGTCCTAGCTGTGTTTAAGTTTGAGGCTTCGCTTATAGATATTTTTGGTCATTCTCTCCTTCTGGGTTTGTGCCTTGAGTATTCCTGTTGCCATAATAGCTCATTATGGTAAGATTCTTTTTGTTTGTTTATTTGCTCATTCTTCTAGATCACCTCTTGACTCTGACCTTTATGCTAGGGCTAGGCCCTGCATACTTCTGGGGAGAATGTCTTGGATAAACTTCTATCCTCTTCTGTTCTTTCACCTTCACAGTTCAAGCTGAATATCTGTAAGTTTTCAGTGCTCCTAAACTGATGTGATTCCTGGATTGGGGTCCATTTCAGCATGGGGCAGTTTTCCAAGTGAACACTGTGAGGAATGGGACAGAAATCAGATCCCCAATTCATCCCCTATGGTTGTGCTCAGAATACCTGTCAACTAGTGGATCAGACTCCCCAATATTATGGTAGAAGACTATTGCTTTCTTTCCTTTTCAGGGTAGAAGAGGCTTGGCACTGGAAGAGTGAGGCAGATCCCTCTCAGCAGAGTGTGAAGGGTTGTAAGTGGCTGCTGTGGTCATTTTTGGTCTAAGTCAATGAGCTAACAGGGTCTGCATCTCCAGTGAAGGGATCTCAGGGTCAATGAGCAGCAGGTGAGTGGTTCTCCAAGGTGCTCAGGCTAACTGGAGGGGGTGGTCAGTTCCCATCAGCAGATGGATAACAAGGGGTTGTTGAACTTGCTTTATCAGGTCTCATGTCATCAAAGGAAGGGTCTTGAGGTCCATTTGAGAGTCAGGCTTTTATGAAGCAATCCTCAGCTGTCAATGCATAGGGCTCCGAGCTGCTAAAGTCCTCACTGGGTGGGAGGAGCTCAGAGAAACTGATGGGAAGTATTTTTCTATGTGAGACTGCGGGATGAAGGAAGGAGTGGGTCAGGCTCAGGGAGAAAAGAGGGATGAGGTTGGCTTCCAGCTTCTACAAAAAGAACAAGGGATACTTGAATATGTCCCAGTCAGAGTGTAGGGCAAGGTCCTAGCTATTGCATCCCAATTTAGATTGTCATTATCCTTTGATGTTCAGAACTTCATGTACCTGTGATCAGCAAGTAATAGGTTTATGAGTAGTCATTCATGGGCACTTGTGTTATACATGTGATTTTTTTCAGAAAAAGGGAGGGAGTATGCCCTTGATATAAGCATGATCAATAAATGTTGTACACCTGGCATACATGTGCTGTACACCTCATTGGACATGTCCGGGGATTTCTAAATCCAGGACTAACCATAGCTAGAATGGAATACTTTACTGATTCCTGCCATAGCTTGAGGTCAGAGAGGCCAGAGAATCAGGAGAGCTCCTGCACCCCTTGGGATTCTCAGTGAGATAGGAAGTGATGGGAGTGGATGCTGCTATGGCATCAGGGAGGAACCAGTGTCAATAGGTGGGGGAAAGAAGGACTCAAGCTTCTGGGCCTGGATCCCTGGGTTGCCGTCAGCAAGTAGGCAGGGTTCTATGTTAGTTCATAATAATAGCTCCTGCTGCCCCAGATTTCACATGCAACATTTGCCAGAAATGGAATTATGTGCAATAACAAAGATGTGATCAGATTCAACTTAGCTTTTTTTCCTCATATATTATCTCATTTAATCCTCAAAAGAACTCTGTGTGGTAGGCATTGTAGAATTGTTTTCCAGACCTGTGAGTTCTGTTTATGTTACTTGAGTGTTGGCCACACTCCCCTCTCCCTTAAGGGAAGGCATCATTGCTGTGGACTTGCATAGACTACAACTACACGACTGGTATCTTCATATGTGTGAATGGTTATTGTACTAAATTGGGATTTACTTTGTTATTGGCCTGAGAGGGGAGAATTAGTTGTAGAGATACAGCTTTTGGATCATGATAAAGATGCACTTCTTAAAATAAGGAATTGTATGAAGTTTGATTGGTTTCTTCAAGAGGTGCTGTGTACCCCTCCACTGGGGATGCTTCAAAAAAGCCTGGAAGGCCACTAGGAGGGATGCTACAAAGGGCATGGTTGTAACTAGATTACCTCTTCTTGCTTCATTCCTCTCCGACACCTCCCAGGGTTTGGCTTTCCTAGGGCCGAAGATTTTGAGTTTTGTATTGTCAACCTTGGTGGTCTGGCGGCATAGCAATCATAGTTTTTGGACTTGGGTATCAAGATTTAAGTTCAAAACCTGCCTTAGATACTTAGTATGTGACCCTGAAAGAAAGGAGGGAGCGAGGGAGGGAAGGAAGGAAGGAAGGAAGGAAGGAAGGAAGGAAGGAAGGAAGGAAGGAAGGAAGGAAGGAAGTGAATGTTTTAAGAAGACAAAGATCTTGCCCAAATAAAAGACTTACTTCTCTCCAGGAGCTTTCATGTTTCGCAGATATCTAGAAGCCTCACCTGTGATGATTTGTTGTTTAGGCACCTTCAGCTTTAAAAAATACAATATTTCATTGATACTTCGAGTCATAAGATGTCTTCCCTTCCCTATTAAAAGAAACTTATGAAAAATCTTTGATTTCTTTTTGTCTTCTACTCTTTTATTTATTTAACTTGATGTCACTGTCAGGTTCCATTGGAGACCTCACTGTTCTTGTTCTTGATGGCTTAGAAATGAAAACAAAATAAAAGAATTAAAGGAAACAAATAACTAAAAGAGATAACCACTCCCTCCAAAAAAACCCTCAAATATGTGAGAGAAAACCATGAGTATAGCTGCTAAAAAATGGACAAGAATTTTTTGAGGCAAAGAATGGCTGCAATAGCAATTTTGAAAAATGAGGCAAAAGAACAGAGGTGTAGCTGTGAATAAGTACCTTTGCTCAGCATCCCTGATAATCTCCTAGGTAACAACTGAATTGTAGGAGAGGCAGCCTCATGTAGTGGGAAAGATCCTGGATTTGGATTCAGAAGACCTGAGACTCAGTTGTTTCACTGACCTAGTTTGTGATCATGGCCAAGTTAAAATTCTTTGCACCTCACATGGGGTAATTATATTGCCATTTCTTATCTCATAGGCTTGTACAAGAGTACTTGATAAACCTTAAAGATCTACATAAATATGAATATTACTATTATCATCATCATTATTGCTTATGAGTGACCTGAGGCACCCACCTTGCTAGGGGCTGACTACTAGCAAGTAACAAGGCAAACTGGGTACCAGTCACCTAGAGCGTCAGGCAAAAACATCTTTTAAAAGTCCATGACACCACCAGTAAGTAATCCACAAACTTTCTAAGCCAATAGTTTCAACTCTTTCCCTAAAAAGAATTTGCCAGACAGTTACAAACACAATGACCAACCATAGTTCCAGAAGACTCATGATGAAACTTGCTACCAGCCTCCAGATAGAAAGGTGATGTATTCAGAGTGCAGATTGGGGAATATATTTTGGGTTTTTTTGGGGGGAGTGGGAAAGGGGGACTAGACATGGCTAATGAGAGATCTTGTTTTTCTTGCCTATATATGTTTGTTACAGGTATTTTGTTTTTCTTGCTTTCTCAGCATGGGGGGGAGGGGCAGGGTGGAGAAGGAGAGATTCCAAAACTGAAAATAAAATAATGTTGAATTTTTAAAACAAGAAAAGTTTATCGGAGAAGGAAGAAAATTGTCAAATGATTTATTTCTATTTCATTGTTTTTGCATTCCTCTTTTTTCCAATACCCTCAAAGCCAAGGCGGGTAGGAGGGAGAGGGAAAGAGAGAGGGAGGGCGGGAGAGAGAGGGAGAGGGAGAGGGGGTAAGAGACCAAGAGCAAGAGTAAGAGAGAGAGAATAAAGAGAAAAACACAGCAAGATAGAGTTAGGCAAGTAAATTACATGTTGAAAGTAAAGAATGATGATCGAGAAATAGCTAAAATGGTAATGGGGTGTGGGGGAGTCAGGGTGGTGGAGTGAAGGCAGGAACTCGCCTGAGTTCTCCCAAATTCCCCTCCAAACAATGGTAAAATAACACCTCAAGGCAAATTCTGAAGTGACAAAGCCAACAAAAGGACAGGGTGAAACAATTTTCCAGCTGAGGAAAACTTAGTTTGGCATGAAAGGTCTGTGTCATTGAGGTGACAGTAGAGTGCAGTCCAGCACAGGCCAGTCCTGGCAATCCATCAGCATGCTTTGGGGGCAACTGAATCATTGGAAATGGAGGCTTCTCGAGCAGTCAGCCCACAGACCTTAAAGGGATAAGACAAGTGGTCAGGAGATTACAAGGGACCCTTTGCTGACACTGAGAGCAACACTCTATTGCATTGCCCATACATGGTTCTGGGTCACAGTCTCAGGGCAAGGAGGAGCAATAACAGGAGCAGGGAACTTGGACATTGTTCCAGGCTGGAAAACAGTGCTTGCTCAAAAAGGATTTTTAAAATCAAATAATAGAGGTAGAAGAAAACTTGGGAAAAGAAATGAGAGCAATGCAAGACAATCATGAAAAAGAGTCAACAGGCTGGTAAAGGAAGCACACACACATAAAATACTGAAGAACTCCTTAATATTGAAGAAATAGTGAAGAAACTAACACTGCTAAGTGCCTCCAAGAAGCCCAGAGAAGGTGGAATGACTTGCCCAAGACCACAGGTAGTAAAATTATAGATCTTGGGATTTAAATCCATGTCTTTAGATGCAAAATGCATCATTTTTGCACTGTGCTACAGCTCACTGATGTGTGGGTTCATTTCTACATTGGGCGCTATAAGTTTTCTTTTGCTCATAGGACCAGTTCACTGACTTGCAATTTGATATGATGATAGGCTACAATATGATATAATATGATATAATACAACACAACACAACACAAAATATTTATTAGGTGCCTATTATGTGTCGGACACAGTGTTAAGATCTGAATATAATGAGCATAGTAAGCATTTGCCCATAGTAAGCACTTAATAAATGTCAACTTTTTTGGATTAGACTGGACTAAGAATCCAGAATTATTGTTTTAAGTGTATAGATCTTCAAACAGTCAGCTATTATGATACAAAAATATAATTCATAGTGAGTCAAAAACTCCTTTCCTCTCTACCATGCCTTGATAACTCATTCCCATTGAGCTCAATCAGGCCAGTCTTCACATTCTATCTTCCTGTGGTGTCCTATGTTATTATGCTCTCTAAACCACCCCACTCTAGGTTAACAAACCCCGCTTCATCCTATCCATCTTCCTCATATTTGCTTTCTCCTTCTTCAAGGAAACTTTATTCTTTCTCTCTCTCTCTCTCTCTCTCTCTCTCTCTCTCTCTCTCTCTCTCTCTCTAGAAGACACTGCATTCTTGGCCACATCCTCTAATAATAGCTATCTCTTCTCTTAGGAACAATGAAAACATTGGACTGTGGAAGAGGCTGTTCTAGAACTCAAAATATATTTAAAAGTGGCAATCCTCAAAACTCTTCAGTAAGGGTTAAAAGGAAATAGAAAAGTGCATTAATAGAATGAACTTGGTAAGAAAGAATCAGAAACCTTCAAAGTCAACAACCTAGTGCTCAGTAAACCTAAAAATATAAGCTAAATGGGGAATAATTCCCCATTTGACAAAAACTTCTGGGGAAAAATGGAAAGCAATTTGGCAGAAATTAAAATTCAGGCCGGCGTCTTATGCCATATTCCACTACAGGGTCTAAATGTATATTTTTTACTTGAACACGAAAGGCTACCCATATATTTAAAATACTCAGACTGATCTGTTAGTATTAAAAATATGAGAAGTCTTTCTTTCCAAGGGGAAGCCTGGCATTATTAAAGGTGCTTTGAAATTTCCAGAAGGCAATTCATCTGAATAATAAGAATAATAGCTAGCATTACTATATCACTTTAAAGTTTGCAAAGAACTTTACATATATGATCTCTGATCCTCACAACAAATCTTTCAGATAGATACTATTATTGCTCCCATTTTATAGACAGAGAGAGGTTATGCGACTTTTTCAAGGTCACACAACTAATAAGTGTTTGAAGGAGGATTCAAACTCAGGTATTACTAACTCCAAGTTCAACATTCTATGTGCTGCACCACCCAGTTGTCTTTCCTCCTCCTCTTCAACTCTAGGCCCAACTCACTGTCCATATGAATTCTCTATCCCAGGTATAAATACTAATGAACTTACCCTATAGGGCTCAGATTATGACACATATGAAATGAGATCTGCATCGTTTTTATTTTATTCAGTATTTCCAAGTTTTTATTTTTAATTACAGCTTAATAAAGGAATTTTGCCAAAAGGTCAAAATTAAAAGCCCATGGCAAAAGAGATTCTCCATTAAAGTCCTATATCACTGATGTCCCAGAGTAGTCAGGAGTAGGCCCTGGAGTCTCCAAGGCTGTGCTATATATATATATATATATAGACTCTGGTAGCTAGGGAGACTTCAAGATGGAAGCAAATGTGAGTAACAGAAGAAAAATAGAAAATGTTGCTGGGGCCTCTCAATGTCAGGAGGGCTAAGCTCACAATGTGCTGAGGTTAAAGAGGAAAGTGAAAGATGACAACAAAAGTGGATTTTTAAGAGGAGGTTCAAAAAAGAACCAGAATGGATGTGATAAGGACCATGTAAAGTTGAAGATGCAAAGTGGTAAATTAGGTTTGCTATCAGAAAGAAAAACTTCCTAACAACTGTTTTGGTTGTTCAGTCATTTTCCAGTCAAATCCAATTCTTCATGACCCCATTCAGGGTTTTCTCCGCAAAAATACTGGAGTGGTTTGCTATTTTCTTCTCCAGCTCATTTTACCAATGAGGTAATAGAGGCAAACAGGGTTAAGTGACTTGCCCAGGGTCACACATCTAGAAAGTATCTGAAGCCAGATTTGAACCCAGGGAAATGAACGAGTCTTCCTGAGTCCAGGACTCAGAGCTTTATTGATTGTGTCATCTAGCAGCAGCAGCAGCAGTAGCAGGAGCAGCAGCAGCTGCAGCTGCAATCTTCCTCATTGCATGTCTTCATGCTAAGACTGATTGAATAACTGTACGGTAGATTATGGAGGGAATTTTCAGACCCAACAACTTACTTATTCCCTACAACAGGCTTTTCTTTAGCCTGCTCTTCAGTGACCTTTTTACATTTTCCCTTCATTTTTTCAGTTCTTTTCATACAAGCAGCAGGGTTGGTGGATATTTCTCCCAATTCTTACTTATTTTTTAGCCATATCTCCACAAAAAAGGTTAAGACTCTCTCCCTTTTGATTTTTGGACAAAACTCAGAATAGAGTGAGGGAAAAAAAGCCAAAAGAGGCTTCTTTGGGGACACTGAGTTCCTTGAACTTTTTTTTTCATTTCTCCTTTAGATAATATGTAGGTTTAGTCTCCAAGGTCCCTTCTAATGATGAGATTCTATGCTTCTGTGAAGTGTGTGCCTAAGATAGACTGTCTGCCTGTGGTCTGAAGGGCATCCTGCTCACCGATCAACTGTTTCTGATTCTTTCTTATGCAGTCTGTTTCACTGACCAACTTTTGTTGTTTTTTTAACCTCATCCAAATAATTTGAGGGATTACAAACAACAAGCATTTATTAATCACTTACTGTGTGCCAGGTACAAGGCTAGGTGCTAGTGATACAATCACCAAGAAAGAAACAATCTTTAATCACAAAGAGCTTACATTCTAATGGAGGAGATAAGGAAATATATAAATAGAAAGTGAGTATATGTATAAATACATATGTGTGTATATTAGTTAAATAGAAGATAGTTTGAGAGGGAATGCACTAGTATTTGGGAAACAGGGAGGAGAGAATCAGGAAAGATTTCCTTTGGAAGATGATTGTAACAACAATGTTACTTGCAGATACTGTGGAGGTATAAGGCCAATAACACCAGCACACAGGAGGGCTGCTGGCACAGGTTCTTTGATCTGCTTTTCTAAAGGAAAGCAACTTTAAGAGGTTAACAATCTTACCTTAATTAAACATACGTATATCGTTCACTTAGTTCAGAGGGAAAAGTCAGCACCTTGAACTTCAGAGCAAATACAAACAGAAATTACAAACAAAGAAAGTAACATAAATCAACAGACAGGCTTCTAACTGTCTGATCACAGCAATACATACATAGTTACCAGAAAGAGAAGCACCAACATCTGGGTTTTCAAAGCTGGGGGGCTCCTTAATGGCTACCCAGAGTCTAGTCTGGACAAATCACATGAACGCTCTTCCAATGAGTGAGCCCCCAAAGCAAAATGCTAATCTCAGAGTACCTATATTGTTTCTAATCAAGGACTCATGATTCAATCAAAGACTCTTGATTCAAACAAAGGCAAGACTCAATCAGAAGCACTTTGTTGCCTTAGTGCAGAGAATCACTCCAAAAGAAGAAACAGCAAAAAGTCCCACTTTGCTTGCCATTGCAATGATGCTTAAAGAAGAGAAGGTCTATGAGACTGAGGTAAAGATGAAGGACATTCCAGGTATGGGAGAGGATCACTTGAAAGGCACAGAGACGGAAGATGGAGTTCTATGTATGAGGAACAGAAAGAAGGTCAATTTGGCTGGATTGAAGGCAATCGAAGTGGAGTAATGTCCAATGAGGATGCAAAGATAGACTTTGGTATTAAAAGCTAAACAGAAAACAGAGGCAGTAGGGAGCCATTGCAGCGGGTTGAATAGGGAAATCACATGGTCAGATCTACACATAAGGAAAATTACTTTGGCAACAGCGTGTAAGATAGATTAGAGTATTGAGAGGCTTAAGGCAGGGAGACAAATTGGAAGGCTGTTAAAATACTTTAAGCACGAAGTGGTGCTGTTGTTCAGTCATAAATAACAGTGTGACCCCATTTGGAGTTTCTTAGAAAAAAATTGGAGTGGTTTCCCATTTGCTTCTTCAGATCATTTTACAGATGTGGAAACTGAGGCAACAGGGTTAAGTGACTGGTCACACAACTAGTGTCTGAGGCTGGATTTGAACTCAGGTGTTCTTGACCTCAAGACTGGGACTCTATCCACTGAGCCATCCACATGCCCAAGAAGGGATGAGGGTCTGAAATAAGATGGCAGCTGTGTGAATGGAAAGAAGGGGTTAAATGGAAAAGATGTTACAGAGAAAGAAACAATAAAGTTTGGCAAGTATTTGCATATATGGGGTGAGGGAGAATAAAGAGTCAAGGATGATATTAGGAATATGAACATATGAGAACAGAGACACTGCCCTTGACAGAAAGTTTGGAAGAGGAGATGATTTGGGTGGGTGGTGGAAATATTGAGTTCAAATTGAATGGAAGATGTTTCTAGAACATCTACCTCAGTATCTCCACTGCACAATGAACCTGAAGTTCAAATCCAATCTCAGAAAGCCTTACTAGCTGTGAGATCTTGGGCAAGTCATTTAATAACCTCTAAGTTTCCTCATCTGTAAAATGGGGATAATAATAGCCCCTACCTCACCGGGTTAATGCGAAGATAAAATAAGATAATATCTGTAAAGCATTTTACAAACCTGAAAGCGCTATTTCAATATTGGTTATTATTTATTAATAACTAGTTTGAAATGTCTTTTTGGTGCTTTGTGATGAGAGACTGAATTTGAGAAGAGAGATTGGGATTTTATAATGTACTTTGAGGTCTGAAGAGTCCTACTCCTCATCCTAGCCTAATGTGTTGGGAGTATAAAGTAGAATTAGGCTAGACTAATAGCAATTCTGAATGACTATGAGAAAAGATCTTTCTCATGGTAAACTTTCCTTTCTCTAGGCTGAAGAATGGAAAGCCCCTATTCAATTTGCTGTAACAGTATCCTTTAATATATTACATGTTCCAACGACAACTGAGCAGCTGTGCCCCACTGGCCCAAATCTACACTACCCTCATTTGTCCTTTTTTGTTTTCCAAGTCCTGGGTAGGAGACTAGAAGCAATCTACTTGTGATGTGCTAAGAGAAGACCTTCTCTTCATCACAGACACCCTGTCCCTGTGAATGTTTCTTTCCCAAATCTGCTTGCTTGTAAGCAAAACAGATTCAACTAAACCCAGATCTCCAAAGACTGACCTGTATTTCTTTGAGTTGTTGTCAATCATTTAATCAACTAACATTTATTAAATGCTGACTACGTGCCCTGTACTGTACTAAGTACTGGAGATTAAAAATAAAACGGAGGGGGCACAGTTCCCACTTCCAAGTAATGTACATCCTAATGGAGAATACACCTTGGAAATAATTAGATACATACAAGGTGTATGCCTATAGGTAATATATTTTAGATAATATATATCATATATATGTGTGTGTGTGTTTGTATATATACATACATATATATGTATATATGTTGTAATCTGGAATGGCTTGGGTTTATACCCCTATTTAGAGGGCAAAACTCTAAAAATGGCCTGGGGGTAGAGCTTCCAGACCTGCCCTAGGAGCAGTTGGGAAGTCTCTCTCTCTCTCTCTCTCTCTCTCTCTCTCTCTCTCTCTCTCTCTCTCTCTCTCTCTCTCTCCTTCTGTGTGGCTCCCATTGGGAGAAAATAAGTATTTATTAAGCATTTAATATGTGCCAGTCATGTCCTAAATCAGGGGTGGGGAACCTGCTGCCTCAAGGCCACACGTGGCCCTCTAGGTCCTCCAGTGTGGCCTTGTGAAGTTTGGATTCAGTCAAAGGGCTCCACTTGACGACATGACCTCGAGGCCACAGGTTCCTCACCTCTGTGCTAAATATTTCCATTAAACCCCTGGCCACAAAGGGACACCCTCTAATGTAAGAAAAGGGTTGACTATAGATGCTTATGAGAAATAACATGCAAAATCCACCAAATGGATTATCTAATAGAGTAAATTTAAAAAAAAAAAACAGAAATGGAAGTCAGGCTTTGGCAGCAGGTAGGACTATTCTCTTGTTGGCTCCTGGCTCCTGGCCCTGGGTAAGCTATAAAGCACACAGTCAAATGCACTTCACAGCTCATCCATACAGATGGAGGTCATCTCTCATGGTCTTATGGAGGAGAACTGCAGATTCAGCCACTGTTCCTGCCTCCTGCTGCTGTTCCTGCCTCCTGCTTCTGGCTGTTCTGGGACAATGGCTGCCTCTCCCTTCTTCTATCCCTGTTCTCCCAGAGAGTCTCCCAAATTCCTGCCATTGTCATGTGTGAAAAATACTTCCACCACCACCACCCTTGTCTAAGAGGCTGATCTCACATTACTTTCTTCTCTTCCCATAGTAGGAAGCAAATCCCAGCAGGGTCTATGACCACCCAGCCCTTTGCCAGGGGCCTCTTGTAGAAAGTGGAGTTTGAGCAAAATCTTGGAGGCAGCCAGAGAAACCAAGAAGAAATGAGAGAAGAGCAGTGCCCACATGAGGAACAGTTGCTCTAAAGGCCCAGACTCAAGAGATGGAATTTCATCTTTAAGGAACTAGAATTAAGCCAGTTTCTAAAGCATGTGGAGGGGAGAGTAAGGTATAAGAAAGCTGGTAAGTTAGGCATAGGCCAGGCAATGAAGAATTCTAAATATCAAGCAGAAGATTTTGTATCTGGTCCTGCAGGTAATAGGAAAATAATTAGGTTTTTATTGAATAGGAGTGCATGGGGAGGTGGCAGCTAGGTGGTGCAGCGAATACAGTACTGGGTTTGGAATCAGGAAGAATCATCTTCATGCATTCAAATCCAACACTTACTAGCTGTGTGACCCTGGTCAAGTCACTTAAGCCTGTTTGCCTCAGTTCCTCATCTGTAAAATGAGCTGGAGAAGGAAAAGGCAAACCACCCTGGTATCTTTGCCAAGAAAACCCTCCCCAAAATGGGATCATGAAGAGTTAGTCATGGCTGAAATGACTTAACAACAAGGGTGGGGAGATGGGACTACAAGGGGATTTGACATGATCGCATATATGCTTTAGAAAAAACCACCTTGGTAGCTAATAGGGGATGGATTGAAATGGGGAGGAACTTGAGGTAGGGAAACCAATACTGCAGTAGTCCAGGTGATAAGGGATGAATAAACAAATAAAAGAGAAACTGAAGGACTGAAAAAGGGAGGTGAAAAATATAGAGCCTTCTAGAGGAAATCAGCTTTTCTTGAAGCAGCTGAAAAGAATGTAAGAGGAAGAATTATAGGCTAAAGGGGACAAAGCGAATGCTGAAGAGAACACAATGGAACAGGAGGCCATTGGAACTGAGGAGGGGTGTGGCTAAACTGAAAGGCAACGATTGTGTTCTGCTGGGACACAGAGGTAAGAATTTAGAGCAATAGGTGGGAATTGAAGAGTGGCAGATTTAGGCTTAATATAAGGTAAAAAAAAAATCCTTATAATCCAGGGGTATCGAAAAGAGAAATGAGTTGCCTGAGTTGTTCAAGCATGAAGAATCACTGCTTGGGATGCTGTAAGGGAGATTCTTGTTTACCTATGGTTTCAGGTAGATGGCCTCTAAGGTACTTTCTAAATCTGAGATTTTATAACTCAGAAGGCAGTAGATTTTTGTCTTGATATGAGGAGAATCTCCCTGATAATTCATTTTCACAAACTACAATGAATGCCTCTGGAAATGGAATATTCCCCATCCATAGAGGTTTTTCATTTCTTTGGGATGTTGTAGAGGGAATTCCTTTTCAGGGAATGGGTTAGACTAGATGATGTGTTCCTCTACCCTGTGATTCTGGTTTAGGTGCGTGTATGTATCTGTTTACATGTAATATTATTCTATT
>CM053622.1:233637728-233686264 GCA_028646595.1 Phalanger gymnotis | reverse complement strand
TTGTCATCATCATCAAGTTTTAGATAGTATGTAGGGGCTCAAGACAAAACTGCCATTTTCTTGTGCTCTCTCATTTCTCCCTTTTGCAGTTCTGGCTCACACCTCCCTACTCCTTAGCTCTCAAAAGACCTTGTACCTTCTCACTAAGAGTACTGTCAATATTCCCATCCCACCAGTCTATGCTGGGGACATCTGTTGCATTTTACACACAGTCTTATGAAGAATGAAGCCCCCTCCTTTTGTAGGAAGCCCTAAGTTGGAGTAGCTTTTGAAAAGAGAAACACATTCATATAAAACGTATAGATTATGGTAAAAATAATGCTTAGCTACTTGGGAGTGTTCAGAGTTAAGTGAAAGGTTCATTAGGAAGAGCTAGGACAAAGGAAGCTAGGAGGCACAGTGGATAATGGGCTAGGCCTAAAGTCAGGAAGATTCATCTTATCTTTGTGAGTTCAAATTAGACACTTACTAGCTGTGTGACCCTGAGCAAGTCACTTAACCTTAACCTTAAGTAACTTAACCTTGTGTTAACCTTGTTTGCCTTATTTCCTCATCTGGAAAAGGAAATGGTAAACCACATCAAGTATCTTTGCAAGGAAACCTCAAATGGGGTCACGGAGTATCTGAAACAACTGAACAACAACAAAAAGATGTTCTGAAAAAATGGAGATTAAGTTATACATATATCCTTTTACCTCTCTGCCATTTTATGCAATAAATTTCTTTTCATAAGTGTGAGTATATATATTCTAGGGCACACTAACCTGGAGCTGGATAATAAAATGACCACTTCCATCAACAGGAAAAACAAGGAATGGTTGAAATCACAGACATTAATTCAAAGAAAGACTATGACACATTCCTAACATTAATATGAATGGAGAAGTAATGAGGGTCAGGTAGGCTGAAATACTGTTTATACTCTCTTCTCATGGGATCTGTTTGACACAAGATAAACCCTGTGTACTTATTCATCTAATTTTAAGAGAAATGATGCCCACCTTTATCTTCACATTAAACAGAACCCTCAAAGGTGACTAAAATGGACATTGTTGGAATATTAAGAAGAAAAGTGGGAGAGGGGGTGAAACAGAAAAGTCTTATTTTTTGTTAAGATAATGTCTTTCATTACAAGACCATGATTAAAAAAACAACATCCCGACTCAAAGCATTATTTCACTGTTTTTCACTGGTCTTTAAAGTGAAAAACCATAATATTTTCATATTTGTATTTGCCACAGGAAAGAAGGAAGGAAGGAGGGAAGGAGGGAGGGATGAAAGGAGGGAGAAAGGAAGGGATGTAGGGAGGAAGGGAGAGAGGGAGGAAGGGAGAAAGTGAGATGAGATGGGATTGAAGAAAAGAGGAAGAAATGAAAGCAGCTTCATTCACCTCTTTTGTATCGGTATGTATAATTTGCCTATCCTCCTTAGCTGTATATTTTTGGCATAAGGACTGTGAATTTGAGAAGGAACAAACGTTAAATATCAGGAAATGATCATTTGTAGTCTAATAACAAAATATGGTTGGTGAATGGTAAATGGTAAGATGATCAGCCTCAAATGGTTGTTGTCCTTCATTCCTGAAGAGGACCGAAATGAAGTCACTATGCTTGAGTCAAGTGCGAACATTTGGGGTGGACACTCTAAATTTAAGCAGAATGCAGAATAACAAAATATAAAAAGTAATAAAATACTTATTTGAAAATTCCTTAAGAATATAAACAAGTCTTTGTAGATCAGAGGTGGGGAATTTGTTTTCTGTTGAAAATTTAAAAAAAAAAATCTATGAATCATAGGATCATAGCTTTAGAGCTGGAAGGGATCATCAAGTCACTGAGTCTCTTAATTTTACAGATGAGGAAAATGAGGCATGGAGCAGTTAAGTGATTTGTTCAAGACCCCAAAGTTGTTAAGTATCTGAGGCAGGATTTGAATCTAAGGCTTATTCACTCCAAGTCTAATAGTTTATCCACTGTATGCTGTTGCTTCTAATTGGGCTTGAAACCATACTTTTTTAAGAGCATAAACTATAAAATGGCCCTCTCATAAAGTTTGAAAATTAAGATGAGGGAACATTAAAATATATTTAATAAATAATAAATGCACGTTTCATTTGTATATTATAGCCAGTAAAACAAGAGAGACAGAGGAATAAGCGACAGGTAAATGGGAGAAATTAAGAGGAAGATTGATAGAGAAAAGAGACAGAAAAATATATGTAGACAGACAGTGAGACAGAGGAATTACAGACAGACAAAAAGATATATGTACATGTATGTATGTATGTATACACACACATATGTGTATATATATACATACATAAACATATGTACACTGGAAGAGACACAGGAAAGAAATGATACATGGACATACACACACACACACACACATATACCCTTTGGCAAAATGAAGAGGAAGGAAATTCCTTGGGCTTGGATATTTTAAAATTTTATGCCTTTAATAGACAACCAGAGTCAGAGATAGAGAATCACAAACAGAAACATAGAGATCAATCTGACGAAATAGCATACCTATCGTGTGGATTTTTATGACATTTAAAATTGGTTTACTCTTAGAAACATAAAAGAGCTCTCCCTCTGGTACTAAATCATATCCTGGATAAAAATATATGTTGAGAATCAGATCCAGTTGGCAGGCCAGAAGTTTAACACCCCTGATAAAGGCCTAAGCAGAATGTGTGAAAATAATGTATATTTCCTCCAAGAAATCAGCAGCCTTTTTATAATTCTCAGTTATGACCCTTAAGAAACTCTAGAATATGAATCACTTTGGTAGAATAACCTAGTTTCTTTTGATTGCACACCCACAAGCCTGGCTGATAGATGTCTGGGACTTCATAGGTGCGGAGAGCAAGGGTCATACTGATGCTCTCTTGGATTTTGCGGCCATATGGACTCCTTAAACTAAGAATAAGAGATAAGAAACACATTTTCAAACTAGTCACATATGAACATTTCTATATAACTAACTAAGCGAATACTCATTCTTGCAGGCAGAACTTCACTGACTCCAACTTACCTCCGCGGCTTAGGAAAACTGAGCACCACAGAATCGATGCTTTCAAATTGTAGTGCTGGAGAAGACTTTTGAGAGTCCCTTGGACAGCAAAGAGGTTAACTCAGTCAATACTTAAAGAACTTAATTCAGGTTATTCACTGGAAGGTCAAATATTGAAGCTGAAGCTTAAATACTTCAACCACATAATGAGAAGATGGGATTCCTTGGAAAAGACCAGGATGTGAAAGATTGAAGACAAAAGGAAAAGAGGATGGCAGAGGATGAGATAGACAGATAGTGTGATGGAAACAATGAACACGAACTTAGACTTCAAGAGGTAGAAGACAATAGAAGGGTTTGGCATGCTATGGTCCCTGGGGTCACAAAAGAGTCAGACACAACAGAACCACTGAACAACAGCAACAATTTCTTCTGGTACCATTTTCTGTCATACAATCTATATTCCAACCAGACAACTACTTATCCTATGTTCCTCCAGCTCTGTGACTTTGCTTACATGGTCCTGTCTTGCTGGAATGGAATTTCTCCTCCTCCCAGTCCTCACCCTAATCTTGTGAAAATTTCTCTCAGGGCCTGAATTGGGAGCCACCTTTCTACAAGAAGACTTCCCCAATTTCCTCCCACCATTTCCAAAGGACAAGTGACTTCTTTTGCCTTTTTGTACCCTTGGCTGCTTTTATAGCTTCCTGGAATTATGCTTTGCATTAAAAAATAGAACGGATTACTGGACAAATCACTTAACCTCAATAGATTCAGTTTTCTGTTACCTTCCAACCCAGCCCAGGGCTGTTCAAGAATCCATCCAAGTCTTCCTATTAGAAGTAAAACTAGATCGTCATTGTTGTTTGTCCTTCATCCTTAAAGAGAACTATGACATCGGGAAGGTGATATCATGACTTGCAAGTGAATTAGATTTAAGTGAAGGAGGGCTGTGCAAAGTCACCAGCCTCACTCTCTCCTCTAGAGCCATCTGGATCCAGTGGCAAGACATAGATCAGAATGACTGAAGATGGCCCCAGATGCAGTGGGAGACCTTGGCCTTTCTAAGCTAAGGTCTTTCCCAGGTCTCAGTTTGACTGAGGCAATATCCATTCCATGATTAAGGCTAAGTAAGAAATGAAGAGAGGAAGAATTACCGCAGAGAAATTCCTCATCAACCTTACCCCTTCATCTAGGCTTCTTGACTGCTCACAAGGCTTGAATGAAATGGGAGTCACTCCACTCCTTCTGAGGGGATTGGGAGGGGGGGTGGAGAGAAGGTAAGCCACTAGCCCTAACCATTTGCCTTACTTTCTAATGCCCTTCATTCCCTAGCACTGTCATCTGATCTACATATGTAACCTAAGACCTTTGGGCTTTGTTATCTGCCCTGCTTCTTTTCTCCCAACTCTGCTGAATCTTTTCTCCCAGCTTTGCTCCTAGCTCTCCAACCTCTTCCTCCTTCATACCAATAGCAGTCTCACTCTTAAGATGCCTACACCCATGTGGACCCTCCTGTGATTGGTGAGTTCCTACTTGTGATCATTTTCATGTAAAGACTAAGTCATCCATGCTCACTTCTCTTCTGACTTCACCCCTAACACTCTGGACTTTTTTACTTTGTCCCCTACTCCCTCCCCTTCCTACCTTCCATTTCTGGCTTCTTTTAATATCTTATCTTCTCCCATTTGAATATAAGCTCTTTGGGCTTCGAACACTCTCTCTCTCTCTCTCTCTCTCATTTGCCTTCCTATTACTTAGCGTGGAGTCTACCACATAACAATCACTTAATAAATGCTATATCTATCTATCCAGAGCTCAGCTTTGTTTTATGTGATGCCTCCCCATTTACAATGTGAACAGAAACTTTATCTATTTGTATTCCCAGAATTTAGCATGGGGCTTGTCACACAGTAAGTACTTAATAAATTTTTTTTTCATTCATCATAGCTGTAGAGCTGGAAGGGAACTCAAAGGCCATCTGGTCCAATTCAATCATTTTATAGTTGAGAAAATTCTGGCCTAGAGATGTTAAAATTTTCCTAGGGTCACAAAAAAAATGTCAGAGGTATGATTTAGATGCAGTTCCTCTGACTTTAGAGCTAACACTCTTTTCACTACAACACATTGCTTCCCTCAAGGGTACACATTGGGAATCAAGTGGCATCATGAATGTAAAGCACTTTGTAAACCATAAAGTAGTATATAAATGTCAGCCACAATTGTTCGGTGGACACCTGATCAGTATGGAGTTGGAGCATTTGCTGGACCCTATTACTGTAGCTTAGGCCTCCTTCACTGCTCACCTACCTACTCCATTCCTGGATTTTGGACTTGGTTTTAAATCTGAATAACAGTACTGGCATGTCTCACCTGTCCTCCCCTTACATTCACCATTTCTCCATTTAAGATGCAAAATTAGACTCATATCCTTGTGTCCCTGTCCCTCGACTAAATATTCTTTGGCCATGCTCCTATGTTCCAACAGGTGGTTTTCAATTAACCCTTAATTCCTGCCCTGGACTTTATTGCAAAAGCAAGGATGATGTGGGGAAGAGGTGGAGCTACAAGGTTAGCATCTGCAACTGCCTCTCCCTTCTCTCAGAAAAATACTGACCTGATGGCCACTGAGCAAATATCTAAATTCCTCTCGATCAAGTCAAGTAAAACCAACTAATATTTATTAAGCACCTACTATGTGCCAGATACCGTCTAATGCTAGGGATACAAAGAAAAGAAGGACAAAAAAGTCCCTGCTCACAAGGAGCTCACAGTCTAATTGAGAAATCAGACATGCAGAAAACTATGTATAAAATACACATATATGTGTATATATATACACATATGTATACATATATACATACACACACGATAAAGTGCAGGTGAATAGTCTCAGAAAGAAGGCACTAAGATTAAGGAAGACTGGAGAAAGCTTCTTGCAGAAGATAAAACTTTAGCTGATTCTTGAAGGAAGTTAGGGAAGCCAAAAGGCGTTCTAGACCTGGGGGACAGTCAGTGAGAATACCTAGAACCAGAAGGTTGTGTGTGTGTTTGTGTGTGTGTGGAACACAAGAAGTCAGTGTCTATTGATCACAGAGTTCGTGGTGGGGAGTAAGGTATAAGAAGACTGGAAATGGTAGGAAGGGACTAGTTTATAAAGGGTTTTTAAATCAAAAGGGAGAATTTTGTATTGGATCCTGGAGGCAATAGGGAGTTGTTGGAGTTTGTTGAGTAGTAAAGTGACATGGTCAGACCTGCACTGTAGAAATTCACTTTTATAGCTAAGTGGAGGATGGATTGGAGTGGGGAGAGACTTGAGGCAGGAGACCAATTAACAGTCTATCACAATAGTCCAGGAGTAAGGTGATGAGGACGAGTACCAGGTTAGCAGCAGTGTCAGAGGAAGGAAGATATGAGAAATTACACGAAGGTAGAAATGATTGGCCTTGGCAATGGATTAGATATAAGGAGTGAGAAAGAATGGGGAATTTTGGATGACACCTAGTTTGCAAGCCTGGTTGACGGGGAGGGTGGTGGTATCCTCAATAGCAATGGGGAAGTTAGAAAGTGGGGAAGCCTTAGGGGTAAAGATAGTGAATTTAGTTGTAAATGTTAAATTTAAGAAATCTATGAGACATCCAGTTCAAGATGGCTAAAAGGCAACAAAACATGTGAGATTATAGTTCAGGAGAGAGATTAGGGCTGGACAGGTAGATCTGAGAGTCATCTACACAGAGATGATAATTGAATTCATGGACGTTGATGAGATCACCAAGCAAAATAGATAGAGGGAGAAGAGAGGAAGGCCCAGGACAGAGCCTGGTGAGTGGGTATGATGTGCATAAAGAGCCAGCAAAGGAGACAGAGAAAAAGGAGAACGGGGGGGATAGTGTCTCGAAAACCTAGAGAGAAGAAAATATCAGAGAGAAGAGAGTGAGCAACACTGTCAGAGACTGCAAAGGGGATTGAGAAAAGGCTATTAGATTTGGTAACTAAGAGATCATCAATACTTTTGAAAAGAGCCCTTTCAGTTGAATGTTGAGGTCAAGAAGCAGGGCCACAAAAAGTTAAGAAGAAAGTGAAAGGAAAAAAGTGGAAACATCTATCGTAGATGGCCTTCTCAAGTTTAGCCACAAAAAGGAGGAGAGACATAAGATCGTAGTCCTTTTTTTGGATGCGTCAAATGACGGTTTGCGGGGGGAGGGAGAGACATGGGCAGATTTATAGATAGTAGGGAAACATGAACAATTAAAAATTCATAAGAGAATAGGCATTATGGGAGGGTGAGATGAAACGAAATCAAGAAGATGAGATGGAATAGGATCACTTTTGCATATAGAGGGATTTGCCTTGGCAAGGAGAAAGGCCAGCTCTTCATGTGAAATAAGGGTTAAGACAACATTTAAATAATGGGAGATGAGGGACAAGGAAGAAGAGGGAGCACTCTTTAAACACACTTTTTTTTAGTAAAATATGAGGCAATGTTCTTATCTTTATGGGTGGGCAAAAAGGCAGCTGTGGGAGTTTTGAGGAGGAATGAAATAGTTTTGAAATACTGCTATCTCGAGTGAGATGATAAATTGATTTGGCACATTCCAAAGGATTGCTTGGCTGAAGTGAGGTTCCAATTTAGGTTTTTAGGTTTTGTAACTGTAACTAATCCCTCCTCAGCAAGGTTTCATGATTTTCCCTAGGGAGATTTTCCTAGATTTTCCCAGTAGTACCTGAATAGAAGAGAAGGCAGCAAATGGTAGAAGGAATCCATAGTTGGGGTTTGTCAGGGCAGGAACTTTGATGGAACAAAGGGACTAGAGACTTGAAATAAGAGGATATTGTAGAGTTTAACTAGTTCACTAATGGGTCAAAATGGGAAGGGGGGAAAATGTTTGGCCAGTGCGGGGATGACAACCTGAGAAAGAACTAAGTAGAGGGATTAGAAGTTGTGGAGATGATGAACAGGGATTGGAGTTGAAAGATAGAGGAAGAGGTGGAATGTCAGAGTCCATATAACATTGACATGGAACACTTGTGGGTGATGGCAAGATTAAGGATATGATCATCTATAAGGGCAAGAGTTGGGGAAGAGAAAAAGACTGTGAGTCAGGCAGGTACCAAACTCACTGAGGAACAAAGAAGAGTGTCCTGGAAGTTTTTAAACAGCTTCAAAAGGGGAGTATTATTGAATAGTATACATAGAGATCCTGGAAGTGGTAATGGGGAACCAGGAGTAATCCAACTCTGCCTCCATGACCAGCAAGTCAGGGGTTTAAGTCAAAGTGCGGCTAGTATTGGAAAGGTTAACTAGGGAAGCTGTCATCAGCAGGGAGCCCAGTCTCAGTGAGTGAAAGAAAATAGAGTGCACAAGAAAGGAAAAGGTTTAAATTAAAAGCTAGTTTGTTACTTATGGAGTAGGCGTATCAAAGGGCACAGTAGAAGAGTTGGATAGCTTCAGAGTGGCAGGTCAGGAAGGAGGAACATGTGTCAAAGATGGTGAAAATAAAGGAATAGTGAGAGAATGGGGTTTGAACAATGGTAACTTTGGGTTCAGAATCAATGGGATGAGGTGCACGTGATAGGGTAGATGCATGTTAATCATTGAGAAATGAGTTCAGGTAAGTTTTCTTTATCCACAGGACTTCTGCCTCTGGTGGAATTGTGCTAGTACCAGGAACTGTGACTGGCTGGAAAGCGGATAGAGTTTGTGTCAGAGGGTGCTGGAAGCAAGCCTTGTGGAGTTGTAGGTGAGCAGAGAGGATTTCTGGAGCAAGATGGAATAGCAAAGCAAGCCCTGAGGAACTGTAAGTGGCCAAAGATGGTGCCTAGTAAGTCAAACCCTCACGTAAAGCAGTCCGTGTATTACAAACACCCAACTATGTCCTGTATAAAAACCTTACCTCAAGACTACTCTGCCATCTTGACCTCTTTTTCCCTCCTCAGGGGAGCCATACAAATGCTGTGCTGTTTTCTCTCCATCTTTCACTGCACACAGCTCAGCTAATTCCTCCTCAGGCAATCTCTCATCCATAAACACAGATCTTATTTAACCCAGTTCCTTTGTTTTCCATTCTTTCAACTTTCCCTGCCATCTCTGACCAGTCTTCTTTTTTCCTAGTTTTCTCTCCTCTAATCCATTTGAGTCTGAAGCTTCTCTTCCACCCTCACTACTACTGTGACATAAACATGGCTGAGAATGAGAAGTCTCAGGGGAATGCCTGCATTTTGGAAAAGCCAAAGGTTCCATTATAAATTGAATCAGAGGAATCCTGCTGTGGGAAACTGTACCTAACTTGGAGTCATGGACCTGAGTTTAAATCTAAGTTCCACCACTTTCTACTTGTGTGATCTTTGGCAAGTCACTTAACCCATCTGAATCTCAGTTTCCTCATCTTTAAAATGAAGTATTACACTAGATGACCTCTAAGGTTCTGCCCAGCTTTTGATTTATGATACTATGAATTAAGATATAGAACCAAGAGCTATCAATTTCTAAAGAGAGTGAAAATGCTTAGAAATTCCTAATTAGCATCTCTGCCAATCACCATCTACCCTCCTTTGCATTAGTATTTAAAATAAACAAAAACTTATTACATTTTCATTTTTATTATCTTTGTCTATTTATTAGTCTGGAAATGTACTTTAGTATGCTTTTTCATCAAAAGCTTCAGCTACATTATGTATTTCATAGGATTTTGTGGATTGGTTTAAAATTGAAGTCACCATGTGTTACACTGTTCTTTAGAGAAAATTCATTCCAAGTTCCAAAGAATCGCTTTGCAAGTAGACTTTAGAACACAATTCGCTTTTAAGTTTAAAACTATCATTATTAAGCTTTAGAAAGGAAGGAACGAAGGAAGGAAAGAAGGAAGGAAGGAAGGAAGGAAGGAAGGAAGGAAGGAAGGAAGGAAGGAAGGAAGGAAGGAAGGAAGGAAGGAAGGGAGGGAGGAAGGAAGGAAGAAAGGAAAGAAGGAAGGGAGGAAGGGAAGGAAGTAGGGAGGTAGAGAAGGAAAAAGAAAGAAAATTATACATTAAGATGTTTATATATCATGTTCGTGTTTGAATGTTTTCATTTAGGAACTCTAAAGCAGTCCACTTTATCATTATGTTTTTTATCCAATTGCCTTCATATCAAATCTTTTTTATAGTAAAATTCTGTACTTGAGTGATTTCTCTTTAAGCAAGATTCCTGTTCTGTGTCTCCGTCTCTGCCTCTCTGTCTCTCTGTCTCTCTCTTTCTTTCTCTCCTGAAGCAGTTTAAAGTGTCTTAGAGTTGCACATTCTTAGAATCCTAGTATGGCTTTGAAATTAAAGGAAATAGGTAAATATCTCTGCAAAGGCAGCAACATTGGTTTAGTATACCATAAATGTTCATCATTGCCACTAGAACATTTTATGTTTGTTCTCTTTGCATTCTGATAAGGTACAGTTTTGCTTAACTCCATCTATTGATTTTGGAATGCCAGTCATAGCATTTTAGGACTAGAAAGGACTTTGGTAAGTCATTGATTTCATCCCCCTGTCTTCAAGTGGGATCATGCTTTAACCCATGCTGGAAAACATTCATCAAGTCCATTTTTAAAGACTACTCAAAAGATAGGGATCCTATGGCTTCCTTTAGGAAGTTATTTCCTTGTTTAGTCACTCCTACTCTTAGGAAATCTTTCCTTATTTCTAATCTAAATTACCAATGGTACATGGATTTAGAGCTTCAATCCTAAGTAACAAGTATAAATTTCCTTTTATATTGAAATAAATTCCTACACTGAATCTGAAAAAGTGTTGTATGTATAGAATAAATTGAAAATATCTCCTCTCAGTACTTGACTTAGCTATTTTCCATCAATTACACCCAACTTCCTAAATTACACTTATTCTGCATGAAGTTTGGATATCTTTATTAGGATGCTCTTCCACTGCTTTAAAACACCATGGAAGTGATCCTGAGTTTTAAAGACAATACCAGAGATGCAAAAACGTAGACATATTCTAACAAACTAATGATAGACTATATATTAGAGGTGGTCATTACTGAAGGTTTGTTACCACTGCTAATGTTTTAGACTTTAGATACTCATAAAGACAGTAATAATGGACATTAATTAAACATCTACTGTGTACAGGATTCTCTGCTAAGTTCAGGAGATATAGTAACAAAAAGGAGTGGTCCCTGCCCTTGAGCCTTGCATTCTGCTGGGGGGAAGAGCCTAAGGCATAGAAGGGTTGTGTTCTACATAGGTGACCACAATCATGGCCACATGGAGTAGTGGAAAGTACCCTGTTGCTAGTGTGATAGATGATTCATTGGACCCCTGTTTTATTCTAATCGGTATTAATCACTTTGATATGATTCCACAGGGGTGGTGATTTATAAGTTCTGATATCAGGCCCCAGAGCTGTGAACTACAAATTGTAAGTTCACTTGCTTAATCATAGGAAGCTAACCAAAGGATCTCCACACTTGTTTTTCCTTGTTACGATGACCAAGCCCTGTGTGACTCAATTAAATGGAAAATCCCCCAGCTATCTTTCTTGCTCCTCTGTCCTTGGTCATTCCTCTATTGCCCAACATGGGGAGATGACCATGAGCACATAGTTAATGAGTGACCATGGTTGCCAGCCTGCCACCTGCCCTTGTATCAGCCCATCAGCCCATGTAGATATTTTGGCATCCACTCATCAACCCAACCCCATAAGCCTGCTCATCAATTTGGTACAACCTTCTGGAAAGTCAATTCAGATCTGCTAAGGTCTGCTCACTCAATGGTTTTTCTTGCAGATTGGACAGTTTTGAAAATCCTCACACTAGAGTTAGAAAATGAGTTCATATCTTCCCTCTGCCACTTTACTAATTTTGTGACTTTAACTTCCATAGGCTTTGATCTTCTCATCAATAAAATGAAGGGCTTAGACAAAGGTGGTCTCTGATTTCACTACCTAATCTAAATCTATGGTCCTATGAAGTTTTGAAGTAAGACAGAATGATTGCTATCAACCAGATCTTGGGTCAGCCCTCCATGCATCTCCTGAGATAGTATTAGCACCAGGACCTTAACTACCAGAAAAATAGGAGTTCTTAGAATAGGATATATCAGTGACTACTATGGCCTTAACTGACTGAAGGCCAGGAGTGTTTTATTTCCTTCTTCCTCCAGAGCTCACTAGTAACCTTAAAGGGGGTTAGGGTATCTAACCTCTGCCATTGGCTCTAGTCCCCACTGATGGTGTTCCACCAATGTAAGGGTAGGATTCCATGATTCCATTTAGCCATAGTCAGTTTTTACAAAGGAATATTTAGTTCAAAATTATAACAAATATACACACACTCCCCCAACATGCAGGCCATAAGTTACCCACTTCATACCACTTCAGTCTCTAGAGAAAGGAAGAGGATCAGGTTATAGCTTAGCTCAGTTCCTCTATAGCATAGTCTGAGTTGCAAGTCTAAAACTAGTTTGGGGGTGTGGATTTGTGCATCCAAATACGAAACTATCCTCCCCAGAAGAGTAGTAACGTTGTTTCTAGTAATTTTGTTCCATGAGACATTCCCTCACTGAGGCATTTGAGGGACTAATTTTTCCTTTCCTCCTGCTGATTTCCCTGGTGCTAGCTGGTCTGTTGATGAGTCCTAGCCCTAGTTATGGATGTCCAAGTATATTTGTTTGTATAGCAATGGAAAGAGTTTGTCCTGGAATCAATTAGTTAATGAGTATGTGATTGAGATTTTAGACCGTCAGTTTTTCTTCTTCATAACATTCTTTTACCCATTTATTTTCTAAAATTCTAATGAGTAGTCACCCACATGAGTGAGCTCCTTTGATTAGTCTGTTTTCCTACTTAAAAAGGGAATGGCATTGTGTCTTACTTGATTTTAATATCTCTACAAATGAGCACTTGAATAAATTTTCAGGCAGTGCAGCCAGAAAGGAAAATGCAATTGAAAAAACGTGTGATGAGATTTCCTTTGCAATAGAAGGCTGGCTTCTTTCTTTCTCAGAAGAAATAAATAAGTGCAATTGGCTGGGTTGTTTTCTTATAAAACATAATTTGCTTAGATGAAATATGATGCCCCACGACAGTGTTCATTTAAAACATGTCCCTTGTGTTCAAACATGGCCAGCACAGTGGTAACAACTCCTTATTATGCAAAGTCTTACTGAGAACACAAAGCATTCTATTTTATCATACATTATTAGTTCAGGAACCCATATTCATTCAAAAGCTTTTTTTTTATTAATTAAGTCCCAAGTTTTTGTATAGCACTATGAGCTGAGGGAGATGCAAAGCATAGGTCAAATATCTAACACCTGGTTGCAGTCCATCAATGGCAATTTCAGCCCTAAACCATTTGGACATACTCCTTTATACCTATCCAGAAATCCATGTCTATTCTCTAATAGTATAATCGGAAAGGAAATTCTGAGCTAGTTTTTTACTTTCTCATTCTGGAGATCCTTGAAAGGAAATCTGGGCTTTTGTTTTGTGCAAAGCAGATTGTGCTTTTGAAGAGCCTGGTAGCAATCATGAAATTTTCTGATAGGGCAAATAGGGAATGAATCTAGCCTCGTTATCATATAAATTTAATATTAGATAGCCAGTCTTCCAATGGAACATGAAATAGATCATTTTCTTGTATAAAATAATTTTATTTTATTAAATATTTTCAAAATATATATAATATATATAAATTTATATCAACCTTTTTTTTTAATTTTGAGTTCCAAATTCTTTCCCTCCTTCCTGCCCAACCCCTGTCCTTGAGAAAGCAAGCACTTTGATTTCAATTAAACATGTGAGATAATGCCAAACATATTTCTATATTAGCCATGTTGCAAAAGGAAACATGAATAAAGCAATGATAATAAAGAAAGTAAAAAATGTATGCTTCCATCTACATTTAGAGTTCATCAATTCTCTCTCTCTGGAGGTGAATAGCATTTTTCATCATGTGTCCTTTAGAATTGTCTTGGATCATTGTCTAGCTAAGTCTTTCAAAGTTGATCATCCTTACAAAATTGCTGTTACTACGTATTGCTGATTTCACTTTGCATGAATTCATAAAAGTCTTCACAGGTTACTCTGAAACCATCCTGATCATCATTTCCTATAGCACAATAGTATTCTTTCAAAATCGCATGCCACAACTTGCTCAACTATTCCCCAACTGATAGGCATCCCCTCAATTTCCAATTCCTAGCCACCCCAAAAAGAGCTACTGTAAATATTTTTGTATAAATTGGTCCTTTTCTCTTTTTTATCTTTTTGGTATGCAAACCTAGTAGTAGTATTGCTGGGTCAAAGGGTATGTACAGTTTTATAGCCCTTTGGGAGTAGTTCCAAATTGTTCTCCAGAATGGTTGGACTAATTCACAACTCTACCAATAGTGCATTAGTGTCCCAATTTATCCACATTCCCTCCAGGATTTATCATTTTCCTTTCCTATTATGTTAGCCAATCTGATAGGTGTGAGATGGTATTTCAGAGTGGTTTTAATTTGCATTTCTCTAATCAGTAGTGATTTGGAGCATTTTATGTGATTATATTGAAAGCTTTAATTTCTTCTTCTGAAAACTGACATTAACATCCTTTGACATTTTTCAAATGAGGAATAGCTCTTATTTTTTATAAATTTGGCATTATTTTCTATATGTTTGAAAAATGAGGCCTTTATCAAAGAAATCTGTTATTAAAAAAATTCCAGTTTCCTGATATTCTTCTAATTTTGGCTGCATTAGTTTTGTTCGTGTAAAAGCTTTTTAATTTCATGTAATCAAAATTATCTATTTTACTTCCCAGAATCTCCTCTACTTCTTGTTTGTTATAAACTCTTCCCTTATCCTTAGTTCAGACAAGTACATTTTTCCATGCTCCACTAAATTACACATGATATCGTCTATTATGTCTAAATCATTTATCCATTTTGACCTTATCTTAGTATATGGTGTGAGATGTTTATCTATGCCTAGTTTCTGCCAAACTGCTTTCTAGTTTTTCTAGTAATATTTGTCAAATATTGAGTTCTTACCCCAAAAGCTTGGATCTCTGGGTTTATCAAATACTAGATTATTATGGTAATTTATTACTGCCTATTGTATACCTAATCTATTTTACTGATCTACCACACTATTTCTTTGCCAGCACCAGATTGTTCTGATGATTACGGCTTTGAAATATAGTTTGAAATCTGGAACTGCTAGGCCATCTTCCTTAACATTTTTTTCATTGATTCCCTTCACATTCTTGACATTTTGTTCTTCCTGATGAATTTTGTTGCCATTTTTTCTAACTCTATAAAATAATTCTTTGGTAGTTTGACTGGTATGACACTAAATAAGTAAGTCAACATACGTAGAACTGTCATTTTTTTATTGTATTGGCTCAGGCTTACCACAAGCAATTAGTATTTCTCCAATTGTTTATATCTGTCTTTATTTGTGTGAAAAAAAAATGCCTACAATTCTTCTAAATGCTGCTGGGTTTTGTTGATGATTTAAGTTGGTTTATTCTATATCCAACTCTGCTAAATTTGGTCGTTGTTTCAACTAGACTTTTAGTTAATTATCTAGGGTTCTTTAAGTCTACCATTATATCATCTGCTGCATCACCCAGCAATATCACTACTAAGTTTGCACACCAAAGAGATAAAAAAAGATAAAAAGACCAATTTATACAAAAAATATTTATAGTAGCTCTTTCTGCGGTGACTAGGAATCAGAAATTGAGGGGAATGTCCATCAATTGGGGAATGTTGAACAAATGGTTGAACTTATAGTTTTGTTTCCCTCGTTGCCTATTTTTTATTCCTTCAATTTTTCTTTCTTGTCTTATTTCTATAGTTAGCACTTCTAGCACAACATCGAATAATAGAGGTGATAATGGACATCCTTGCTTCACTCCTGATCTTATTGAGAAGGTTTCAAATTTATCGCCATTATAAGTAATGCTTGCTCTTGGTTTTAGACAGATATTGCTAATCATTTTTAAAAAATCTCCAATGATCCTATCTTCATCCCAATATATTCGATTCACCCTTATTTCTATGTATAATTCTTCTAACTGCTATAATAATGATAAAGTTCTTAGAAGATACATGTATGTAACAATTTTCCTACTACTTCAGTGAAATTTGGAGAACTGATGGTGAATGGCCTATCATAGAAGATGACTAAAGTCACTGAAGTTGTCAATGCACTTAAGTTTTCATCAATCTAATTGGGTTGGGAGTAAAGTGAGGCCAGCATAAATTCTTATTAAATCTTTGTGTCTCCTAGTGACCAACACAAAGCTCTACAATCAGTCAATCAATAGGCAGTTATTTAGTGCCTATTCTATATCTTTTGAGCTCTACATTAGGAACTGGAGATACAAAGATAAAACTGAAGTTGTCCTTTCCTTCAAGAGGCTTATATTTTCTCAAACCTGGAAAGACTTATACGAATTGGTGCTGAGTGAAGTGAGCAGAACCAGAACATTGTACACAGTAACAACCACAGTGTGCAATGACTGACTCCAATAGACTTGGCTCTTCTCAGCAATGCAAGGACCTAAAACAATTCCAAAAGACTCATGGTGAAAAATGCCATTCATAACCAGAAAAAGAAATGTGGAGTCTGAATGCAGATCAAGCAGACTATTTTCTTTTTTTCTTTTGTTTTGTTTTATGTTTTCCTTTCTCATGGTTACTCCCATTCATTTTCATTCTTCTAACAAGATGACTAATGTGAAAATATGTTTAATAGGAATGTATATGTAGAGCCTAGATCGCATTGCATGCCATCTTGGGGAGGGGGGAGAAAATTTAAAACTTATAGAAGTGAATTTTGAAAACTAAAAATAAATAAATTAACTTTAATAAGAGGCATATATTTTCTCTTAAAGACTATGTGTATGTCCATTCAAAATAATTACAAGGTAATTATGAGAGAAGGGTACTAGTGCCTGGAGGGATTAAGAAAAAAGGCCTCTTTTATATGATGGTGCTTGAAATGAGCTTTGAAGGAAACTGAGGTGAAGTGAAGTATATTCTAGGCATGGGGGAAAATCTGTGCAGATGGAGAAATGAGGAGCGTGATGCCCTGTATAAAGAACAACAAGAAGACCTCCTCGGCTGGATTTTAGAGTATGCAAATACAAATGACAGGGAAACTGAAAAGGTAGGTTAGAGCCAGGTTAAAAGGGGGCTTAAATGTCAAACAGAGGAGTACATGGTTGTTATCAGAGGTAACGGAGACAGTGAAGTTTATTTATCAGGAAAGTGACAAGTTCAGACCTGTGCTCTGTCAATATCAATTTGGCAGCTCTATCAAGGACGGATTGGAGAGGGAAGAGACTTGAGGTAGGGAGATCAGTTGGGAGGCTATTTCACTACCCCTATGGAGGGATGATGAGGGTGTAGGATGGTGGATGTGCGAGTGGAGAGAAGACAGATGTGAGGGATGTTATGTAGGTAGAACTGACAAGATGTGGCTAGTGATTGGATATGCAGGATGAGAAAGAGTGAGAAGCTGAGGTTGAGGTTACAAACCTATATAACTACACATAGTAGGTATTCAATACGATAAACATTAACAAACGTTTAACAGTTGCAACTTTCTTGATGTGGAGTAACACAGTTTAAGAATCACAGAATTTCTAAATTAGAAGGATCCTTCAGAATTATCTATCTGAAAAGAAACCTCTCTACCCAGAGGGATATAATATATCGTCTGAGAAACAATAAATTGGCCTTTTTGCCTAGAGGGAGCACTAAGCATATAAGGGAAAGTTTTGTATAGTCAGCCTGGAAAGACAGATTGCAATCAGACTGGAAAGGACCTTAAATGCTGAACTGAGTTTATTTTATCTTCTAGATTATGGGAAGCCACTGAAGGTGGGGGTGGGGAGGTGAAATGGTTAGACCTACACTTAGAATTAGCAATCTTTCCATACCTTTTGATGTTTCACAATTGTGATTCTTCAGATTGCTTTATATTCCATGATCGGTGGGTTAGTGTGGAGAGGGATATTAAATGTGTACAAGGAGTCTGATGATGATTCATCAATATTCAAATAACAATTCCATTATTTTTTTAAATAGACCCCTCTCTGAAGCTAAAAAATTATTCAAATCACTGAAATAATATGCACTAAATAGAAGGCTATTTTTAAAAATAACAGAAAGAGGTATCTCTGAGCTCTCCAAGCAGTCTTTAAATCTAATTTTGTCATTAACATTTTGGTAAAGTAAAATAGATGGGTCACCCAGCAAACTTACTTAAGCATATCCATAAAGGGAGTCAATTTCAGGTTTGATCTGAATGGCAATAGAAACTGGGCAACAAAACCTTGAAAATTGCTTTAAAAATGAAGCCAGCCAAAAAAAAAATCCTAGTTGACATGCAAAATTCGCATTGGTCATTCACTCATGCATGTGTCAGTGAACTTCATTCTTCTCTCGCCATCCCTTTCCTTTCCAAGCTTCCTGTATCTCTGGGCTAAGAGAATATGATAATCTTCCTAGAGGTTAAAAATCAAAATTTCTCAGGTTTTTATAAAAAAAAAGAATAAAGAAAGAATAAAAAGGAGAGTCAGAGAACGTTGTTTTTCCTGTTCACAGTTCCTTTCTGCAGTCTCATTAAAATTATGCTGATGTTTTTCTTTTAAATATTTTCTTTTTCCCCAATTACACGTAAAAGCAATTTTAACATTCTTTTTCCAAATTTTAAGTTCCAAATTCTTTCCCTTCCTCCCTACACTCCCCCCTCCAATTGAGAAGGCAAGCAATTTGACATAGGTTATACAAGTGTCGTCATTATACTGGTGTTTTGAAGGTGCTGGTACAGTAAATAGAGTCCTGGGTTTGGAGTTTAGAAAGAGCAAGGTTCAGATCCTGCCCTAAGCATTAACTAACTGTGTAATCCTAGGCAAGTCTCAGTTTTCCTTCTCTATAGGCACATTCCCTAGGATTTATGTGCTAAGTCCTAAACCAGGGGTGGGGAACCTGTGGCCTCGAGGCCATATGTGGCCTTCTAGATCTTTGGGTTTGACTTTTTGACTGAGTCTAACTTTGAACAAATTTTTTATTAAGGGGATTTGTTCTGTGAAGGCTGGATTCAGTCAAAGGGCCACACTTAAAAACCTAGAGGGCCACATGTGGCCTGGAGGCCCAAGGTCCCCACCCCTAACCAATTGATCTGCAATCTGAGCTTTGATATACCCTTATTTATGCCTTGAGTTTCCCTTCTGGAAGAAAGCCTAGATGAAAGGATCTTAACCTGTAATCTAGTGATACCTTATAGGTCCATGAGGATGCAAAAAAAGTTAAGCCTTGATTTTCACTAACCTTCGGTGTCCTTTGTAACCCTATTCATTTTATTTTACCTATTTCAAGACATTCCAAGAAGAGGTCCTTAGGCTTCATCAGATGGCCCATCACACACACACACACACACACACACACACACACACACACACACACACACACACACACACACACACACACACACAAGAAGCCCTAGCCTTGAGCTTTCATTTTCTTAGATGACAAAACAACCTTTCAAATTTAATCCCTTAACTCTCGGAACACAGCCCTTCTGCTGTAGTCACGATGCAAATCAGTGGGTAGGGTCCTCATGAGGCAACACTTAGACTAGATTTGTGAGTCCTGCATGAGGAACCAGTGACATATAGTTGTCTTTGCACAATTGTCATAATCTGGTGTGTTTTGTCATTGCTGTTCTGCCGAGTTTATGGGAGTTAGAGTAAAAGAAAAATGTACAGACCTGCCCTTTGTGGACTCTGCTCTATACCAGTGCTGATATTTCTCTTTTAATCTAAGCATCATTATTCTTTGTGACAAGCTTAGGGTCTAGTGGAAGTTCTACACTGAAGAGGCAACTCTGAAATTACAGGAGACCCCTTTATGTACATTTTTACACAAAATATTCCCAGCTCCTGCCTGTACTAGGCCTCATCCATTGATGGAATGGAAGGGAATGCTTTGAATGATGTATGGACATCCAAAGCTATTGATATGCATAAAACAAAGTGATTCAACCTTAAGAAATCTGTAAAGCCCTTCCCCTCAAGAGATTTTTCTCCCACAAAAGCCCAGAAGGTAAGAGCTCAACTTAACACATATCAACAAGAAATCCTTAATCATCTAGGCTGCTTCAAAAATGAAATACCTCCTTAGTGGAATTCTCCTATCACTTCTATGCAAAAAATCTTGTTAGATGTTTTTCTCTTGTAAGTTTTTATCAGTTTTTTATACCCATACTTTTTTTTATAACTAGATCAATATGCCTATTTTTTATAAATAATCATTTGAACAAAGCTGTTGTTTCCCTAGTGCATACTTCCAAAATCTGATGGTCTTTTCTCAGGTCTCATCTTCTCAGCCGATGTGATAGATTTGATACTGCTGATCACCCTCTTCTCCTGAATACTCTCTCTCCTTGAGATTTTCATGATGTTGTCCTCTCTTGGTTCTCTTCCTGCACAGCTAACCACTCCTCAATTTCCTTTGTTGGCTCATCATCCATATCATTCTTTCTACGAGTATTCCCCAAAGCTCCAACCCAGCCTCTCTTCTCTTCTCCACGTTCTCTCTCAATGTTCTCATCAGCTCCTGTGAGTGACTCACAGATTAATATATCCAGTCCTGATTTCTAACCCCAAGCGCCTATCTGACATTTTAAACAGAGACATGTCAAACATAACATGTCCAAAACATATCTAATTATATTTTCCCCCAAATCTACCCTTCTTCCAAACTCTGCTATTTCTGTTGAAGACACCACCATTCTCCCAGAATCCCAGGTTGCATACACTATCAGCATTACCCTTGACTTCTCATTCTCTCCCACCCCATATATCCATTGCCAAATCTTGCTATTTCTACCTCCCCAACATCTCTCTCATTCAACCCTTTCTAGTCACATAACAACTACTTTCATTCAGGTTCTCGTCATCTCCCATGAATTATTTCAATAGCTGTCTAAATAGTCCCTTTCTCTCTACTTCAAGTCTATCCCATACACAACTGCCAAAGTGTTTTTGCTCAGATGCATCTCTATGCCACTTTTTGACAATAAATTATAGAGATTCTCTACTGCCTCCATGAGATAATATTAGCCACCACAACCCGGCACCTAACCTATGTTTTCTCCTTCCTGAACTTTGGAATCCAGCCTTCTGTTTTCCATATACAACACACTATCCCTTGTCTCTATGCCTTTTACTGGCCATCATCCATGCCTGGAATGATTCATTTCTGCTAATATAATCTTTCTCTTTCTTTAAGATGCCACCTTTTATATGAAGGCTTTCCTGATTTACTGTGCCCCACCCCCAGTTGTCTACTACTTTTTGCCCACAAGTTATCCGAGATTTAACTACTTTATATTTATTTGCAGGACAGCTAGGTGGTGTAGTGGATAGAGTGCCAGATCTGGAGTTAGGAAGACTTGAGTTCTAATCCAACTTCAGACACTTACTAGCTGTGTGACCCTAGGCAAGTCACCTAACCTTGTTTGACTATATTTCCTCATCTATAAAATGAGATGGAGAAGAAAATGGCAAACCACTCTGGTATCTCTGCAAAGAAAACTCCAAATACATTTATGAAGAGCTGCACACAACTGAAAACTGAACGACAAAAATTTATTTGTATATAGTCCCTTCACATTTATTCTGTTTACTCTTATATACGATTAGAATATAGGCCACTTGAAAGTAGGGATTGCCTCATTCTTTATATTTGTATTCAATTTTAAGAACTTGCCTTAAATCAGTTAACCAAATAAGATAGAGGCACTTTAGTGGCTCACTCTTTCCTCCAAGATCAAATACAAAATCCTCTGCTTGAGATTCAAAGCCCTTCCTAACCTAGCCCAGTTTTCTTACTCCCCTCCTCACACTCTTTGATCCCATTTACACTGGCCTCCTGGCTGCTCCATGAACATGACACTCCATCTCTTCTCTCTGGGAATTTTCTCTGGGTCTCCCACACTACTGGAATATTCTCCCCCCTCATCTCCACCTCCTGGCTTGCCTGGATTCCTTTGAGTCCCAACTAAAATCCCATCTTTACGGGAAGCTTTTCTCAAACCCTCTTAATTCTAATACCTTTGCTCTATGAATTATTTAGCTTGCTTCTTCGTATTTGTTTTCTTTTTGTTGTCTTCTCTGTTAGATTGTAAGCTCCTTGATGGCAAGAACTATCTTTTGCTCTTTTTGTATCTCCAACATTTTGCATTCTGCCTGGCACATCATAGGTGCCTGATAAATATTTATTGATTAATATTAGGCCTCTATTTTTAAGTGTCAATGTGTTAGCATGGAAGAAGAATCACAATACAATGAAAGAACCCTGGACTTTTAGTAAAAAACAAAAATAAAAAACAAAAACAAAAAAAAACTATCAGTGGAGACTATCATAGATGTGGACCTAGAAACCGTTTTACAGGTAGCTACTCCAACCTTTCCATTTTTCAAATAAAGATACTGAGGCTCAGAGTAGTTAAGTGAACTGCCCAAGGTCTGTATAGGTAGTGATTGGCAGTGTCAGGATTTTAATTCTGGTCTTCTTACTCCAAATCTGGAGTTCTTCCTACTATTCCATGCCACTCTGGGTTTGAGTACTGGATGTGACCTTTTCTGGTTATGTGACCTTGGGCCAGTCACTTAACTTCAGTGAGCTTCACTTTCCTCATATGTATAATGGGGATTTTTAAAAAGTGCTTGCTGAATATTGGCCTGGTCTATCATTTTAGGACCAGTTAAATTCAGACAAGCCCATCACTATAAAATTGCCTACATTATATACATTTTTTCAGCCACAGCAATTCATTAAATACATTGAATCTGCTGAGACATGGAGGAATTGTAATTTACATCAGTGGAAGGTGTACCCATACCCAATCATAAATCACGGAGGGGACCTTGTGTAACTTATCTCACGAATTACTGTGAGGATTCATTAAGATATATATGCAACACTGCTTTGTAACAGCTAGATTCTATATGAGGTAAGCTATTATGATTTGACATCCCACAGAGTTTTAAATACATAGTCTCTGCTCTAAAAGAGCTTGTAATTAAAGAAACAGCATTGATGCATATAAACATATGCTATGTAATAGTAGCTAACATTTAAATAGTGCTTTAAAGTTTGCAAAGCACTTTAGACATATGATCTCATTTGGTCATGTATATATTATCATATATCCTGATAACAAGACAGGTCTTAAACAAATACAAAAGTAGCACATTAAGCTTCTATAAAACAGCAATAAATTTATATTACAGAAAGATAGTCATAGGAAACCTAAGCTATGTTACTTTGAGCAAGTCACTTAAACTCTCTGACCCTGTTTCCTCATCTCTAAAATGATGAGATTATGTTAAATTATCTTTAAATTCCTTTTAAGTCCAAAACCCCAAGAATGAGGTTCTAAGTTATGGAAAGTCTATTTTTAGTTGACAAGGATTTAAGATGATTTTCTTTCACTTTTGATTATTAGTGAAGACTTCATGAAGAAAGAAAAGCTTTGAGGAGCTACTTTTTATTCACCTATAATATCATCTTAATTTCAAGAAATGGGAGAAACTTACATTTAAAGGAGAAATGAATCTATGATCTCATCAGTGTACATAGTCCTTCAATAATGCAGGCCAAAACCCATATATGCCTGTCCATCCTATGAAACTTCTGCTCATGTCCTACTCCAAGTTCACTTCCGTGGATTTATCCAGTGTGATAAAGACCTTTCTTATGCTCTGACATCAGGCAGATATCAGTGAAGTACATGAGCTGTCCTCTGGCTATTTCCCACTTTGGCACGTGACCAGGGCATCATCTTTTTTATCATGACATCATAATTACTTATATTTTACAGCCTTATCATTTCCACCATGGACCTCTCTACTGGTATATGGGTAGTAATCATTTTTAAATTCTTCACAGACCATAATATTTCAGGATTCACAGCCATAAAAAGAGAACATTCCATTATGGGTGGTTAACCCAAATTCTTTTGATCTCTCTTAGGAAATTCAGAAATATTCAAGGGCTTGAAGCAACCAACACCACTCTATCTACAAAAAGAAGCATCTAGAAGGTTTCAGCAACTATAAGGAAGCCCTTCTCAACTAGGACTAGGAATTGTATCTCTTCCATGACACTGATGAACCTCTTTGGTGAGGGGCAGCCAGGTAGCGCTGTGAGTAGATCACTGGCCTTAGGGTCAGGAGGACCTGAGTTCAAATCTAACCTCAGACACTTGACACACTTACTATCTGTGTGACATTGGGCAAGTCACTTAACCCCAACTGCCCTGCCTTCCCCTCTCAATAAATAAAAGTTCCTATTAAAAAAACCCAAATATTAGGGGCAGCTAGGTGGTCCAGTGAGTAGAGCACTGGCCTTGGAATAAGTAGGACCTAAGTTCAAATCCGGCCTCAGACATTTGACACACTTACTAGCTGTGTGACCTTGGACAAGTCACTTAACCCCAATTGTCCTGCCTTCCCTCCTCAAAAAAAACATCTTTGGTGAACATATGTCTCTGTTTTATAACATACCAGATATTAATCAGTCATGAAACAATGATATCTCTGTTACAACTTTCAAGGAATTTCAAATACTTTCTACATATGAATGAGAGACATCTTATTGGAAGAGAGTATTTAAGGCTGTAATATTCTAATCAGTTTGCATAATGATATCTTATTTTCTCCACATTTTTCAAAGATGTGATATACTATAAGTATCACTTGTTAAAACCTGCCTATATCCTATTAGAGTCACTTCTGAGGATGCTCTCAATGCACTTTTAGATTATTCCCATAAAAATTATATGTGCGTGTGTATGTGTGTGTGTGTGTGGGTGGGTGGGTGGGTGGGGGTGGGTGTGTGTATGTGTGTATGTGTACTATATATAAGTGCATGTTATCTTTCCTGATTAAATCTTTGCTCTTTAAAGGCAAATTCTATTTCATTTTTGCCTTGCTGTCTCCAGTGCCTAGCATGATACCCGGCACATAGATACTTAATTAGTGTTGATTGTTTGGTGAATTAACTGGCTCAGTAGTTAAGTAATTTACCCCAGTTTACACAGCCAGTATGTGTCAGAGATAGAACTTGAACCCAGGTCTTTCTGCCTCCAAGGCTAGCCAGCCCTCTATCCACTACCTCCTGCTACCCTTTGCCAACTATCCCACACTTGATTTGTTTTCAAGTCAAGGAACTTTCCCATCTGCTTGGGCTTCTCAGAAATGGTTTCTTTCAACCATAATAATCTCTTTTACTGCGGGAATTGCTTTGAAAGTCATAGTACTTCTATAATAATTCCATAACAATTTCAATCTCTGTTTCCTTTCCTCCTCTGTCACTGCTTACTGAGCCATGCAAATTCCCATGTCATGACTTCAGTTACTCTTGTTCAGAGACACACTCAATTTTCACCCTTGAAGCCTTAGGGTTTCTACTTCATGCTGTCTGGAGTGTGGCAGATTTTCCATCTCTTTAGCTTCACTGTAGAGCTCAGTTTCATGCAATTCTACCAATTTTTTTCAATCAACAATATTTAACTGAGGAGGCAGGATTCCTTTTGACCTGACTTGGAGTTCATTTCTATTGAATAGCTACTTATTGCATACCCACTATTACTAGGATGTTTAAAGTTCGATAAGGAATACAAATGACACCAAAGACATAAGTTTTTGCCCTTTTTCCAGCCTTGTTCATCAAATTCAGTCATGTCTGACTTTCTGTGACATGATTTGGTCTTTTCTTGGCAAAGATACTGGGGTGGTTTGCTATTTCCTCCTCCAACTCATTCTATAGAAGAGGAAATTGAGGCAAACAAGGTTAAGTGGCTTGCCCATGGTCACACAGCTAGTAAGTGTCAGAGGTCAGATTTGAACTCAGGAAGACGAGTCTTCTGACACCAGCCCAACACTTTATCCACTGCTCCACCCAGCTGCTCAGGTTAACTAAACACAAGGTGTAATGGGATAATTTCTAGAACAAGAATTCCGAATAGCCAAAAAGGACTGCCAAAGAGGCAATGGGCAGGAGTGGAAAGAGGGTGAAAGTTGGAGTCAGGAGGGAATAGGATTCAATTCAGGGTTCTGACACTCATTTCTCTGTGCCAGTTTCCTCACTATCTCACAGAGTGGCTACCTTTTCTAAATTGTAAAGTGATTATAGGAATGCGGGTTATCATTCTGTTGTTGTTTGCCCTTTATTTTCAAAGAGAACCAACGATATCACAGGGTGATGTTTTGACTCATGCATGCATTTAACTGAGGCAGAGTTGCACAAAGTCTTCAGCCTCACTCTCTCTTCTAGAGTCATCAAAGTCTAGTGGCAAAACAAAAGTCAGGAAGACTGGCAATGGCTTGGGTTATAGTGGATGACGTTGGCCTCTTTGATGTCTGAGCAAGCCCTAAGCTCTCCACAGCTCTGAAAAAGACTTAGCAAGCCCTTAAGCTGAAGGTGCTAGTCCTAGAACCACACATCCACACACACACACACACACACACACACGTGCACACACACACATGTGCACACACATGCACGCGCGCGCACACACACACACACACACACACACACACACCATGGTCCTATGGAATAAAATAAGGAAGAGATCATGGTGGGCTCACATGGTTAGGAAAGACTTTTTTGAATAAAAGTTCACTAGAGCTGATGATATCTATCTTTCCAGAGTCTCCTCCAATGTTCCTAGATTCCTAGCTCCTGGTCATGGGCTTCAATGTCCTGCCATCACCTGTAATTCAACTTGAAATTGAAATTCATAACTTTTCTGCTCCAATCACCACTCAACTCCTAGCTCTCTTTCCCTTTCAACAGGATCACTATATTCCTGTCCTGGCTCAAAACTCTGAATGAAAAAATGTTAGCAAGGAATGAAGTCATAGAGAGATCACCCATCCCACCCTCTACAAGTATATACAAGTATATACAAGTAAGAAAGCTGAGTCCCAGAGCTGAAAAGTGATGAGAGAATTACAGAATGGCTGAGCTGGAAGGGATCTGAGTCCATCTAGCGGAATAAGAATGCCCTCAATAGCATCCCCAACAAGTGGTTATCCAGCCTTTGCTTGAGGACCTACATCAGAAGGAGGAACCCACTACCTCCCTAATTATCTTTTCACATTTTTATCTAGTTCTAATTGTTGGTATATTTTCTCCTTTATCCAATGTCTAAATCTGCCTCTCTGCAAATTCCATCAATTACTCCTAATTCCGCCTTCTTTTGCCAAGCAGATTGAACCTAATCATTCTTTCATATGACACTCCATCAAATACTTGCCAATATTTTCCCAAAATTTTTCTCTTCTTCAAGCTAAACATCGCTCAGGGGATAGCGTATTGAGACTGGAATCAGGAAGACCTGATTCCAGATATGGTCACTGACACTTTCTAGGTGAATGACCCTGGACAAGTCACTTGACCTCACTTTGCCTCAGTTTCTTCAATCATCAAATGGAAATAATTACAGCACCTACATTCCAAAGGTTGTTGTGAGGATAAAATGAGATAACAGTTGCAAAGCATTTAGCACAGTGCCTGGCACATAGCAGGCACTATAGAAATGCTTATTCCTTTCTTTTCCCCTTTCAAATAATCCTTCTCCTATGGCATGATCTGGAGGACCTTAACTATCATAGTCACTTCCTTGGTATATTTTCCAATTTATATGACTTAGAGGATATATGTAGACTATTTTCTCTTTCACCCTGCCTTTTCAGTTTCAAACCATTTTGATTAGATTCGCAAGACTAGAGACAAGCATAATTTTTACCAATATCAATTAGGGCCATTTCATACCAGGTCAGGTGGCTTTTATTTTTCTATTTTAAACCACAGTCAAGAAATCCACATTCTCTTATCCTTTGCTCTCAAAAAGGACCAATGACATCAGGAGGGTGACATCTTGATTTGTAAGTGAATTGGATTTGAGTGAGGCAGAAGTATGCAGTCATCAGCCTCAGTCTCTTCCCCAGAGTCACTGGAGTCCAGTGGCAAGATGCAAGTCAGGATGACTGGTGATGGCCCTGAATGCAGTGGAGACCATGACCTTTTTAAGCTAGGTCTCCAGGAAGACAACAAATCTTTCCACTGTTCCAAAGAGTTTAGAAGGAAAAAAATCATACCTTAAGTATTACTTCGCAGGGAGCCATCAACAACAATTACTTATCTTTTTTTTATCTGACCCTCATTGGATAAGTTCTCATCTGACAGCATCTGTAGCTGCATAATTCCTTGGAGAACCAGCAGTTATTTATTCCTCAGTGGGTCAATCTCCCTCCTCCTCAGAAAGAGCCTTTTATCTCTCACTTAACTCCAAGACTTCAATGATCCATTTTCTTCCGCCCTCCCTCCTTCTGACAAGATCAGTATTCCCCTCTGCCTCTTCATATTTTCACATTGAAGACTTTCTTCCATTTTTCAATAACTTCAGATAACTACAGTGTCCAACTGTAGGAGTAGGATTGATTTGTACACTGAGCAGAGGTAGGTTAATTGACAGTGGTAGACATACAACTATAGTATGAAGGTGATTGCAAAATTCACCCCCCCACCTCCAAACTCACACAAAATGAAATCTCCAGTCATTTGTCCTTCTTGCTTGTAGCTTAAGTGGCAAATTTAGACTCGATGTAAGAAAAAAAGCTAACAATTACTCTGGTCCCAAGTGGAATGGGCTGCTCTGGGAGGAAGTGAATGCCCACTCAGAGGAAATCTTCAGACAAAGGCTGGATAATTATATATTGAATATACAGTAGAAAAATTCTTGTTCAGTTGGTATCGGTTAGATTATATGGCTTCTGTGGATCTTTCAGACAGTAAGATTTTGTAATTATGTGAGTATGTCCTCTTAGGCACACCAGAGTCCACGATTAAATTACCTATCACCCCCACCCTATTCAATAAATTTCACTGACTATTATAGGATCAAATACTCCTCTGGCATTTAAAGCTCTTCACAACTTGTCTTCATTCTTTTTTTTTTTTTGCATTATTCTTATACATTACTATCCACCATGTATTCTATACTTTTTAGTCATACTGGCCATCTTACTGTTTCTTTAAGTCTTCTCTCTATGTATCTGGCTGTCCCCTTGCCTAGGATGCAGATGCTCTACACGCTTCAGCCTCTTAGGATCCCTAGTTTACTTCAACATTCCACTCAAGCACCACCTTTTGTATAAGGCGTTTCTTGGTACCCCCAGCTACTATAGTCTTTCCCCACAAGGTTACTTCATATCTGTTTTACACAAACACAAACACACACACACATGCCTGCATATATAATACTATGTATATAATATATATATTACACATAAATATACATTGTTTCCCTTTAGAATATAAAAATAAAATAGGTCTATAGTATTCCCCTGAACTACTCATCTAGTAACCACATAAATAAAAGAAATTAGGTTATTTGATTACATGATTATTTCTTTTTCTTTTCTTTCCTTATTTTCTTTGAACATCCTTTTTTTAAATTTTGAGTTCCAAATTCTCTCCCTCCCCCTAGCCCCATTCCCACCCATTGAGAAGGCAAGCAATATGACATCAATTATACATGTGAGATCATGTAAAATATATTCCTGTATTAGCTGTATTTTTCTCACTTTTAAAATTTTATCTACTTTTTTCTGAACTTAAGAAATAAAACAAGCATTTACATAATGTAGTAGAATATTGTAATGTTAATGCAATGGGAAGATCTTTCCCATCCATTAATAGGCCTATGTGACCTGCTTGAGTCACTTGGAAGCCTGAGTCACATGAGCCTGTGGTGAGAAGAATTTGCCAAAGGGATGGAGCACGAAGGGGGTACAGCAGGAAGTTGAAGTGAGTTGGAGGTTGGAGAGAGAAAAGGCAGAGAGAACAGAGCAGCTACAGACAGTGAAAGAGAGAGTGATTTTGCTTGAGAGAATTTGTGGGAGGGCCTGAAGGAGGGAAGGCTTGAGGATGGCAGTGCCCCCTTCATTGATATGTGTATAGATTTCTTTGTTATTATGATGGATTTGGCTTTCTGGTGTTTGAATAAATGTCTTGGTTATATCTTTGAGCTAGAGAGTCTGTTATATCTTGTGATTCAAACCTGGAAATATGCCAACATATTCATAGCAGCCACTGTGGGTATCACGTTGGTGATATAAATATTACCCAAAAATTATTTTACTGTTAGATAAAATAATAGCAAAATTCATCTGGAAAAACAAAAAGTCAACGATATCAAATAAACCAATGAAAAAAAGATGTAAGGAAGAAAGTTTACTAGCAGCAGATTTTAAACTATATTATAAGACTGTAATTATCAAAACCATATTTACCATATTGCAAATAAAATAAAAGAAAAATTATACTTCAATCTGTACTCACAACAATTCAACAGTTTTCTCTCTGGAGGTGGATAGCATTTTTCATCACGAGTCCTTTGAAATTGGCATGACTATTTCTTCATGAAGATGCTGTCTTTTTGTGATCATCACTTCCTTCTAAAAGTGCGCACCCAGAATACCTTTAATAATATGTTCTGGAATTTCCCCAGGATATAAGGGAGAGTTCACTGACCTTAAATTTGCTCACTCCATTTTCTTTTTTTGAAATTCATGACATCTGTCCCTTTCCAAATCTACATTTTTAAAGCTCTCATACTCCATGATCTTTCACAGATTACTAACAATGGCTCAGTGCTTGTATCTGTCAGTTTTTTCAATATCACGCGCTTTGGTTCATCCAATTCAAGCTCATCAAAGGCATTCAATTTCTTTCCTACTATTTCTCTACTTATCTTGTGCACCAATTCCCACTTAACTCTTTTTTGTTTTACCCTTTCCAGGCAAAATCTTCTTCTTGTTGGCAGTACATATAAGCAAAATAGAAATACAGCAGTTCTACCTTTTCTCTATCATCTGTTACCATTGTCCCATCCTACACAACCTGAATGGAAAATTCATATCCTCTTTGATTCTCCTCTTTTCTATAATATAATTAGATGTAAAAGGATGCTCCAGATGAATGCCTGATGGCTGGGCTGAAGTCTCCCAGAGTTCCCCTTTCTCAATTACCCAGGTGGCTTTGCCCACACCTAAGGGCTTGTGGGTCATGGCTTTAATTAAGGAAGAAAAGAAGCTGCCAAAAATCCCCTTGTGGCTACAGACAAGGCCAGGCGATTTTCATTTGCTTTCCCCTACCCTCCCAAGGGGGCAAAACTATACCTTTGAGCCTGATGCTTTTTCTCCACTCTCACACCCTACTACTGGAAGGCTTACACTGTTTCTTAAAAGTTTGTTTATCTTTCTGTGCTTAAACATTCACATAGTCTCTCAAATTAGAAATCATGACAAATGCTGTTAATTACTGGCATTGTTAATCTGGAGGCAACTGGGAGAGAGCTCCCTAGAAAAGGAGAGAGAGAAATTTAAAACTGTGATATTTTTGCCAGAACTTAATCTCTGTCTGGGGCCTCAGAGAGAGTTTTGTGATTAATTTTTGCAACTTCGCAAGATAGAGCTCTTGAGTTCAGGCATATCATTTTCAACTCTTTCTTAAGCTTGGAGGGTTCAAACTGAGCCTATACAGGAAGTAAGAGGTTATTACTATTTTTTTTTCTTTGCTCTGCTCCTTGCTGTACTAGTAGCGAGCAAAACTAATGAGTTCTTTAAATGTGAAGTGCAGTCTTCTTGCTCCTGGAAATAAGAAAAGCTTTGATTTGTATGGGCGTCCACTAGGCTTGAGTCTGCAGTGGTGTTGTATGCATGGTATTAAGTTGGAGTCTCTTTTACCCTTTCCTTTTCCTCATTTTCTTAACCTTTTCCTTCCTCAGTTTGAAAGGAAGAACCCTTCTCCAGAAAGGGAGGGTCTCAAGGAGTGACTGGCAGAAAGTCACACCATAGGGGAGGAGTAGTTTAACCCACAAACTTCTGAGCAAGTGAGGCCTCCCTGTCTTCTTCAGTTCAGCAAAGCACCATAGCACTGCACTATTCTTAGGTTAAAAACAAAAACAAATAAAAAATAAGTTTTCTCTTTTTCTCAGCTTTCCTCATTCATGGTTCTATCTTCTATATACATCTTTTTAAAATTAAAGTTGACTGATACACTGTGGTGAATTTCTCCTTTCTTAGCACTTTTATAGGATTTTATAGTATTGCATTGTGCTTCCTTTTCCTGATAACCCCTTTAAATTGAACATTGTTCATTTCAATAAGGGTGCCAAGAGATTCTCTATAGTTACCATCTTCATATCCACAAATATGTGTGTTTCTTTTTTGCAATGTCAGACCTTTCACCTCCATTCTGCACCCTCTCTTTTTGCTTACTGGCACTGAAAGCTAAGGATAAAGAAATATTTTCTCACAATGGGTAAACTCTAACCGGTCCTGAGCTTCATATTATCTCTTTAGCCTTCTGAGTGCAAGTCAAAGCTTTTCTTATTCCCAGGAGCAAGAAGGCTACATTTCACATTTAAAGAACTCATTAGTTTTGTTCACTACTAGTACACAGCAAGGAGCAGAGCAAAGAAAAAAAATAGTAATAACCTCTTACTTCCTGTATAGGCTGTTTGAACCCTCCAAGCTTAAGAAAGAGTTGAGAATGATGTGCCTGAATTCAAGAGCTCTGGAATTCTAATTCTGTGTTTTGTCTACAATGTTTTTAAACAAGTCACTTTAGCTTTCTTTCTCTGCCACAAAAAAAAAAAATCAGAGCAACGCCACAAATTCCCCAAGTTCATCTGTGGAATGGAAGTAATGTTGGTAAAGAATATAGGGATGGAAAGTGCTAAGCACAAAGTGTTATTTTCAGTGCTGTGCCTCTGAGACCATCAGTCAGTTGTTCTCTTGGCTGGATTTGGGATTTGGGAGTCCTGTGAAGGCCAAATATCACATTTAGTTTCTTCACAAGTCATTGATCTAAGGAGCTTTTAGACACCGCTTAGAAATATTCAATCTTCCTTCTTCTTGGACGGAGGCTCCAGTGCTTGTAACAGACCACTCACCAGGGACAATTTGAAATGCTCCAAAGGACTGTTAATAATAATTTGAAATAGTGATGTAGGAGATTCTGAGAAATAAAAATCATAGGCCAATAAGGTACCTCACCCCTTCCAATTTTTCTTGATGGTAGATTTTTTCTAAAAACATGTTTTCAGAATTGCTGGTAAAAAAAAAATCCAGTAGTAATTACAGCCGCCTGGAGTTATGGGTATTTGTCACTACCTCACAGTTTTAGTGGAGTATCCTACAAAGCAGCGGGAGTACTTAACACTGCACCATGTTGAACAAAAGATACTGCCTGAATAATCAATGTTACTTAGCAAACATTAAGTCTTCTTCCCCATATGTTTGGGCCAGATCAGTTATCCTAAAGCCTCAGAAGAAGGTTCTTAGTGTCTTTCCATAACATGGCAGAAGGGAAGCCTCCTTTTGATCTCTCTCTAGTTCTCCGTTCAGCATTGGCCTCCTAATGGCCCTTTGTACAATATTATCCCAACATTGTGTTTGGAGGAGAGAGACCTGGATTTCAATCCAGCCTCTAATTGCTCTATGACAATGGGTAAGTTGCCTAACCTCTCTGATCCTCCTGAGTAGCAGCCTAACAAAGGGTTCCTATGAGGCTCAAATCAGATAATTTAGGTGAAGAGCTTTATGAACCGTATTATGCTATATAAATTTCAGCTTTTACGATCATTTTGGGGGTTTGCTAAGGAGCATTCCAAAAGAAGAGCCAGAGAACATTTTTTCATGGTCTTTTTCCTCCTTTATGCCCCCAACCCACTCCAAGGAGCCCTGTGGTAGCCTCAGAAAATGCTTTATGGAAGGCCATTTTTTCACCTTAAATAGTTTGCCGGTTAACAGGACTTTATGTATATGGTGAGAGCTGGCTGATTGTCTCGTTTCTAAGGTTTCTCATGTTTCTATAGTATACAAAAGATTTACCTTATAACAACCTTGTGGGGTAGGTAGAAAAGACAAATATTATTTTTCCCGTTTAACAAATGAAGAAACTGAGGCTCTGGGAGATCATGTGACTTACTTGAAGTCATGCGACTAAAAAGTGACAGAACTAAAACTTGAACCCAGACCTTCCAAGTGTTGCAGCAGGGCTCCTTCTACTGCAACATATTGCTTCTAAAACTATAAGTAAATTCATTGCACCATAGAAGTTTGGACAATAGGAGTGCTTCAAATGTATGTGCTCCAGTCGCGCATATACCTTCTTAATAATAACAGCTAATATTTATATAGCACTTGCTATGTGCCAACTCCTGTGCTAAGTGTTTCATAATTATTATCTCACTTTATCTTCACAAAAACCGTGGGAGGTAGGTGCTATTATCCCCATTTTACAAACAAGAAAACTGAGGCAGAGAGAGGTTAACTTGTGCAAGGTCACGCAGATAGTGTCTGTAGCTGGATTTCAACTTGGGGCTTCCTGACCCCAGGTCGAGCACTTTTTCCACTGCACCACCCAGCTGCCTCTCCGTTCTTGTGCATAAACATGACAAGAAGGGCCAAATTTTGATGAATCCAGAGCCATAGAGAAGAAACTTCTACTAAATGTATGCCAGGGCACATACTTAGGGACATAATTAAACCTGTTTTCCCATCCAAGCGGTGATTATAACAAAAAGGTAAATAACTTAGTCCATTCAAGGAGCTTTAACAGAATTTTTCAAGCAAGAAAATTCTGCCCTGTATTTGATGTCAGTTCCCTGCCACAGCAAGAGCAGGATTATGGTATTTCTGACTGCATCACCATGGGACGAAGGCCAGAGCCAGCCTCTAGATGTCTCTAATATGCCTCTCCATAGCATACCTAACCATAAGCCAACATTTACAGAATGGAAATAAGAAAAGCTTTGCTTCCATTGGTTCCTTTGACCCTCACAACAACCTTGGTAAGGAAATAGGTACTGCAGGTATTATCCTCATTTTACAGATGAGGACACTGAGAGTCAGAAAGGCTAACTGACTTGTCTACAGTCACACATCTGATTTTTTTAATTATTTATTTTTAGCATTCTTTTTCTTTAAATTTTGAGTTCCAAATTCTATTCCTCCCTCCAGACCCTTGCCTACCCATTGAGAAGAAAAGCAATATGATATCAATTATACATGCTCAATCATACAGAACATATTTCTATATTAGCAATGTCATAAAAAATAAAGAAAAATAAAGAAAGTGAGAAAATTACACTTCGCTTTGCAGTCAGAGTTTATCAGTTCTCTCTCTGGAGGTAGCTAGCATTTTTTTCAACAAGAGTCCTTGAGAATTGTCTTGAATCATTGTATTGATCAGAGTAGCTAAGTCTTTCACAGTTGACCATCCTTACAATATTGTTGTTACTATGTACAATGACCTCCTGATTCTACTCACTTCACTCTGTATCAATTCATACGTGTTCTCAGGTTTTTCTGAAAGCGTCCTGCTCATCATTTCTTATAGTATTCCATAACAGCCATATAACACAACTCATTCATCTGTTCTCTTATTGATGACCATCCACTCAATTTCCATTTCTTTGCTATCACAAAAAGAGCTGCTATAAATATTTTTGTATATATAGATATTTTTCACTGATCTCTTTGGGATATAGACCTACTAGTGGTATTGCTGGGTCAAAAAGTATTTACAGTTTGATAGCCCTTTGGGCATAAATCCAAATTGTTTTCTAAAATGGTTAGACCAATTCACAACTCTGCCAATAGTGCATTGAGTATCAGAAGCTTGATCAGAAAAAAAGAGTCTCTTTACCCCAAGTCCGCTATTCCATCCACTAATCCACATTGCCTCTCTAAGGAAAGCCTTATTTCCATTCGATGAACCAAGAGAACTTTTTTTTTTCCTGGAAATCCTGCAACTTCCAAGTCTGTCTTTAGGCTTTTATATGGAAAACTTGAAGTTTATGTATCTTTTTGTTTCTTTCTGTGTATTTCTGCATTTATGCAAGAAAGATAACAGAGATAAAAACTCAATTGGCTAATACAGGGTAGACACTGAATTATTAACAAAAGCTGCAACACATAGACCACACAAATATACCAAAATAAACCAATTTTATTTATAGTCACCCAAATACTGGTTTATTAACATTTGATTTTATCTGTTTACTTTCACCTTAAAATAGCTATTCAGTTATTTTTCAATAACTATTACTCTACTTTAGTTGTATTTTTTAACGATGAATTATATTTTAAAAAAATCTTTGGGGGAGGGGGAAGAAGAGGAAGGAGGAGAAAATTTGGAACTCAAAAACTTGTGGAACTGAGTATTGTAAACTAAAAAAAATTTAATTAATTTTTTTAAAAAAGAAAATATTTTAACAAAAACATATAAAGGATATTCTTCCAAAAGAATGTATGCTCTTTAATGGCAGGGATAATGTGAGATTGTTTGTTTGTTTGTGTGTTTGTTTGTTTGCTTTGTATGATCAGAGCCTGGCTCACTGTGTTGCATATAGTGAGTTTTGAATTAATTTTCATTACATTGAAAACAAAAATCTTTGGAAAGCCAGCTGTGGCACAGTGGAGGATTGCTGTTCTTAGCATTAGGAAGACCTACATTCACATACTACCTCCGAAGCTCTGTTACCCAGGGTAAGCTACTTAACCTCTCTTAACATCAGTTTTCCTATCCATAAAATGAGGGTTATAATAATAGCACCTACCTCACAGGGTTATTATGAAAATCATATGAAGAGAACATATGGTAAGTGCATTATAAACCTTTAACTGCTATAGAAATGTAGCCATATTACTCTTGTTAAAGTATGCTCAAATACCTTAAGGAGATAGCAAAGCATTTAACGACCTCAGGCTTTCCCTAGAATTAAAGGTTCATATTTTTGATACTAACATATCATTCAGTATATTTTGAATATTAGAGTAGTCTTTTTATATTCAGGTCAAATATACATAGGGATCTTATGGTGGCATATGGTGTAAGAAACTGGTCCAAATCTAATTTCTGCCAAGTGGCTTTCTATTTTTCCCCAAGCTTTCTTGCTAAACAGGAAGTTATTTCCAAGTAGCTTATGCATTTAAGTTTATGGAACACTGGGTTATTGAAGTTGATTGTTTTTGATTCTTTCTTATTAAAATTATTCCATTGATGACACTTTTCCATTTCTTTCTAACCTGTAACAGAGAGTTTCGAGCATCATTGCTTTATAATATAGTTTGAGTTCTGAAAGAGTCTCCTCCACTTAGTCCATTGTATTGGGAATTCATAAGAAAAGAGATATCTAATACCAGAGCATATGACCAAGAATGCAATATCTGCCAAAGGGAACCAGACTTATGTGAAGATAGAAATCATGTATGAGGAAGACATACAGGTAAAGGAGAATTTGTTAAGTTACAATAGGTATTCTAGAAAGCGCAATAGAACAGGAAGCCATAGGAAGATCAGTGGTGTGCAGTTGTCTGACTGAGCCCAAATGGAAAGGAGAAAGGAAGGAGTGGCAGAAGGGAAATGAGGTTTTTCCTCACTATGAATTACATTTATATATCATAGTATTTGCCTATTTGAAGATCTGAGCACTTGAAACATTGTCGATCCAGTCCAATCCACTTCATCTTAATACAAAAGTGCCTACTCTGTGCAAGTCACTGAACAGGTCCTATATATGAGAGAATATTCATAGTACTCAAAGTAGAAGTAACCCTGCAGATCTGTGACACCCTAATCAGTCAGTGAATAAATATTTATTAATAACTGAATAAATGAATATTTAGTGAATAAATATTTATTATGCGCCAGGCACTGTGCTAAATGCTGATGACACAAAGAAAGAAAAAAGACGGTCCCTACTCTCAAGAAACTCACAATCTAATGGGGGAGATAACGTGAAACCAACTATGTTCAAACAAGATGTAGACAAGACTGATTGGGGGTAGTCTCAGAGGGAATTGAACTAGGTCATGTCTCCAGTCCCATCTAGCTCTAGAATTCTGTGATCCCAGTAATTGGGTTTAAGGTTTTCTGACTTGTGTCTTATAATTTTTTCTCATTTTTTTAATCGTCCTTCCTCACTTCAATTCTGAGTAGTCTGATTATTTGTAATTTAGGTATCTAAGCTTTCTTATTGTCTTTCTTGTGTGTGTGTGTGTGTGTGTGTGTGTGTGTGTGTGTGTGTGTGTGTGTTGGGGGAAGGGGCAGGGAAAGTCATGCTTGGTGGGGGTGGGGGGCTTTTCGGGGAGGGAAGCTGAAGCACCCTTTTCTTGTACCTGGAATACCAACAAGGTTGGGAGAACTTGCAGCCATGTCTACCTACCTATGAGAAGGTTTCCTTTCTTTCAGGGCATCGGTTGACATTTTGTGTCACTCTGCTGGGAAAAGGAAAAATGGAATGAATTATTTCCTTAATGTTTCTCCAAATCTCTTGTACTTCTTTGATTCTCATATATTTCTGTAACCTTGGTTTTATTTCCCTAAATCTTCTAGAATCCATTTGCCTGAAACTGAGTTTTTTCCTTTTCCTTGGATCTGGAGCTGTTGGTTTGTCATTGTTCTTCCTAATGTCATCAATGAGATAGACTGGATAGAGCCCTGATCTTGGCAACTGAAAACCTGAGTTCAAATACCAGCTCTGTCACTTACTAGTCTGTGATCTCTTAAGCAAATCAAACACCTCAAGTCTCAGTTTTCTCGTCTGTAAAATGAGCAGACTAAACTAGTTGATCTTTGAGGTGCCTCCCAATTGCGACTGTCTTTAAAAAAAAAACCTCCCTTTAACTCTTAAGCTGACTCCTCTCTCTTTCCAAATAACAAATTATTAAGTATATTTGCCTTAGCTAATTACTTTCTTTTTTGCACTAGCAATTGTTTCAATAGACCCTGTTGACAGGGTATTCATTGGTATATTTTCTTGCAGATGCCAAAGTAGCCGATGGCCCTTTCACTGAGCTGTTTTGTGATTTGGTGAAACTGGCAGAGCTATTACTAGTGATCGCTATGACTGGGGCAAAAATCAATTAAGTGGAGGGAGGGAAACCAAGACAGTGACATAAAGGTCAGTCTGACTCTAGATGCAGTAGTGCCAGGAGAGGATATAGCCCATTTGGGGAAAGATAAGAGGAATGGAAGATTAAGTGGACCCTAGGATAACTGGGTGTCACAACACCAAAACCCTGGAAATGGTGTCTCAGGATCAATTGGGTCACTTACCACTGCAGAACTGTGAAGTGAGGTACGGTGATGGCAGTGTCCTGTCCCCTGCCTGTCAGTACCCTGGGAAAAAGCCCTAATTATTGGGCTATTTTACTTCCCACTAATCGTACTTATGAGCAATGATAAGGTTTACCAAGAAGGCTACGTTTGTAGGTACTAAAATTGGGGAATTCCACTTGCATAATTCTGTCTCATGACTCTTGTTCCTTTTACCTTTGTTTGTTACTCCATCTACTTCCAGTGGTATGTATATATGTGTATATCTGTATGTGTATGTATATGTATGTCTGTACATATACACATATGTATGTGTGTATATATATATGTATAATCCCTTTTAAGCATAAGAAGATAATGTGCTGAAGTGTCTCTTAAGAAAACTCTTCAAAGAAATTTGGAGACAACAATTGACTGAGATATGGTTTATTTACTTAAAAGTGGGAGTGTTTACAGGATCTGTCTGGATGAAAGGAAAATGTAATCATCATTAAGTAGATGCCTTGTTAGCCAGGCTTTGGTACCTCAATAATCACCAAGGAGGACAGATCATTTTTGAACTAAACTAGTCTGAAACTGACATTTGTAGCAGGAAAAGTTCACTAACTTCAACATCTGATCCATTTATTAATTATTCTCCTCCTACTTTCTGCAGGTTTTGAGGGTATTAGGAAAACTCTTATTAGGGACTAGATAAAGAAATGGAAAGACAAAAGATTGGAAATATATCATTTAACAATATCCTTACTTCTTTAACAAATTTTTTTTTAAGGATGGGGTTGAAACTATGGTTAAGTTGAAGTTTATGGATGCCCTACTTGTCGATGTCACGGACATTTGAGATATTTTTGTCTGACACTGTAGGTAATTGGTGCCCAATATGACTACTGCCTTTGTTTCTTGCTAGTAGTCAAATACCACAGACATGGGCACCTTAGCTCACCAGAATGCAATAATCATAATACTAGAAACTCATGTTTATATAGCATCTTAAAGTTTACCAAGTATTCTCTTTACAACAACCCTGAGAAAAGATATGAGAATATCATTATCCCATTTTAAGGAAACTGAGACCCAGAGTAACTTAAGTAATGAGACTATGGTCACAAAGCAAGTGAGAAGAAGTGAAACTGAGTCTCAGGTCTTGTAATGTTCATGTGCTTGAAGATCTTCCCTGCCCATTAATACGCCTCACTTGGAGCCCATTAAGGGAAGCTTGATTAGGGGAGTCTTGTTTTTGTAGGAAGGCACACACCTTTTGCTAATTTCTAATTAGTCACTGGGTTGTGATGACCTCTGATATAGATAGATAGATAGATAGATAGATAGATAGATAGATAGATAGATAGATAGATAGATATTCTGAGGTTAAGTATTTTGCTTTGAAGCTCACTCACTGGAACAGTGTTCCTATGATTCGCCCAGGTGAGTCTCTGGGTAGCTCTTAAGGAGCCCCCTGGCTTTGAAAAACTATGATATTGGTGCTTTTCTTTCTGGTAACTATGTATGTATTGCTTTTGGTCAGATAGATGGAAGCCCTGCCTGTTGGTTTTTATTTCTCTGCTTGTAATTTCTGTTTGTATTTTCTCTGAAGTTTGGGGTGCTGACTTTTCCCCTCAACTAAGTGAATGATATATATGTTTAATTAAAGTAAGATTGCTGACCTATTTAAAGTTACTTTCATTTAGAAAAGTAGATCAAAGAACCTGTGCTAGCAGCCCTCCTATATGCTGGTGTTATTGGTCTTATACCTCCATAGCAGCTGCAAGTAGCATTGCTGTTACAGGTCTGTGGAATAGGTGCTATAATCATTCTCACTTTACAATGAGAATATTAAGACCAAGAGAGGATAAGTGACATTCCCAATGTCATATAGCTACTTCTGAGGCAGGATTCAAACTCACGCCTAAGTGAATGTCCTAGAAACATTCTAAGAACAAGAAACATATTAACTGGATATCATTACAGCAAGCAGGGCAAAGATTTTCCAATATTCTGCCTAGAGATATCAAAGTTTTCTACAAGAAAGATAATTTTCCATAGTCCTTTAGTATTGCTATTAGTCTCACCTACCTAATTTTACTCTATCCCCCCAATACAGTAGACTAGGAAGAAAAGTAAGGTCTTTCAGACCTCAAAAAACCCAATCTCTCCCCAGATATTCAAGTCCACATTATCAAGCACCAAAAGGACATTTCAAACCGGAAAATAAGAAGACCAAAATGACATCATGACATTGAGGTCAATGTCTAATGTGTCTGGCTGTGGCTTAATCATGTGAATATGAACTCAGAAGGCTTTACCACAGGTCAGACACAAATAGTCCATATGAACACTTGGAGTAGAGATATCTATTAATTTGTGCATCTCAATTTTCTTTTGAGGTACCACAATTCTGCTTTGCTCATAGAGCACAGTGCCTTCTTTGATGTGGGCACACCATGCTGGGAAGTCCTTTGCCAGTGTCACTACATGTCTTACAATCAATACCAAAGTTCTTCAGAAATACCTTGAAAGTGTCCTTTTATTGTTTCTTCTGACCTTTGTGCGAGCTCCTGCCTCGTGTGAGTTCTCCATAAATTAGTCTTTTAGGAAAACATACTTTTGGCATTTGAACAATGTGGCCAGCCTTTCAAAGTTGTGCTTTCAGCAGTAGAGTTTGAAAGCCTGGCATGGCAATTCAGCTAGAGAAAGGTCCTCAGTGACCTTCGGTTTGGTAGGTAGCCTAATACCTCTTCTCTCTCACAATTTTGGAGCCTCCAAAATGTTGAGCTAGATAATAATAATGGGTAAATAGCATCTAACATTTCCATAGTGCTTTAAGTTTTGCAAAGTGCATTATAAATATTATCTCATTTTACCCTCACAAAAAAACCTGAGAGACAGGTGTTAATTTTATCCCCATTTTACAGATGAAGAAGCTGAGATAGACTGGTTAAGTGACTTGTTCAGGGTCATATGGCTAATAATTGTCTGGTGCTGTATTTGAACTCCATCCAACCCTAACCGCTATGCATCCCAGCTACCTAGGTGCAAGTCCTGTAAACATCTTAATCTCAACTTGAACTCATTATCTTTCCCCCTAAATATTCCCCTCTTCCAAACTTCCCTATTTCTTTCAAAGGCAGTCTTTCCACTCCCCCATTCTCTTCCTATTATCCTTAACTTCTCACTCCTCCTCTCACCTCACATATCCAAATAATTGCAAACCTTACTCTTTCTTTCCCCAAAACATCTCTTCTTTTCACCGATGCAACTACCACCTTAATTAGGACAGTCATCATCTCTCACATAGTAATTGTAATCTAGCCTCCTAATCTCTCTCTCTGTCTTCAGTTTCTCATTATTTCAGTCTATCATACACACAGTTGCCAAAATAGTTTTCCTTAAGTGTAATTCTGACCATGTAACTCCCCTATTCAAAACTCCTATAAGATATAAACTCATCTGCTGAGCTTTTCAAGCCTAAGCCTAAAGCTACCCTTTCATCCTCATTGGCCTTTACTCTATCTCCCATACTTTTCAATCCAGTCAAATTGGCCTCTTTCTGTCCCTGACACATGACATCTCTATCTTCCATGTCTTTGAACTGACCCTTTCCCATGCCTGGGATACACTCCCTGCTTGCCTTTGTGTCATAGAGGTCCTCTCTTCCTTTAAACATCATCTTCTGCATCATGCCTCTCCTGGTCCCACCAAGTAAGTACCTTTCCTTCCAAACTACCTTGTATCCAATTGTTGTTGTTGTCATTTCAGTTGTGTCTGATGCTTTGTGACTCCATTTGGGGTTTTCTTGGAAGAGATACTGGAGTGGTTTGCCATTTTCTTCTCTAGCTCATTTTACAGATAAGGAAACTGAGGCAAACAGGGTAAAGTGACTTGCCCTGGTCACATTGTTGATAAGTGTCTGAGGCTGGATTTTAATTCAGGGAGATGAGTCTTCCTAACTCCAGAGCCTTCATTCTATCCACTGCACCACCTAGCTGCCCCTTGTATTTTGTATATACTTGTATGCATTAAATATGGATATATAGAACATACATGTGTATATGTATGCATAACCATGTATGTATGATGTAAATATCCATATCTAGAAATATTATACATATAAACACATAAATATATACACACATACACATATTGACACATACACACATATACACATACATGCTCTTCACTAATTTAAAGGAATATCTATGTCCCATACATATATACATACATTATTTTATAACCACTCAGTGGCTATATGTGTGTATGTGTAGTCATACATACATATTTTATAACTGGTCAGTGGTTATACATGGATATATGTGAACATATGTGAATATTTGTACACACACATATGTATATATATATAAGCACATATATTCACACATAGCCACTGCCTGATTATAAAATAGTATTTATACACACACACAGATATATATATATATGTACACACATATATACTTGTGCACAATGTGTATATATACACATTATACACACACATATATGTATACACACATATATACATATACATATATAGACACATATATACATATATAGACACAATTGTGTGTTTATACACACACACACACACACACACACAACCACTACCAGGTTTTCTATCTAACCTTATTTTTTTTAATGTGTCCTTCTATATTAAACATGTTCAGTGAGATTTGCCTAGTTTTTGTTTTACTCGGTATTCCCAAATTTGTTTTCAATTATAATTTCATAAAGGAATTTTGCTAAAAGGCCAAAATTAAATGGAAGCAGTGAAATAGTTTCTTCACGAAAGCCTGCATCACTGATATCTCAAAGTAGTGAGAAGCGCGCATTGGAGTCCCCAGGGCCATGCCAATAGAGTACTTACTCAGGCAAGCTTCAAGCTCCAAGTATATGTAGGCAACAAAGGAAAAAACAAAAGTGTGGGTGGGGCCTCCTGGCATCAGGAATGCTAAACTCAAAATGTGCTGAGAAGAAATAACAATAACAGTGCGCATTTACATAGCACTTACTGCATGCCGGGTACTATGCTAAGCACTTTAAAACTGTTATCTCATTTGAGCTTCAAGAAACTCTGAGGTAGGTACTATTATTATCCCCCTTTTATAGATGAGGAAACTAAAGCAAAGAGAGTTTAAGTGATTTGCCCAAGGTCATCCAGCTAATAACGTTCCAAGGCTGGATTTGAATAGAGGCGTTCCTCACTCCAGTCATTGCGCCCTATCTGCTGCACCAAATAGCTGTGGAGGGGACTCAAATGAAGAACCATTGCTCAGGAAGAGGAGGATGATTTGGTGGTAAGCTAAAAGTTGCAAAGTGGAAAATTAGGCTGGATATGAGAAAGAAAGCTTCCTAGCAATGAATGTCGTCCAAAGTAGAACAGGCTGCTTGGAATGGTACTGAGCTCTCCCTCATTTCATGTCCTCATGCAAAATCTTTGAAGATCTGTTGAGTGGGTTGTTGTGGGAATTCTCATTCCTGACAACTCTCTTTCCTCATACAGACTCCTTTAGACTGCTATGGGGCAATTTCCTTTTCATATTTTCCCTTTGGTTTTACGGCCTTCTTTTCATAAGACTGTCATCTGCAGCAGGGTTCACTGACATTTCTCCCATTTTGGGGGGGAGAGGGAGAGATGATAACTCCACAAGAAAGGTCAGGATTCTCCTTTTTGATTTTTGTATAATGTTCAGAATAGACTAAGAAAAAAGCCAAAAGAATCCTCTTTGGGGAAACTGAAATCCTTGAACTTCTTTTTTGTTTCTCCTTTAGATGGGAGGTAGGTTTAACCTCTGAGATCCCTTCTAATGGTGAAGTTCTATGGTTCTGTGAAGTGTGGGCCTGAGATGGACTGTCTGCCTGTGGTCTGAGGAGCCTCCCATCTAACTGACTGTTTCTGATTTTTGCTTATGAGTCTGTTCCCCTGATTAACTTTAAAGTTTTTTAACCTCAACCCAACAATTTTGTTATCAGTCAACCAACAAGCATTTCTTAATCACCTGCTATGAGCTAGGCACTATCCTTGGTGCTAATGAAATGGGCACCAAGAAAGGAGTGATCCCTAACCACAAAGAAAGTAGAAGAACAAGGAGAGTAAAGATATATGTGTGTATATGTTTGTGTTTATTCAATATGTATATATTTATGTTTATATACATAAAATAATTTCTAGATATAGATATATACACAAGCATGCATATATATACGTACACACATATATGTTCTATATATCTATAGTTAATGCATACAACTATATACAAAATACAAGGGGCAGCTAGATGTTGCAGATGATAGAGTGAAGGCCCTGGAGTTCGGAAGACTCATCTCCCTCAATTATAATCCAGCCTCAGACAATTACCAACTATGTGACCATGGGCAAGTGACTTAAACCTGTTTGCCTCAGTTTCTTTATCTGTAAAATGAGCTAGAGAAGAAAATGGCAAACCACTCCAGTATCCCCTCCATATGTGTATATACATATATACACACATACATACATATATACATATACACACATAATTGTGTCTATTTATGTGTATATATGTGCCTGTACAAAAATATCTGTGTATATATGCATGTGTGTATAATGTACATATATAATATACATATACTATACACTTACATATGTGTATAAATAATATTTTGTGACCTGGCTGTGACTATGTGGGAATACGTGTGCATATATATGTATGTGTGTACATATATTCTCATGTGTTCACATATATCCACATATAACCACTGCCCAGTTATAAAATATGTATATATGACTATACATGCATATATAGCCACTGAGAGCTTATAAAATAATGTATGTATGTATGTACGTAATATGGGACATAGATATTCCTTTAACTTAATGAAGAGTGTGTATATGTGTACGTAAGTGTGGGGGCGGGTGTGCTGTGTAGGCTCTGGGATAAAATAGGTTTTTCTTAGTGTGATAACTGGTGTTAGCAAGAAATATTTTTAAAACGGGTGTCTGAAAAAGTTAAAGAAAAGGACTTAATTAGATTATTCATTAATTTTAAGGACTAGACAATGTAAGAGGGAATTGTGCTTTAAGAACAAGATAAATCATCCTAATTAACTGCTATGGTTATCACAGAATTATTAGAGCTAGACATAACTTAGCTTAACATCCTCATTTTATTGGCAAAAACACTCAGGGCAAGAGAGTTGAAATGGTTTGCCCAATTCCCTACAAAGCCAGTAGCAGAATTGAGCCTAAAAACTCATTCTCCTGATTCCCAAGCCAGCACTCTTTCTCTTTTTTCAATAACCAAATTTGTATTTACTTAAAAGCATTGCAATTGTCAACAACACAGCTGCAACTCCTTAATAGAGACAGGAGTAGTAATTATAGAGCAGTTTAACAAGACGACGATCATTTTGTATGCTGTATCAAAGATGACTGAAGGTAAAATGAACTACATGAATGAAGCCCTTTCTAAGTGCTTACTATGTGCAAAGCACAGTACTAAGTACTGGGAATAAAAATAGAAAAGACAGTCTCTGTTCTCAGAGAGCTCCCATTCTAATTAGGGAGATGACACATATGGAATGTGTCAGCTGCGAGTCAGATGGAATGGGCCTATGGTCTTTATGAACAAAGCGGATGGTCATGCCTCTCCTTTAATGTCATTGCCACTGATAAAATATCAGTTTCTGGCATTGAACCATTTAACAATGCCATGTGTCTCTCATATAATTGCAAACTGATAGCCAGAATGCCTTGGACCAATTCACAGACACACTAAAAATATACTAGTAATACAACCTCTCTTCCTATAGTCTCTCCAATGTTGACTATTGCTGCTTTTTGTCATCTTTTCCACTTTTCACAGTATGAGCTAAAACAGTTGTTTTCATTGACTTTTTTTCCTCCATAGTTATTTGACCCATGTTTTCATGAGGTCATCTGCAGTTTGCAAACCTTTTGAAAGTGATTGTTAATACATTTTGATCACTTATCTATTTGGGGAACAGTTCTTTTTATATATTTACCTATGCATCTTGTATATCTGGTTTTATGAGTGATATTTGATACAAATATCTTCCTACCCAATAGATCCTTATCTTATTTTTATCTTTTGACTTTATTTCTGTAAAAGATTCTTAATTTTATATATTCAAAGTTTTGTAATTTGCCTTTTACGATATTCCTTATTCCATTAAAAATTTTCTCCACTGGCATTATTTTGAAAGGTATTTTCTCCTATTCTCTTTTTTTAAATGATATAACCTTTTAAATATATGTCATAATCTGAGCAATAGATGGATAAAGTGGGTCAATCAGTGTTAATCAGTATTAATTAAATAAAAGAGTAAAGGACAAAAATTTTTAAAAAACGTTTTTCATAAGACAGTGGATATGGAATATGAACTGGACCCAGAGTTGAACAGGAGAAAGTACAGCTAGGCAATGCAGTGGATAAAGTATTGGATTTCAAATTAGGAAGAATTGAGTATGAATGAATCCTGCCTCAGATATTTACAAGTTGTATGACCCTGCATATGTCATTTAACCATACATCCTCAGTTTTACTCATTTTTAAAATGGGGTTAATAATAAAACTTAACTCACAGGACTACTGTGAAGAGCAAATGAGATTATATATGTAAAGTACTTTGCAAACCTTAAAATGCCCCCATTTCTTGCTAGCAGCAGATGAAGCAGACGAGGGTACCATAAGTCATCTTTATGCAATAATCATCTCTATATAGCTCTCTGAGATTTACTGAGTATTGTCCCTACAACAAGCCTTTGAGAAAGGGTATGTGAAAAAGAAATCAGCTCTTTGTGATTATTTTGACTTAATTTTAGTTCGATTATAGGATTTTCCTCCCTTCTTTAAGAAGAGCTAGCCCTAAAGAATTGGAAATTGGGGAGCAGCCCATTAATTGGGGAATGGATGACAAAGTTGTAGGATATAAATGTAATGGAATACTATTGTGCTATAAGAAATGATGAACGGGGGGGGGGGCGGATCCAAGATGGTGGCTGGGAAGCAGTGACTGATGTGAGCTCCCCACCAAGTCCCTCCAAAAACCTATAAAAAAATGGCTCTGAACCAATGCTAGAGCTGCAGAACCCACAAAGTGGCAGAGAGAAGCAGGGCTCCATCCCAGGACGGCCTGGATGGTCTCTGGGTAAGGTCTGTCTCACACGGAGCTCCCAGCCCCCAGCTGAGGGGAGCGGAGCTGAGCCCAGCGCGCAGGGCGCGAACAGACCACACGCGGACCTACCAGACCAGGAGACAAGCGGAGAGTGCCCTGGCATCCTGAATTACTGAGCTGTGGTATCCACCAGACCTCACAACCCACAAAGAGCAAAGA
>CM053622.1:233619915-233637228 GCA_028646595.1 Phalanger gymnotis | reverse complement strand
TTTGAAGTGCATTATCAGAACTAAGGACCAAATTGTAAATGACATTTAGAAGCTCTCCATAGGGATAGAGACCGCAGTGGCAAATTAGTCCATCCTCTACCTGAACAACAATATCCTTTGCTGAATCCCTCACAGTGGCCACCCAAGCTCCTTTCAAACACCTTCAATAAAAGGAAACTCACCACTTCCTGAGGCAACCAATTGGAACTTCAGTCAGCTCCTTATTTTAAGAACTGTATCCTTATACTGATCCAAAAGCTGCATCATTTTAATTAATTCTACCCTGAGATCAAAAATGAGGCTAGTCCATATAATATTATCCTGAATTTGCTCCAAATGCCCTTTGCTCATGTGATATTATGGTGCCTAGATATTCAAATCTATTGCACGGGCAGACATTTAACTTTGGCTTCAGTTTTACTTACTCATTCTGTCTTTAAGATGGGCATTATAACCTACCACCAGAACCCCTTTCCCGACTCCATTGCTGCTTGTAATAACTGCAAGACTTTTGGCAAGTCACTTAACTGCTATAAGTCTCAGTTTCCTCAACTGTAAAATGGATATGTAAATGTAAAATGCTTATAATAAGAAGCAGCAGAGTATAAGGTATGGAGAACTGATCAGGAAAATCTGTGTTCAAGTTTCGCCTCTCTGACATACTGACTGTTTGACCCAGGGCAAGTCACTCACCTCTCAGTGACTATAACTCTCTAAGACTAAGAACTGAAGTGACAAGGAAAACTAGTATTCTAATTTTTTACGACAATTTATTTTGTTTTGTTTTGTGCTTTTTATTTGATGTTTTTTTTTGTTTTCAGCATTGATTTCCACAAGATTTTGAGTTACAAATTTTCTGCCCATTTCTACCCTCCCTCCCCCACTCCAAGACGGCATATATTCTGATTGCCCTGTTCCTCAGCCATCCCTCCCTTCTATGACCCCCCTTCCACTCCCCCCATGCCTTTTCCCCTTACTTTCTTGTAGGGCAAGATAGATTTCTATGCCCCATTGCCTGTGTATCTTATTTTCTAGTTGCATGCAAAAAAAAACCTCTTTTTTTGAGCAGCTGCTTTTTAAACTTTGAGTTCCAAATTCTCTCCCCTCTTCCCTCCCCACCTATTCTCCATAAGAAGGCAAGCAATTCAACATAGGCTGCACATGTATCATTATGCAAAACACTCCCATAAATAGTCATGTTGTGAAAGACTAACTATATTTCCCTCCCTCCTATCCTGTCCCACTTTATTCAGTTTTCTCCCTTGACCCTGTCCCTTTTCAAAAGTGTTTGCTTTCGATTACTTCTTCCTCCTATCTTCCCTTCCTTCTATTGTGCCCCCTTTTTGTCCCCTTCCCCCTACTTTCATGTGGGGTAAGATATCCAATTGAGCGTGTATGTTATTCCCTCCTCAAGTCAAATCCGATGAGAGCAAGATTCATTCATTCCCCCTCACCTGACCCCTCTTCCCTTCCTACAGAACTGCTTTTTCTTGCCACTTTTATGTGAGATAATTTACCCCATTCTATCTCGCCCTTTCTCCTTCTCTCAATACATTCCTCTCTCATCCCTTAATTTTATTTTTTTAGATATCATCCCTTCATATTTAACTCATCCTGTGTCCTCTGTCTATGCATATGTATATTCCTTTCAACTACCCTAATACTGAAAGAGGTCTCATGAATTACACACATCATCTTTTCATGTAGGAATGTAAGCAAAACAGTTCAACTTTAGTAAGTCCCTTATGATTTCTCTTTCTTGTTTACTTTTTCATGCTTCTCTCAATTCTTGTGTTTGAAAGTCAAATTTTCTACTCAGCTCTGGCCTTTTCACTAGAAAGCTTGAAAGTCCTCTATTTTATTGAAAGTCTATATTTTTCCTTGGATCATTATACTCAGTTTTGCTGGGTAGTTGATTCTTGGTTTCAATCCCAAGTCCTTTGACCTCCAGAATATCATATTCCAAGCTCTTTGATCCCTTAATGTAGAAGCTGCTAGCGCTCCTCCTCCCCCAAGAACCGCCAGCCCAGACTGTGCCTCAGATTCAAGCAGGCTCTGAGCTCCCACTCTGATTGCTGCTTAATTCCTCCCACATGGGCTGGAAGCAACTGAAGCTGGAAGCGGCCCTGGAGCTGCACCACCTCCGCCACCTCTGGGGCGGTGGCCAATGGAGAACCCCTTTCACTCTGTCCTAGCAGTTCTACCCGCTAATCTTCTCTGTTGTCTTTGGCATTTGTGGGTTGAGAAGTCTGGTAAGTGTCACAGCTCACTGATTCAGGGCACTATGCCTGTTCCACCCCACTCCTGGTCTGATTGGTCCTGGCACAGCCGTGCTGGACTCTGCTCCACTCCATTCCTACCTCTATGCAATAGACCCTTGCCCGCAACCATTCCGGCTGTCCTGAGCTGGAGCCCTGCTTCCCTCTGTTATTTCGTGGGTTTTGCAGTTCTAGAATTTGTTCAGAGCCATTTTTTATAGGTTTTCAGAGGGACCTGGGTGGGGCGGAGCTTATGCAAGTCCCTGCTTTCCAGCTGCCATCTTGGCTCCACCCCAGTTTAACAGTTCAACATTAGTATAGTGACTCACATTTATAAAGCCCATCAAGATTTACAAAATCCTTTTTATACTTATTTGATCTTCACAACAATCCTCTGAGGAAGATGCTGTTATTATCCTTATTTTGCAGATGAAGAACTCAAGAGAGGATAAGCAACATGCCCAGTGTACCACAGCAAAAGGCTGATGGGGGATTCAAACCAATGTCTTCCTGCATCCAAGATCATCATTCTTTCCACTTACAAGAATATCCTCATGTAGACTATATAGGGGAGAATAGTGGGAAGCAAAATTGGAAAAGAAGACCAAAATTACATTATACAAAATTTTTATTTCCAGATCAAGGAATATATATTTTATCCTATAGGCAGCAATATTATCACTTTTTTTAACAGAGGAGTAATATGCCCAGACTCATACATCATTATGATTAATCTGATATGTAGATAAAGTAAAAATTAAAGAGAAAAAAAGACTGCCAGAGAAGATAGAAATTAGGATATCATTATAATAGTAGACGTGATAGGTAATAGGAGCTAAAACTGTGGCAGCTGCAATATGAGTAAAGAAGAGGCGGCAGATGTAAAAGATATTCTAGAGGTTAATTTTTAAATTAAATATATTTTTGGCAATTATTAATCATTTATATTTCTCTTCCCTCACTGAAAACCAAAGGAAAATAACATCCTTGTAACAAATATGCATAGGCAAACAAACTTAATTCCCACATTGGCCATGTCATGCGCGCACACACACACACACACACACACTCAGCTGGGTATAGAAATTGATCTAATCCAGCAGTGAAGTAGGAGGAGAATGGGCTAAGAGAAAGAGAGGGGCGATGATGAGGAAGGATGGATTAAGGGAGACAATGGACAGAAGGTCAAGTGACTTGTGCATATTCACACAGCCAGAATGCTTCAGAGGTAGTATTTGAATCAGGTGCTTGCTGACTTTGAGAATGACCCTATCTTTACTACCGTACGTGGCCTCATCACACTAATGTTCAAGGTTTATTCAAAGACTTCAAAGAAGTCCTCCAGTACGTTGGGTAGAGCACCCTTACATGGAAGATTCAGAGACATTACAAAGGTCACAAAGGAAGAAAAAAAAAAAGCATGAGCGATTCATGCAGTTTGTGGATGGAGGAAATGTCCATGATTATGAAGTTATGGAGCCATTAAAGAATGAAAGTATAACCTCTGGGAGTTGCTACTGGCTAAAAACACAAACAGGTTCTAGGATTACTGTAAAAAAAAAATCACAGATAATTACAGTTTTCACAGTACACTACATAGAATAGGGATAGAAATGTACTTGAATTGTGCTTTCTTTGGTGTAGAGAATCCCTGGATGAAGAAATTCCTTCTCTCTATTCAATTCAGTTCCTCTCTGCAACTTTATAGCCATATAGTTTCCAGGGGTCACCAAAAAGTGATTTCACCAGAATTTCATTGCCAGTAGGTATCAGAATCCAAACTTGAATCTATCTTTCAAACTCTAAATCCAGCTATCAGCTATATTACCTGGAGGGCATGAGGCCCTCAGGGAGGACTAGAACCTCTTGTGTGAGGGCTTGCCACCCCTTTCCAAGGCTCCTCATCCACCTTTGGTGTCCATCTGGCACCCAACTCTCACCTGTGGCTCCAAGAAGCTGTAGCATGTACAATGGCCACACCACACAATGGCCACAAACTGAAATGTTTATAAACATTTTTGTGATATCTTGGTTAGATATAGGTAACACCAAGTCTTTATATTCAGAAATAATCTATGTAATATAAAGACATTTTATTCTTTGATAGGTTGCAAGAATTCAGATGTGAATCCATTCATTCCCAGTACCTTTCTGTGGGGAAAATCATTAACAGTCTGACCAATTTCTTCTGATGATATTGGTCATTTTAGGTTATACTTATATGCTTCCTATTTTATCAGTTTAGATATTCACCCATTTCATTTACATTTTCATCTTTATTACCTTTGTATAGTAGTCTCTTAACTTCACTTTTACAATTGTCCTCTCTCTTCTTAAAAATGATTTATCTTATTACACGTTAGCCCTTGGAGATATTTTTGAAACAACTCATGAAATAACTATTTGTTAGGTACTTAGTATCCAAATACAAAAGTGAAAGAGTCTCAATCCTCAAGGACCTTACCTTTTATTAAGGGAGAAAACGTGTGTATACATACATATACATGTGTGTATGCATATATACCACATGTATACATACACATATACCTACTTACACTAAATATGCAGGATAATTAGAAGGAAGGACTAGAAAATAAAGGGCTTATGACAGGCTTTATATAGTGCTTGAGCTGAGTCTCAAGGGAAATTATTCTGAGAGTCAAAGGTGAGAAGAGTACATATGCCAGTCTTGGAGATTCATTATTCTGATGTTGTTACACATTCCTCCAAGTTTCCAGTTATCAACGAATTATGTACACATATACACATATATGTGTGTATATATATATATATATATATATATATATATATATATATATATATATATATATTCCTTCAGCACCTTTATCTTGGTCATTAATAAAGATGTGCAACATAATAGGATGAGGATAGAGCCATGTAACACTTGAGCAGAGACCACCTTAGGTTGACATTAATCTATTAATCATTATTCTTTCAGTCCAGTTATCCAACCAGTTATAAATCCATATAAATATACTATCTGATTATCCACATCTATTCTATCTTATCCACGAGTATAACATGAGACTTTGGAAATGTTTTGCTGAATTTCACTTAAACTATCTATGACATTACCATGATCTAACTTACATATACTTGATGAAACAACTCTAGCCCAGCTCAGCTCTTGGTACTCCAAACTATTTTTTGACCTGTGCCCCAGAGGCATTCTTACACTGAAGACATCTCTTCTATGACTTCTTCCTCAGATTGCCAAGTTCCTTTTCTGAACCTCCAATTAAAAAATACCTGTCAGCTGTGCTCAACTCTAACCCAGCTCAAGTTCTTACTCAGCCGATTACTTTTCCACATTTTTCCACTACTTGCTTTCCCCCAACTGCCGCCACCATTCCCACTTTTCAGCTCCCTTTTGTGTGTTGTCTTTACCCACTAAATGAGAACTTCCTGAGAGCAGAAACTGTTTTGGTTTTGCTTGTTTGGTTGTTTGTTTTTGCTTTTCTTTATATCCTCAGCACTTGGCAAGTACCTGCTGCATAAAGGGGTCTTAGTAAATGCTTCTTGATTTGACTTGACTTGAAATGTGGCAGGTAAAGGATTTGAAATTTATTTAACAGATAATAGGAAATGTTTTTGTTTTGGAATAAGAAGTATTTTGGTTTTTTGTTTTTTTAATTTTTTTATCAGAAGGATGATTTGATCATATCTATATATAAGAGAGGTTATACTAAAAGCAATACAAAGAATAGTTTGAAGGGGGCAGAGAATAGAAGGAGGGGAAATCTGTTAAGAGACTATTGCTACAGTTTGGGTGGACAACAATGGGAATTTGTACTAGGGTGGCAATGGGAGTGGAAAGAACTCAGATCCGAGAGATGTAGAAATGTACTCAGTCGAACCAGGTAACTGCTTGGAAATGAAAGTAAAGGAGAGCTAAGTATCGGAAACAATCCTAAAATTTTGAACATGAGGAGTCAGGCATAAATGATAATTGACAGGTAGACAGAGTAAACTCAGAAGGAATAGCAGGTGTAGGGAAAAGACAGTAAATTTGTTTTGGATGTATTGACTTTCAGATGCTTTTGAGCCATCCAGGTAGAAATGTTTTATAATTAGCTGTAGATACAGATTTGGATCTCAGAGGAGAGATCAGTGCTGAAGACAGAGACATAGAAATCATCTATGTACATCCAGTAGTCGAAGCCAAGTTGTTAATACGATGGCTGAGTGAGAGAGTATGTATAGAGAACAGGACCAAAGACAGACATTTGGGGAATGCCCGGATTAATGGGTTGTGAAGAGGATGAGAAGACTTTGAAGGAGAAAAGGAGAAATTAGTTACAGAGACAGGAGGAAACCATGAGAATGTTTTTTTTTCCTGAGACCAAAGGGCTGAAAATAAAGGCCTATGTATTTGGCTCTTTGAATGTCACCGATGACCTTAGGGAAAGCAGTTTCACCTGAGTTATGGGAGTGGAAGCACAAGGGCAAACATGGAGGAGAACGTGGGCAATCAGAAATTGTTGTCACTGGGAGTAGAAAACTTTTTCCAGTTTAGTCGGGGCATGAGGGTGAGAAATTAGACATTGACTAGGCAAGAAAGATCAAAAACAATCTTTTTAGTTCTTGGGAGACCAAATTATGTTTGGGAACACATGAGAACGAGTCAGTGGAATGAAGAGAACTTAAAATTCACAGAGGATATGACACCTGAAGCAAGGTACTGGAAGAGATGAAAGGAAATGGAATTAGCAACGTAAAAAGAGGTGAAATTTAGTGCAAAGTAGGACTCCTTCCTATTCTCTAAAAGAAAAAAGGACAGGGTCAGAGATGATCAAAGATAACTAAAGGAATCAATGCTAAATTGTCTTAACATTCTCAAGGAAATCATATGTTACTTTGCTACCATGAAGAGCTGAGATGCAGTTAGGTGGAGGGGGACAGGAAGAAGAGGGGGCAGAGGACAAAAGAAAAGGATGGAAAATGTGCCTGTGAGAAATGGATAGGTGGTCACTACGGTTGGACTAGAAGGACTGTCACACTGCTGTACATGGTCAGCATATGTTTTATCATGAATTTATGTTAAATCAAATCAGCTCTATTCTATAACTTTCTCCATTTGGACCAGGGAGCAATGGGGGTAGACAAATTGAATGGAAGTTGTTATCCAAAAAGGAGAATTTGTAGGTTAGAAAAACAGTAAAGTCAGTGATGTAAGTGAAATTTTACTGTGTCCTTGGCTTTGCCTAGAGAAGAGTGACTTTGTCAGTAAACTAATTTCAGTCCACACGAGACATTGCAGTACAAGACAGGTGAAAAGGCATTTTGCTGCATCCAGGGTGTGCTGGAGTCAATTCATACTAGCTCAGAAGAGCTGGTTGTTAAATATTTCAGTGCAAGCATATGCACTGAAGCATTGGCAAACATGGCAAATCAGAGTTTTGTTAAAAGTCTAGGCTTAAGAAAGTGAAGAAAAAATGTTAATAACACATATTAAACTTAAAAGTTTATCCTGCATACATTTCTTTTAGGGAGCTAGTTATTAAACATTTGCCAGCATACCCCAGGCTACATCTCTTTAAAAGGCTATTCACAAATACTTTGAATCTCTTCTATAAAGAGGAGTGGGATTCAATTAATAGCAGATCTTAGGAAAAATTAGTAAGTGCAAATGCAGTCTTTCTACTCAGTGTATGTTTATAAAAGTATGCAGGAATTGGTCCCAGAGTTGAATATGATATAAGAAAACAGGATGAATTGTCTCTAAGAAATTACTTATTGCTTTTAAAGACCCCCTGAAACAAATGCCTATCTTTTTTAATATTATTCTGATGATGCTATTTGGTGGTGAATCATAAAATACCATTTTCTCAAGCATTAATGCTGACAGTCACCCAAAGGGTAATGAGAGGCATGTGGTGGGCTCGAGTAGGCTGGTTCACTTTACCACTGAATAATTACAGAAAAGGCCCTGTATAAAGAACCTTATCTGAAAGAGATGTACAACCAAAAGAAGGCTTCATGTCATGTGGCAAGAGCAAAGAGTTACTAATTGGTTGGCACTCTACATTCTCCATAAATATTTACTCAGTACCAAGAAATCTAGAGAAAGGCTCCATAAAACTCTGGGTGGACCCATCTGAAGAATATCTAGTGGAGTGGGGGTTAGAGTTACTAAGGATGAGAAGGCATGGATGGCTCCCAATCTCCATCAGTGGAGAGAGTATTCATGTTGGTGAGATTATAGATCCACTGAAGTGTGAAGAAATAAAGCACTTAGTTCATGTTACAATGCTCCCTTTTTTCAAAACCTGTTATTCCCTTTACACTTCTTCCTTTTATCCTTTTTTTAAGATAGACAAACCTTTATTTTCCTCTGATCGGTTCAGGAATGTTGATGGACAGGTAGCTCTTTACATGGGCTTTGGAGGGGGTCTGGGGGCAGCACCTGCAGGTCTGAATCGGGGCAGGGGCTTCCGATTCTTGCGAGCCTCACGGGAGAGATTCCTCACGACCTTGCTGTGGATCGCGCAGCTCACACAGTAATGCAGTTTCCCATACAGTTTGGGCAGCACATAGGAGTCGAAGACGCTGGCTTCGGAGATGTCCCTGACAGCCACGGCTTCCACGATGTTGCGGATGACAAATTTCTTGATGGCCTTGACCTTCTGCACGCAGCGGGCGCAGTTGGTGCAAGGAAGGGGCTGCGCGTGGCCGCGGCCCTTCTTGGAGTGCCCGTTGTTCCTCCTAGGTCATCTGGGAAGCCAGGAACCGGGAAAAAAAAAAAAGCCCTTTTATTCTTTTCATGGAAAACACTACTCTTTTCAGTAAGCACGCATGGAGGACCATTCTTACCCAGGTTCAAAGCTTTAGAGCTGGAAGGAGTCTTAGAGGCTATTGAGTCCTTCATTATATGGATGAGGAAACTAAGGCAAAGTGTTAGGTGATTTTCCCAGAGCCACACAACTAGTAAGTATCCGAAGCCGGATTTGAACCTCGGTCTTCCGGATTCCAAATCCTGCACTCTATCCACTAGACCACAATCTCTCTCTACATGGCACCTATCATTTAAACAGCTATAACTTCTCTAATGCCCTTAAGCATCTTCACAATTCTAATCGAATAAGGAGCTAGAGTTGTTGGTATCTTTGGAGTATTCTTCGAAGTACGAACAATGATGTGTTCTACTGAATTGCCGTACTATTCACCCTTCCTACAGACTTCACAATCATATGCTTTTATATTTGTGACTTCAAATATCCATGATTTCATTCCTGTGGATAATCACTCCATTGATAATAATGTAATTCCTCTATACTTTACTAGATGTTTTAATACGTTGTGGGGAGAAAAAATAAGAATGTTACCTGGCGGCCAATCTTCTGATGAGAAACTCCTCCAAACTTAGCTGAACTAGCTTTTAGGCAACAAACTTAAGTCAGTTTCCAGTTCCATATCTGAAACCTTCTCAGATGGATAGAACCGGCCAGAACTTGACATCTTCTGGCACAACCTTCAAGACCCCAGAATCACTTCTGCAGTGAGACTACGAAAAGGGTCGGAATATAGTTGAGGGGCAGGGTGCGGGAGAAAGTTAGGGAGAGAGTCATATATGCATACAAAATGAATACGGAAATTCATGAGGGAAAGACTATCTTTCATCTTAGGCAGTAATTTAGTCAATAGAGCTCTGGTCTTGGAGTCAAAAAGACCTGAGTTCAAATCCGGCCTCAGATACTAGCTGTGTGAGTTTGGTCACACATCTATCTACCATCTATCTGCCTCAGTTTCCTTAGTTGTAAAATGGAGATAATAATAGCACCTACCTCTCACAATTGTTATGAAGATCAAATGAGATATTTGTAAGGTACTTAGCACAGTTCCTGGCACATAATAGGTGCTATATAAATGCTAGGTATTATTATCGTTATCATTAATCATTCAGAAAACATTTATTAAATGCCTACTATTTGCCAGGCACTATGCTAAGCTCTGGGGATACAAAGAAAAGCAAAAGACGGTATCTACCCCAAAAGAACTCACAATGTAGATAACAGAAAATTTAAAAGAAGATAATGTATGCAATTATTATTCTATTCAAAAGATGGCTGCAGATATAGCTGTAGATAAGGAAAATGCTATTGATGCCTAGCAAGCATCACATTTGTTAGCCCCTTCAAAAGTTCTTTCATATTTTTTGTTACAAACTTTTCTAACTTCAGCTCTCTTCACCTGAGAGATTTTGAGGAGAAATTAATTTTTCAAAATTACTAGAGACCTAGGTTATCAACAATATATTTGCTTGTTGCTGGTAACACATTTGATGTTCATTGTGTGGACAGCATGGAATTTACCTGCTCTGTAATTACGATAGAAATAGATTTATTTTGCCACCTCATTGAGTAATCAGTCAGCTGTTGCCTTCTTGCCTTTGAATAAGTTTTATTGCCAGTAATGAAATCATGAAGCAGAAGATGAAATCTGTAGAAGAGCTTGGTATGTGTTTCATCTGTGGCATTGTTGGGGATGAGATCAGAGGGAAATTGCTTTCATACTTGCACTTTTTGAGGCAGGATTGCATGTACACTAGAAATGTTTATATTTTGGATTTCTTGACAAAGTTGACTTAAAATTTAATAAAAATCTCCCTCACTTCAAATTCTCAAGGTCAATTATCCTTGGAAAGACAGTGTTAGAAAGCAGATTCAAAAAATATTTACATTTCCTTAGTGTAAGAGCTTCTAATTTCAAAAACAGATGGATATAAATGTGTAAAAGCCACTTCTTTCTACTTTGACAAAAAAGAAAATTTCCTGAGTCTCTTTGGTTCAACTTTCTTCCCACTATAATTCATCTTCCACTTAGCTGCACAGATGATTTTTCTTAATTATAGGTTACCCTTCCTATTCAATGATCTCCAGTGGCTCCCTATTACCTCCAGGATCAAACATAAACTCATTTTTTGGCATTTAAATCTCTTTACAAGCTTCCCTCTTACTACTTATATAGTCTTTTCATACTCTGAGACCCTTCTCCCTTGATAGCCCCTCTCATCTCAGATCAGATTCCCAAATAATAGTGTTTGAAAAATGCTGGAAAAATTCAGGGAAACTTGAATTATGTTCCTGTTGCAAAAATGTATTAGCTGTGTAATCCTGGGCAAGTTTTCTTATCTCTATTTGCCTCAGTTTCCTGATCTGTAAAGAGAAAAATAATAATGGTACCCACCTCCCAGGTTTGTTATGGGGATCAAAATGAAATAATGATTGTAAAGTGCTTAACACAGTGACTGGCGTATGCTAAGTACTACGTTATTATTATTTCTTTAATTGAATGTAATTGTTCTGTACCATATGTTCCATACAAACTCTAAAGTGGTTAAAGGGGTTTTAAAATGCCAAAGACAGTAAGATTAATGATTTTTACATGTGATAGTTTGGAAATGCAATTGATTTCATCTGAAATTTTGTGCCACATTTTAAATTCATGATATCATTTATGTTGTTTTTGTATATCTGAATTCTCTTATATTATAAAATTTGAGAGACCACTGTAACAGAAGTGTTATTAGACAACAAAACTTTTTAATCTGGATGTTATACATGAATTGGGCTTTTAAAAGGATATGATAAAATAGGTATTCAAAAATTATTAAATATTTAATGAGGTATATTTTTTATAGAGCAGAAAAAAGTTTACTCCAATGGTGAATTTTTATTTGAAATTATTGGTTATTATTAAAGTGTATAGGGTGGTTTAAAGATGTGGCTTCAACACATTAATGATAAGTCAACTATCAGGTATTTGTTGTATTCTGAAGCCCTAGAATATCGGTAGTTTTAATTTATAAGTAAAGGATAAATGAAATATTAACTGTTAGGGATACATCAGGAAAGATATTCAAGCCCTTAGTTGTGGTTAGTGAAATTTTGCTATTTAAGGTAAAAATTCCTGAGACTAGAATTTACTATTATTTTGAATTTTGAATACAAGGATATTTGTCTGAATGACCATGAGACCAATAATAGAAAATGGCACATGCTGTAGTCTGGGAACTGCTAATGGTAGATAGGCGTACCTGGGGAAAATTTTGGAAACAACTGGGGCACAGCCTAAGTAGAATCTTCCTGACTCTATTTCCCTATTGTGCTATTTCCTCACTAAAAAGAAAATTTCCCCACCTATCATAATGGCAACCACACTGGTACACTCAGGACTGCTGCTAGCACAGGTTCTTAGATCTCCTTTTCTAGGAAAGACTGCTCAAAAAAGGGTTAACAATCCTACTTTTAATTACATTCACTAGTCAGGGGAAAGGACTGATCATCAGAGAAAATACACGCAGAGAAATTATCACAAAGACCAATAGACAGGGCTCTAACTGCCTGATCAAAGCGATATTGCTACATAGTTTGCATACATCACTGGATCAAGAGAGCCTTTACATCTGAGTAGTCAGGAGTAATTGAACCTTCATAAATTTTTAAGAGATTCTTCTATCAAATACAGGATTTAGTAAGGATAGTAAGAGCATGTGGTATATAAACTGAAATTCTCTGAAGTTTCAGAATTATCTAGGAACCTCTAGATTTGGAACCAGGGATGCACAGCCCTCTTTGGAGTTGTCCTGAGTATAGAACCTATTGTCCAAGAAAAGATATGTAGGATCCAAATGACTACATGAGACATCTAGGAGTGCTGGTTAAATGTATGTTGAGAATGGATCAGTAAAATACAAGGAGATTTGATTTTAGTTATGTTTAAGTTTTCTTGGTTACCCTGGTGATATCTAAATCTCCTTTCTCAGAACTAGTCAACCTCCATGTGATTGCTTGACTTACGTGAGTTCTCCGTAAAATGGCCTTTTAGGCAAACATACTTTTGGCATCAAACAATGTGGCCAGCCCATAGGAGCTGTGCTTTCTGCAGTAGACTTTGAATGCTTGGAAGTTCAGCTTGAGAAAGGACCTCAGTGTCTGATATCTTATTTTGCCAGGTGATCTTCAGATTCTTCCAAAGACAATTCAAATGGAAGCAATTCAGTTTTCTGGAATGGCGCTGGTAGAGTGCCCAGTTTTCACAGGCATACAACAATGAGGTCAGCACAACTCCATAGGTCTTCAGTTTGGGTAGGCAAGCTAATACCTCTTATCTCCCACACTTTCCTTCAGAGTCTCCCAAATGCTGAGCTAGCTCCAGCAATGTATGCATCAACCTTATCATCTATGTGTACGTCCCTGGAAAGTATATTGCGAAGATAAGTGATCTTACTCATAGCATTCAAAATTTCTCCATTTGCTAGAAAAGTGAAAAAATTATACTTCGGTGTGCATCCAGAGTTCATCAGTTCTCTCCCTGGAGGTGGATGACATTTTTCATCATGAGCTCTTTAGAATTGTATTGGATCAGAGTCTTGATCAGAGGTTAGTATAGTGCTGGCTGATATAGAAACTCTGTTTTCTTCTTAATTGTTAGGCCAAAATTAGCACAAGTGGCATCCATACTTTGATCTATACCCATACCGTGTGTGTGTGTGTGTGTGTGTGTGTACAGGAGCAAAGGTCTTGAAATATGATATATTGGAAGGCAAAGAAGCTAGGATTATATCCAAGAATAACCTACCCAGACAAACTGAGTACACGCACATACACACACACACACACACACACACACACACACACACTGAACTGGATATAGAATTCTCTCTTGCCCAACAAGGAAATGAGGGGAAAGAAAATAAAGGAGAAGAAGTGGGTTGATAGAAGTCAGGGAGGAGTTGGATAGGCGATGGTCAGAAGTAAAACAAACTTTTGAGAAGGGACAGGGTAAAAAGATGAAGAGAAGGATAAATAATGAAAATAGGACAGAGGGAAATAACAGTTAATAATCATAGCTGTTGATGTGAATGGGGTGAATTCACCTTTAAAATCGAAATGAATAGCAGAAAAGATTAGAAACCAGAATCCAACAATATGTTAGTTGCAAGAAAAAGACTTAAAACAGAAATACACAAGGATGAAGAGAATCTATTGTGCTTTAGCTCAGATGAAAAAGGCAGAGGTGCCTTTTCATCTGACTTCAGACAGAATACAAGCAAAAAAAGACCTAATTAAAAGATAAAATCAAAGAAACTACATTTTGGTAAAAGGCATATACAATGAAATAATATCGGAATTTTTACAGCCAATTTCTCATATAAAGGTCTCATTTTTCAAATATAAAAGGAATTCATTCAAATTTATAAAAATAAGAGGCATTCCCCAGTTGATAAATGATCAAAGAATATGAACAGGCAGTTTTCAAGAAAATTAAAGTTAAATACAATCATATGAAAAAACATTCTAAGTCACTACTGATTGGAGAAATGCAAATTAAAACAACTCTGGGGTAGCACCTTACAACTTTTGGATTGGAGAAGATGGCAGAAAAGGAAAATGGCAAATGCTGGAGAGGATGTGGGGGCAGGGGGGAATGAGACACTAATGCACTCTTGGTGGAGTTATGAACTGGTCCAACCATTCTGAAGAGCAATTTGGAACTATGCCCAAAGGGCTATAAAATTGTGCACAACTTTTGAATTGCAATACCACTACTAGGTCTGCATCCCAAAGAGATAAAAGGAAAAGAACCCATATGTACAAAAATACTTATGGTGTCTCCTTTTGTTGTGGCAAAGAACTGGAAATTGAGGAGATGCCCATCATTTGAGGAATAGCTTAACAGGCTATAGTATAATATTGTGATGGAATACTAATGTGCTATAAGAAATGATGAGTAAGATGATTTTAGAAAAAAACCTGAGAAGACTTATATGATTTGATGCAGAGTGAAGTGAGCAGAACCAGGAAATAATTAAACAATAAAAGGAATGTTGTAACGGTGATCAACTATGAAAGGCTTAGTTACTCTGATCAAGACTCTGATCCAATACAATTCTAAAGAGCTCATGATGAAAAATGTCATCCACCTCCAGGGAGAGAACTGATGAACTCTGGATGCACACTGAAGTATAATTTTTTCACTTTTCTTATTTTTCTTGTGACATGGCTAATACGGAAATATATTTTGAATGATTTCATATGTATAATTGATATCATATTGCTTGCCTTCTCAATGGATGGGGGAGGAGCTGGAGAGAGAGAATTTAAAACTCAAAATATTTTTAAAAGAATGTTAAAAATAAATGAATGACAAATCATAGACAGCAAAAAAAAAAATCTTTCTAGTATATAAAGTTAGCTTGTTTTGTTGTTATCATTGCTGTTGTTGTTTAGTTGAATCCAACCCTTTGTGGCCATACTTGGGATTTTCTTGGTGAAGGTACTGGAATGGTTTGCCATTTCCTTCTCCAGCTCATTTTACAGATGAGAAAACTGGGGCAAACAAGGTTAAGTGACTTGCCCAGGGTCACACAGCTAGTACGGTGCATGAGGCTAGATTTGAACTCAGGGAAATAAGTCTTCCTGACTCCAGGTCTGGCACTCTATCCAATGCACCACTGAGATTCCCTTTTTGTTGTTACCTCTCAAAAAAAAGACTAATGATTCTAGCACAGGTATCTATCAACTAGGAAAGCTAAAGCCTAAAGAGGAGCAGTTGGGAGGGAAGATAGTGTGTAGAGGGAAATGGGAGTCCAAGACTAGGAACTGGCTAAAGATTCCCGGACCTAGTCACTGTTTATTCTAAATCTGAATAAAGATCCAAAAGCCTTTGACAGTCAGATCAATGAGTAATAATGATTAGGGCATACCCTAGATTAGATTGCCCCAATACAACTCTATCTCAACCCCGAGTGGTAGACCACCCCACACAAACTGCCTTGTATCACAGTATCTGGCCAGCTACTTCTAAAGTACTAAAAAACACAGCACTTAAAACATACCCCAGTTAATACTGAGAAGTAGCAACAAGGCCCAAACATATCTTTCAGAAGTGTACAACACCTGACACTTACAAAGAGTTCTGTGTCCATTCATGTCATGGACCCCTTCTCAGAATAATGTCTTTTAAATACATAAAATTAAATACATAGGATTATAAAGGAAATCAATTGTATCAAAATATAGTTTTGAAAATATTTTTAAAACTTCAGAGAAACCAGGATAAGAACCTCTGTCCTTAGGCATGCTATAGCTTCTACAGGGCTCTTTATAGAGTCCTGAAGCTTCCTTTCCTCAGTATGTCTAGTTTTTTCTCAGTTTTCAAAGCAAACAGTGTCATCAGTCATTGCCAGCTAGGGGACACTGCTAAGACACTAATAAATCCATATCTTCCAGTCCTTTCAAGTTTCAAAAGGTTTTCCCCTAGCCAAAGGGGATAGTGGGGGAGGAGGCCAAAGCTCTTCTCCTCCCCGTCATCAAATGCTTCTCTCAGAGGCTTTGCTGGAACTCATCTCTCCTGGCTCACTAATGAAATGTTCAGAATGTGAATATCTAAAATCTATAAGGTTCAAGTCTCTTCACCCAGTCCCAATATACTTCACTGATTTCATCCAATGGCTTGAAGCCCTCTACTCTTTCTTCACTCGTCTAACAACGTTGCTCAACTTCAGTTTGATTCCTTTGATTCACAGATCGATAGCTTCCTCACACCTTGTTCCTACCTCTAATTGATTCATTCAAGAATTCTGGATCTTCTGCAGTTATTGAGGTCAGATTATACAGCACTCCAGAAACATAAACCATCTCCTTCCTAAAACAACCACCATGGAAAAGCTATAGGGGGGAAATAATGCAAGAAACATCAGACTACCTGAAATCCATGACCCAAAAAAAAGTCTAGATACCATATTTCAAGAAATCATGAATTAAAAATTGCCCAGATCTCTAAGAACCAGAGGGCAAAGTAAAAATAGAAAAAAAAATCTATTTGTAACTCCCTGAAACCCCAAAACGAAAACTCCCAGGAATATCATAGCTTCTAGGTCAAATAAAAAAGCAATACCAAATGAGACATACATATATTTTAGACATGGCAAATGAGTGGGTTTGTTTTGCTTGACACGTTACAAGGATTGGATTGTTATTTTTTATTTGGGGAAAAAAAGGAGATCTTGCTATTATGAAGAAAGGAAAGG
>CM053622.1:233607440-233619815 GCA_028646595.1 Phalanger gymnotis | reverse complement strand
AGGAAGGAGGGAGGTAGGGAAGAAAGAAAGAAGATGAGAGGGAGGGAATAAAGAGGGAGAGAGGGAGAGAAGGAGGGAAGGAAGGAAGGAGGGAGGGAAGAAAGAAAAGAAGGAAGGAAGGGACAGAGGTATGAGGAAAGTGGGTTATTGAAGCATTTTTATAATACACAAAAAAGAATAGATGCTCAGCAGAAAGAACTAACAAGTAGGACAGCTTTAAAAGGGACATGTTGAATTTACTTTATATAAAGTAAGTTGCAAGTAGCAGACATTTGCAATTCCATATATCCTCTTTTCTGTTGTATTTTGTATATGAACTTGTTCTTTTTCTGATGATTTTTAAATTCAGAATTTTAAAAGCATAAGTGCATTTTGATTGATAAAATATGCTTCAGGGCCATTTTTTTCCTTTTTTGACAAAAAAAAAAATCCATTTCCTGGTTAAAAGTTTCCATCCCGACCTGAGAATTTCACCAAAATAGAAAGATATTTTCCATATATATTAAGCTGAAAGAGAGAAGGAAACATATTTAAAACGTACTTTAGAAAGCAATATCATTTGTGACCATGGTCAGTCTTACAATTTTCTGATCACCAAGCACCAAAACTTGGCAAGTGTTGGACAGTAAACAATAGGGAGAGGGCAGAGGAAGAGCAGTAAACAGATTACTTATATATTTTGAGTTGTGAGAAGAATAGCAACTTTTACTTATCTTTGATGAGGTACATTGTTTCTATTCATTTTCTGATGTGCATATTCACTGCTTATAAAACCCAAACAACTGTTCTTACTATTGAGGAAGAAAGAAACTGCTACAAGTGTGCACGATGTGTAGATCAAAGATCGAAATGTAAATGCTGCTTTCTGAGATGTCTCATTAGATCTGCACTGGCTTAGATCAATTGGACAACTTACTTGGATTCTTGGATGGATCTGTCATCATATCCTTCTAGAACTTTCTTATCCTATGCAATTCACGTCGATACCTTTCCATAAATTCTCTATATTTCCTGGAAGTTTTCCCCCACTTCTTTTAATATCTTAAAGGAACGGATATATTATCTGGCGTATTCATATCTTTCATTCTTACAAGATGTCCCAGCTTCTTTTCCAACCATACATAGAATTGAATGTTTCATGCTGAGAGGACTTTAAGACAACGTTTTGTCCAAACCCCTCATTTTTCAGATAAGGAAACATCATGTCACTAATGATGTGTTTTATAACACTAGTTATGCATAAACTAATATTTATCACACAGGAAAAAATATTTATCACACAGACACCCACTTCTACCCACCATGCATTCTTCCTAACCCTGCTCCATGACACAATGGAAAGAGCACTGGCTCTGGAGTCAGACAAACTGGATTTGAATCCTATATTTGACAGTGAATCTGTCACGTTGGGTAATTCACTTAAAATCCCTGGACCTAAGTTTTCACATCTATCAAATGAAGTGGTTGAATTAGTTGATTTCTGAGGTTCTGTACTTTTTCCCTAAATCCAAACTTACCCACTTCTGTTGTGTGCTACCATCCAATTCCAGGGTTCACAGCCTCAGTTATCATCCTCAATTCCTCTCTCTTTCTCACTCCCCATATCCAATCAGTTGTCAGGTCCTATCCATTCTACACCACCCCCCTTCCCCGAACATCTATCCTGCCTATCCTCTTTATACCATTCACTCCAGTTCAGGCTCTCTTTGTCTTCTGTCTGTTGTAATAACCTCTAATTGGTCTCCCTGCTTTCTATCTTTTCCTCTTTAATCCATCCTTCAAAAAATTATCTTCTTAAAGCAATTATCTAACCCCATCACACACACCTCCTCTCTTCCCCCTCTCCCCACCGCACAAAAATCTTCTGCAATTCCCCATTGCTTCTCTGTTAAAATGAAGCTCCTTAATCTGATATTTAAGGCCCTGCACACTCTAGCTCCCACCCATCTTCCAGCATTATTTGATGTAGCTCCCTTTCATAAACTCTTGTGTTCCAGTGAAGCTGAAATGAAAGCCATTCCTCCAACTTTGGACTTCAACTCCTTCTTTCACATACTTGCACAAGGCATTCCCCATGTTTGCAATCAATTCTCTCATTAGTAGCACCACTCAGAAGTCTTGTTGTCCATTAAAGTCCTACTCATGCATTACCTTCTTCATGAAGTTCTCCCGCATCGTCTCTTCCCCTTCCCCCACCATGGTTGTTATTGCTCTCTCCCCCCTCCATTTTTCTGGTATATACTTATATGTTCACATGATGTCTCCCAATGGTAGAATGTCAATTCCTTGAAGGCAATAACTTTTTTTGTTTTGCTTTTGATCCTCAGTACCTTGTATATAGTAGGTATTTAATAAATGTTTGTTTGAATTTCACTGATTTGAATTGAATTCCATTGCCTCTTGACTAGCTTTTTGATTCTTCCAAGTTTGTGATACTTCATGATTCCAAGCTATCACCATAGGAATACTGGTATTAAAGAAATAGGTTTTTGCAACAGCGTGTACCTTAGGATAAGAATGATAAAGCCCCAAAACATTATTCCTTAGATTTACTAAATACCTATGGATCTTTGTCAGTTTTCTAACATTCTTCACCTTTCTAACCAAGACTATAATCACACTGAGACATTTATAAGGACTGACCTGATCAGAGTTGCCCAGATCCTATTGAGAACTATAAAACTTCCTCACACACCCCCAATTACTTGAATTATTATGTGCCCCATAACTATTTGGGTATCTCCATTAGTATAAAATTCCTGCCCAACATCCTGTCTCTAACACTCAAATTTTTATAGTTTTAGTCCATGGAGACCTTTTTTTCTATGTTTTAACCCATTGAAATGTGACCTTTTCTTGACCTCATCCTGCCTTCTCCTCCATCAACATATTTCCACATGTCATGCCCTATGCCTGAGTACATTCCCTCCTCATGTTCACCATGAAGCTTTCCCTGGCTACTCTTATCTCACCCTAAGTGAAAAATAATTTCTCCCTCTTCATGTTTTCCTAATTCACTGTCTGGACTTCATCCATGGTACAAACTTATTCTACCTTATATTATACTTTTGTACATGCAAATTATATCTCTTTTAGGAGATTATAAATTCCTTGAGGCTAGGGAACAAGTTCATTTTTATCCTTGTATCCCTGGCAGCCAGGACAATGCCTTGTACATAGTAAATACTAAATAAATGTTTGGGGATCTCTTCTGTGGCACGACCTCTCGGGCTGCCCTGGTCCCGCCACTGCCACCATGCCCCAAAAAATTGAGGAAATAAAAGACTTCCTGCTCACAGCCAGGAGAAAAGATGCCAAATCTGTCAAGATCAAGAAAAATAAGGACAATGTGAAGTTTAAGGTTCGATGCAGTGGGCACCTATACACATTGGTCATCACAGACAAAGAGAAGGCAGAGAAACTTAAACAATCCCTGCCTCCTGGTTTGGCTGTGAAGGAGCTGAAGTGAAGGAATCATTCAATGTTCCACCTGTATTAAAATATAGGGGGAAAAAAGAAAAAATGTTTGGGGGTTTTTCATTCGCAATAATTCTGTGAGATATGGTCATCCATCTACAATACAAGTATATTGTTCTCATTTTAAAGATGGGGAAACTGAGGTTTTGAATGGCAAGCTACCTTCCTGACTCATAATACTAGTAAGTGGTAGAACTGAGATTGGCTCTTGGGTCTTGTGATTACTGATTTAGTATTCTATTAACTATACCACAGTACTAAATAAATGATAAATGAATGTGGATAGATAGACAGATGGATGGATAGATAGATAGATATGCATACATACGTCTATACATGCACAATTTATATATACAAATATATACATATAATACATATATCTATAAATGCACAATTTTTATATATACTTTGTATGTATATATGTAGCACACACATGTATAGCACTTTTTGGGGTACAATGCCCCACGTTTTCCAGGTAGGTTATGGTAGGCTGAACAAGTACTAATTGACAGCCATACCAACCCTCCCTACTCTTTATCTCCTACTGACTCATTTATTAATTTTCTATCCAGATTCTAAGGCAATAGGGGCATATTCTGATATATCCTAATAATTTAATATACAAAATGTACAATATCTCTAATTAATTATTTCTATGCCCCTGCCTCACTTTACAAATAAACCAGATAAAATACCTTTTTTATACAAACTTTCATTCCTATAGCTCTTAGTATCAAATGTCAGTCTCATAACTTTAGACAAACATCAGTGCTGCTGGCCATTCAATTTATTGAGATTGTAAAAAATGCAAAAACATATTTAAATATTTCATCAAGATATTAGCTATGAGAAATATCATAGCCAGAGCCACCACTACGAATTGCAACTGCTGACTTCTCCACAGATACTGGAAATATAATCCCACTATTCAGGTCTCTCAGGATGACAGTCTACTTCTCTCAGGAATTTCCTACTGAATATCTTCTCCACAGCACATTTTCTCTATCAGATAAAATTTAAAATCAATTTTTTCAAAATGTTTCTTTATTCTCTCTCAAAGTGAAAGATGACAGTTAACTCAGTCTCTCAGGATTATCCTCTTAGACTTTTCCCTCTGTTCCTTACACAGTCTTTCACTGCCATTGACAATTGACTCACTCCAGACAATGGTTAGATTATCTTTCTCTAAGAGTCTATTCCTTCTTAAAAATACGATAACAATATCCATAGCCTGTGTTGGAGGGGCTGTTGAAGCTGAGGTTATATTCATTTTATCTGTCTAACATAAATGACTGAAATTTGGTTTTATTGCCATTCTAAGAAATCTAGCTTTATGAGCTAGGCCAATTTTTAAGAACCCCAGAAGAACGCTTTGCATATACCAATTTTCCAACACATATTGTTTTCTCTTCTTTCATTCCTATTCCTTCTGTTTTCTAGGCAGGTCACTCAGTGAACCTGAAGAACAAGAAATACGATAGTACTTTCCTTGATGAAAAAGAAGTATAAGTAGAGCAAATAAATCCTTAGTGGCTCATCACGAACCTAGACCTTTGTTTCTGCTAGTGCCTAGCTGAACAAAAATGATTACTCATAAAAGAAAAAAAAGGAAATTGACACTCTTTATTAGTTGATTTAAGCTAATGGTGCAAACAATCATTAGTATGACTAATGGTAATGGCCCCTTTTGATTAATTATTTGGTGAAAGCATTCCAGATGCTTCTACTCTGCAAAAGACTTAGCAGACATGTGAAAGGTACTTTCCTGAACATGTAAATTTCATCTTGAACACATCATTAAAGGATAAGAAAAATAAATGGATATTGTTCTAGTAATAACTATCATAGAACAGAAATCACTCTAAAAGTTTCTCCGCATCTTTGCTTTTCTATTTTCATATTGACCGAGAAAAACTGCCCAAGAGAATATCACTGAATAAGGGTGTTGAGAAGTACCATGAAGCAAATCTCTGCTGTGCTCTCTATTCCAATCTAGCAGACCAGCCAGACATTTGCTTTGAGTGCCAGACACTGGCTTCTTTCTTCACAGGACTTTTACCAAGCAGCCCCTTCTCTTCTGACAATGGCTTTGCAGTGCCAGAGTAATTAACTTCAGAGTAGAAAAAGTCAGTTAATCAACCAGTTGCTTTGCTTTCACATTGCCAAAGATCCAGTTTGGTTCATTTTTTCATTGAATTACTCTTTAGGTGTTGACTGACTGGTGAGGCCTGACAATGTGGAATTTAAATTCAAATCCATCATTGGATCTATAGTCCTCCCTTTAGCATTGTCCTACATTTCCAACAGAAGGTGAAAGGCAATTGGCCGTGGACTTATTTTACTGTGGATGCGCTCTTATAGTGAGTGCAAAGAGACTGCTTTGAAATGAGAGCAAATGACAGGGCCTAATGTAGTGATAATAGCTCACATTTTTGGTATTTCTGTATTAATATAAACAGCAAGATCAAATGTAGCCCTTTCTATCTCAATATTCTCATAGGAAATCCTGGTTCACTTTCCAGCACAATTGAGATGATGCCTATCTGAAACTTGGATATTTTCCAAAAACAGTATAACTATTTTTTTTAATTCACTGAAGAATATGAAGGCAGAAGTTTGTATTGTGGGATTGTCTTACTAAAATGGAATTCAGCAACTCTACAGTGGACCTAAATGGTATTTTGGGCTTCCTTCCAAATACTATATTTTCCATAGGAGTACATGCTTGTGTGTATAATATAGATATATAGTTCACATACACATGTGTGTGTGTGTGTGTGTGTGTGTATAAAACAAGGGCTATCTCCCACATATAGCTTGGAAATGTTATTGTTTGACTAGAAGAAAGGTAAAATAGACAATTCTAGTCTCCCGTTACCACCCTTTCCAAGAGCAATTTTAATTTCTTTCAGGAGGGAAAGCAGAAGGTTAGAGTCAGACACATGGTCATTCTGCTCCCCTCAAAGAGAGAGGCAGTATCAGGTTAAAATTATAGCTATCTGTTGCCTTGAATATTGTTAGTCTAGGAGATGTGAGTTTCAGCTTCAATCTAACTTCTGATTCTGGTTCCATTAATGTGGGAAAAGGAGGAAGCCAAGCTTTATATCTAAGGCTTGACTCCCTACCAAATACCAGTCCCACAATGTACACACATATAGAAACCCATTTATCCCAGCTGAATGTCAAAATATGGAAATCAGAGAAAGCATACATATGTGAATATATACTAGACAATGCAAAGTGAAAGAACTCTCCCATTGGGAGCAAGGTCATTCAGCTCAACCCAGAGAGAGAGTCCTAGATCTTACCCAGGGGGAAGTTCCCCAAAGTCTCTAATGTAGCAAGCTGATGATAGGGACATGATAGAGACTGCCAGCTCCTCTTATGTCAGTTTTGCAGAGTCTTTTCATTCAGCAACCTGAAATGGGGTTGGCATCTTTCATCTTTCTTCCTGAATCTAGAAGGCAGAAGTACCCTAAGTTCAAAGAGACTTAAAGAAAACCTAAAGAGATTCAGCAACCCAAAGAAAATTGAAGCTCTCTTTTCTTCTACTCTTGCCAACTCCACCTCACCCTTCATGCTGGTACAGGACATTCTTCTCCACCAATGAGGGGGAAATCCCATATTAATGAGCTTTGGGACTTGGAGATATATATATATGTATATATATACATACATACATACATACACTAAAGTACTCTGTAGTCTCATAGATACTTCAAAGGGATGTCATACTGCCGTGCCATCTATTCTTGATCACCACTGCCATATGAGCTATACACCATCACCCATATCCAAGGAAGATCTTTATATTTTCTCAGAGGCAAAGGGAATAATTAATCATTGAGTACAGCTGTTCTAATGCTGTAAAACTAGATATATATATATGGCTAAATATACATATGTATATATATACAAATAGAAATATATATATGCATTTAAATTGTATTCTAACTATTCAAAAATAATGCTTAAGGATATTATTTGAATTTGTAATAGAACCAATGTATTCCCTCAAAGCTAGGCATGATACAAAGAGTCTAGCAGGGTGCTTTTGAATGTGCCCTGTAGTGAATGGCACTCATTTGGCAAAAGAGAGTCTAAGCTTGCATAACATATTTTTAATAAGGCAGATGCAGAGAGAAAGGTATAAGGGAAGCATGATCAGATCACAAGCATTAATAGACAACCACACCAACACTTAATACTGTAAATAAGGTCTTGGTGGTTTAAAGAACTGCAGACTCAATATGAGTCAATAGCTTGACATGGCAGTCAAAAAACATAACGCCTGCTTGGGATACTTTAAGAGTCAAAGCTTCCAAGAATAAGAAAGTAATGGTCCCTCTGTACTAAACCCTAGTTAAAACACATCTGGACTAATGTATTCAGTTCTGGGTGGCACAATTTAAGAAAGGCATTGGTATATTGGAGATTGTTCAGAGCATGGTGACCACAATTGGCAATGGTCCTTGAGTCCCTGGCAAAAGAAGGCTGGTTGAAAGAATGAGGAATGGATAAAAAAGACTTGCCAAATCAAATTCTGGAGTGGTATAGCCAAAAATTTTTTCAACTGAAGACGACTTAGGAGGTTGACAGGAGAGGTCTATGACACAAGGGTGGGGGCCAGCCCTGAGGGTACACAACTGCAGCATCGGCAGAGGGTTTAGAAAGAGTAGCATCCACAAAAAAAGCATTGATAGTTCTCAGCCCAAAGACAGTAAGCAGGGTCAAACAACTGGTCAGAAAAAGATTACTGGGGACCTTTTGCTGGAACTGGGCATAGAACCTGGCATTGTTTGGCAACTTCATTGCCCATACATAGTTCTGAGTCAGGGAGAGGCAGAGAAGAGTGCTTGTTGTCATTCACAAGGGAACAGGGGCCCTAATAGCAGTTCCAGGGCAAAGAAGATCAATAGTGCTTGTTGCTATAGGGAAGCAGGGTCCTGGTCACAGTTCCAGGGCAGAGAGGAGTGCTACCACTTGGGACTACAGAGGAGCATGCCCTTCATGGGAAAAGACTAGCACATAGACCAGGAAACCAGTAACCACACCTCTCCCTTGATCACACCAACTTGGAAGAACCAAAAACTCTCAAAGCCCCAGAACTAGCTCTGAAAACAGCAACATGAAAAACTCTGATGCTTGGGGCAGTGGGTCCCCACCCCTAGGTGAGTAGAACACAACTTTACTATAAAGTTCAAAATCCAGAAACAGGCTTTTAAAATGAGCAAACAACAATAACAACAAGAATCTAATACTAAAAATCTACAGTGATAACAGAGAAAATCAAGACTCAAACTCCTAAGATAACAATGTGAAAATAGCTACAAGCAAAGCCTCAAAGGAAAAATGCAAATTGGACACAAGCCCATAAAGAATTCCTGAAAGAGCGCATTCTGAAAAGATGATGGAATAGGTCAGAATATTCCAAGCTCTCCAGATTTCCCCCACAAAGGAGATAACATTAGCAACAATAGCAATCCTAGGATAAGGCTTGTTCCCTGTGAAGAGTAAATAAACCTGCAGGCTAAGATTGCTTAACCAAGTGGGAAGCCCTGGGGTTAGGTGGCTTGGGAAGCTGCTGAGGTCCCAGACACAGGAACCCTGGGTAAAACTCAGGTAAAATCCTGGGATAGTGAGGGGAGTAGGCATCTGGGAAGCCCTGGAAGATTGAGGGAACCTCTACTGACAAGGAATGCCACACCCAGCTGAGCTATGGAGACTCAGCTGAGAGCAAGAAGGAACCAGCCCATGCCTGGTGAGTGCAAAAGCAGTGGGGTGGGGACACCACTGGTTGTGGGCACTTACAGGAAGCTAGATGTCTTGGTTTGAATTCCAGGCAAGAGGGAAGAACTGAAGGAATCTGAAGCCAGAGGCGCCATCCCCCATACCTCAGGACTGGAGGTGATTATGTAAACTATGTTGCTACCAAAAAATAGAAAGAAAATGAATAGGCAAAGGAGAAAGAATCCAACCATAGAGACCTTTTTCATGGGAACAGAAAAGGCCAGGGTTCGTCTTGAGAGGACTATAATGAAGCAAAGAAACCATCTTCTACACCAAAGAGTAATGTTAAATGGTTACCTGACCAAAAAGAACTCATAGAAGAACTTTAAAAAGACTTTAAAAATCAAATGAAAGATTGAAGAAAATCTAAAAAAAAATCCAAGAAAAACAAGAAGATTATGAAAAGAACATCAACAAACTAGAAAAGAAGATCCAGAATCTTAAGGATCAAAATGAGTCTTTGAAAATTAGAATTGGGCAAGGGGAAGCTAGTGAAGTTATAAGAGATCAAGAAATAATAAAACAAAATATAAAGAATGAAAAAATAGAAGAGAATGTGAAACATCTCATAAGAAAAAAAACTGATCTAGAGAACAGATCAACAAGAGAAAACATAAGAATAATTGGACTATTGAAGGCTATGATTTAAAAAAAGAATCTTGATGCACTAATGCAAGAAATAAAGAAAATTGTCCTGAAGCATTACAATAAGAGGGGTAAGTAGAAATAGAAAAAATCTGTCTATCACCACCTGAAAGAGATCCTACAAGGGAAACCCATAGGAATATCACGCTCAAATTCCAAAAACCCCAGCTCAAGAAGAAAATATGAGCAATGACAACAACAGCAACAATTTAAATATGGCAGTGCCACAATTAGAATCACACAAGACCTAGCAGCACTGACATCAAAGATCATAGATCTTAGAACACTATATATCAAAGAGCAAAAGAGCTGGGGTTCCAGGTGAAAATATCATACCCAGCAAAGCTAGGCATAATCCTGAATGAAAAAAATGGACATTTAATGAATTGTCAGACTTTCAGGATTTTGTTTTAAAAAAGAAGAACCTGAGCTTACTAATAGAAGATTTGACATAAAAGAGTGAAGAAAAAAATAAGAGTCATACCAAAGACTAATTACAAGGGACTCAATAAGGACAAAGTATTTAGTTTTTATATATGTAAAATATATGTCTAAGATTGTTAATAATAATTGAGTAGCTCATAGGAAAGATTGGGGTAGACCTGAGTATGATATGATTTTAAAAAGCAAAACTGTTTAAGAACAGCTAAAAAGAGTAATCATCTTTTACAAATAAGGTGCAAGAAGAAGAACTGACACAGAGGAATTAAATGGAGGAGGATGGCTGGTAGTTCTGGAAACCTACTTTCATCAGAGAAGGGTTCAAGAGGGAACAATACATGTATGTCTAGAAGAGTATAAAAGTTTTCCAAATTCAGAAAGAAATAAAATGCTAAGAGGAGAGAGAGTTTGGAAAGGAAAAGGAAGGGATCCTTAGAAGGGAAGGTGAGGGAAATAGGTTAAAGGAGAGTATAGAAATGTGTTTAGATTAATGGGAATGGGAAGATAAGGGAGGGATCCTTGGAGGAGGCATAGGTTAAATAATAGAAGGGCAAGGTAGCAGTTAGAAGTAAAGTAGAGGAGTCAGGAGGTATAGAAAATAAGAGATACAGATAAACATAAAATAAAAATTAGGAGTAGAATTTGTTAGGGAAAAGGGAGCAGGGGTGGTAATCATGATCTCAAAAAAAGTTAAAGCTAAAATAGATTTAATCAAAAGAGAAAAATAGAGAAACTACATTATATGTCAGCCATATTTATCAATGTTGTTTTGGACTACTTGAAACAACAAAACAGTATAAGGTGGGAATGTTGCTGCGGTGTAGGAAGTGATGAGTTGGTAGACTTGGAAAAATATGGAAAGACTCAGACTTATGAAGGAAGAGCTTATCTGCCCTCAGAGAAACAGACAATAAATAAGTATAGTACGGTCTTACATAGATGCATATGAACATATATGTCTATATGTGACTATGATTATCAATATCTAAGTATATGTGTAAGTGTATGTATGAGTGTATGTCTATTTATTCATATATGTATATATACATATATATGCATGTGTGTATATCTAGATAGATAGATAGATAGATAGATAGATAGATAGATAGATAGATAGATAGTCTGTGTTTAATTGTAGCCTTCTGGAGTTGGTGGGAGGAAGGGGAAAAAAGAAGAAAGTAGAAAGTGCACAGCAGAGAACAAAAGAAAATTTACAAGGAAGCAAAGAAAAGAAGTACAGTTCTCAACACAAGCAATATTTATTATATCAGCTTCCTTGAAAGGGAAATTTATTACTATATATTTCGAATCCTCTCTCACATTCTGCTGTGCATATGAAAATGCTTTTTTTCTTTTCTTATTTTGTATTATTTTAATTTTAGTAATTGTTTGTTTCTTTTTTCTTTTCTTATTTGATATTTAAATTTTAATTTTAAAAAAATTTACACATGAAAAAGAATTATGAAAGAGCTAAAGAAAGAGTGGTTGTGTGAAAAAATGAGGAAAAATAAAAGTAATGTAACAAAATTATGAAAAGAGAAGTAATAATTTGGTAAAAGAAGCACAAAAATGCTGAAGAAAATAACTCCTTTAAAAACAGAATGAGCAGGGGGCGGAGCCAAGATGGCGACTGGAAAGCAGTAACTGGCGTGAGCTCCCCACCAAGTCCCTCCAAAAACCTATGAAAAAATGGCTGTGAACCAATTCTAGAACTACAGAACCCACAAAGGGGCAGAGGGAAGCAGGACTCCAGCCCAGGTCTGCCTGGATGGTCTCGGGGTAAGGTCTGTCCCGAACAGAACTCCCAGCCCCCAGCCGAGGGGAGCGGAGCTGAGCCAAGCAGAGCCCAGTGCGCGAGGCGGCGCGGCGCGTGGCAGCAGACCGCGGACCGAGGAGACCTGGAGTGGAGGGGAGGGTGCCGTAGCTCGCAGAATTACTGAGCTGTGGCATGTACCAGACCTCACAACCCACAAACAGCAAAAGGTTAGTGGGGAAAGCAGCAGGACGGGACGGGATCGGAGT
>CM053622.1:233579948-233606940 GCA_028646595.1 Phalanger gymnotis | reverse complement strand
GGGGGGGGGAGGGACAACGGCTTCTTCTTCGCCTTCAGCGCCATCTTGGGGGAAAAGGCAAGAAGTATCTTGTTAGTGACTTTGCTGGTATGGGTCCTCTCTGTGACACTTCTCAAAACTGTTTTTGAGGTGCTGCCTCATTTGTTTTATGGTACTTCTGCTTGGTCGAGCCCAGTTCCTGTCAGGTTCTAATAGATTGTCTGCCTTATTTCTTCCTGCTCCCAAGAGGCCTCACAGCCAAGTCAGGAAAAAGCCAACTAGATTCTTTTTATTCCTTGACTCCCCAGACCACTATGTTTTCCACAGCTCAAGCTTGTCCTCTCGTATATAGTACTGGGGCTGGGGTTGGTTTGGGCAAAGCAGGCAAAAAGAAAAGTAAAATTTTAAAATTTAACAATAGTCTCTATAGTCTCTTTTAAGCTTGTCATGGAAAAATATGGAGCTAAAGAAACAGTTTGGGAAGGATTTTTTTTTGCCATCTGTTACTCTATATCTTAGGAAAAGAAGTGTTTGATTGAAAGAAAACTTTCACAAAGCACAAAGTTTGTATTTTTAAGGAAAGTTGAGCTGTTGATCTAAAAAAAGTTTACTTGTTTTAATTGTTAGATGAAATAAGGAATGTCCTTTACTAGTGAGTATTCAATAAATGTTCACCTTTTTTAAATTAAAAATAAAGTTGCCTGTGTGTACAACCTTATGAAATGTACTATGCACACCTATGAATGCCATAGAGAAATGTGAGTTATTTTATGATAATAGTGAGTAAATACATCATCTCCTTTGTCAACATTAAAAAAAGAAATTCTATCTTCTTTATCAGAAAAAAGAGTTCCAGTTTATATAACAGAATTTATGTAAAACTTCTAAATGTACTTAAGTTTTTGCCAGCCAACATCAATCTTGGCAATTCAATCAACCAAGGAGGCTTGACTTTGATATAGGATCCGCAGAGGCCTGCTTCATTCACCTCAGGGCCATCCCAGACACCATAAGCTTCACTTTGTCTATTAGCTCTTCCATTTCTGATATTCTCCCTGTTCTATGGCTAGCAAATTTCTGTTACTCTGATCCCTGTGATTCAGAACCATTATCTATCTAGGCAAAAATGTTTTCTGTCCTTCATCTCACAATCAATGAATCGAAAAGCATTTATTAAATGTCTACTGTATGCCAGACTCTGTTCAAGGATCCAAAGATATAAATACAAAGAACAAAACAGCCCCTACTCACAAGGAGCTCATATACTGCTATCACACATTCTCCATGCCTCCTAGTGATCTCTTTCAGAAGAAGAAGACAATGAAGGTGAAGGAGGGGGAGGAAGAGGAAGAGGAAGAAAAACAGAAGGAGAAAGGAGAATGAGGAGAAGAAAATGAAGATGAAGGAGGAAGAGGAAGAGGAGCAGAAAGAGAAGGAGGAGAAAGGAGAAAGGAGGAGAAAGGAGAAAGAAGGAGAAGGAGAAGGAGAAGGAGAAGGAGAAGGAGAAGGAAAAAGGAGAAAGGAGAAAGGAGAAGGAGAAGGAGAAAGGAGAAAGGAGAAAGGAGGAGGAGAAAACAAAGGAGGAGGAGGAGAAGGAGGAGGAGCTTGGAAACACTAAATTCAGTTATAATTGTAGCATACCCTCCCTCAGCCTCCCTTCTCCCTCTCTGAAAACTGATGGAGATGAAATCCCAGAGCTAAACACCCTGAGGGAAGGGAGCAAAAGAGTAAGTAGGCAAATCATAAATGATAAAATACCATCCAGGAAGACTTTCTAAAGTATGATAGGAGTTTACAGGATATTAAGACTCTGGGAAGAATGAGAGTTCAAGGTCAAGAGGGAGGAATGAATGCCAGTGAGTCTTGGCACTCAGTCCAGTGAGGTATTGTAGGTATTAAAACTAATCTCATTTCACTGATGACTGAGGCGGCTAGGTGGTACAGTGGATAGAGTGCAGATCTTGTAATCAGAAAGACCTGAGTTTAAATCTTGCCTCACTTATTCCCTAGTTGGAAGACCTTGACCAAGTCACTTAACCTCTCTGCCTCAGTTTCTTAATCTGTAAAACAAGTGTAATAATAGCATTCACTCACTGAGTTGTAAGGATCAACTGAAATAATACTTGTAAAATGCTTTGAAAACTTTTTAAAACACTATATAAATATTAGCTATTATTATTATTATCAGGAGGAGGAGGGTGGTCTGGAGTTACTTTTCATATATAACATGCATGGTGCTGACTTAATTATTATTTTCTAGTTTATATTAATTTTATTAAGACCTAATTTTGTTAGGACTGAACACATCATTGTCAGAATGCAGAAGGGTTGATTTATTATAGGAAAAGAACACTATGTGTTAATTACAGGCTTAAAGTTAAATTATGTCCTGTTTTCATGCAGCAGCAATGTAATCAGAAGATGATCACGTGCCTACATTAAACATTTACATTAGAAGTGCCTAATTACACTAGGATTTGTTTCGGTAGCACTGGCAGATGTTCTGAAGAGCCCTGGAAAATGGCATTTGCTGTTTCATAGGAGATAGGGCAGATGAATATTATTAGCCTGTCATTAATTCAGGACAGATGTAGGTAGAGATAAGACAGGAGATTTATTTTGTATTTGGGTGATTCTTTAATGTAATTAATCACTTGTGCTTCTGGTCAGGACAGTGTTTCCTGTCTGTCTCCCCATAATAGTGCAAAACAAATGCAGGAAATGTCAATCTTCTCATATTAAATGTTACAGAAACATGGATTGTTTAATTTCTGGGTTAGGGTGTCGGTGTTTAAAAAGAAGAGGAGAGTTCATAATTCCAGTTGAGAACACATTTCCCAGAACCTTGTGCTCACTGTAAGAAGGCACCAGATCACACATTCTATAAGACCTTGCCCCCTTGTTCCCTTTAAAGTGGTCATAAGCTAGTAGAGGTAGAGAGAACTGTACCCTGTCAATTATTTCCTCTCATCAAAGGAGCTTCAATTATTCCGACAGATCTATGATCTTACGGATGTGAGTATTACCTCCATTGATGTATATCACAACCATCTTTGCCTGTCCATCCTGTGCAAATTTCATCCGAGTCCTCCTGTAAATCTGTCACAGACAGTCCACCAAAGCCTAAGGGCTTTTTTCATGTTCTCTTGACATTATACGTATAAGAATGTAACACATAAGTGAGCTATCCATCAGTTATCCTGGTTTTCCATCAGTCACTTCATAAATGTATCTCCTTTATAACTTCATTTTTACCACTTTTCCTGCATACTTCTTCATTTATGATATGTCGACACCTGTAGGCAGGTGCTAAATACTTCTCCAATGCCTGTTGGACTTTTATTTGTATAATTTTTCTCCCATGTTTGAAAATGCAACTGTATTTTCCCTCTTTCTACTTTCACTAAAACAGAGAAGAGAGTTATGGAAGTATTTGAGACCCAGTTTTCTACCAACTTTTTTGGTTACCTTCATCATTAATCGTTAAGGTGTTCACCCTAATTTCATACAAAAGGGAAACTCAATGTTATTGTAAGGGAACTCAGCAAGCATCCCTTTACTAATAGTCTGGTCCCAGTCTAAGAGAAACTTTGGACAGAAACAGTCCAAAGGACTCAGAGGAATCCATGTCCATCTAATTCCTAATGGAATCATTATATCCACCTTTAGGAATTAGTTTTATTTCCCAAGACAGATTTAGAGGATCCGTGAAAGAAAGAAGGCTAGAGCTCCTTGGCGAATCAGCCCTTTGTAGAATCACAGGAACCCAGAACTGAATGGGACTTGCCAGGAAGGATTCTAGCCCAGCTCATACCTGAACATAAATCCATCTACAGCATCCCTAATGAAAGGCCATCCTGTCTTTGCTTGAGAACCTCCAGTGAGTAGTAATCCACTGCCTCCCAACCACGTTCCTCTTTTGGATTGCTTTGTTAGGAAGTTTTTACTTCATTCAAGCTGAAATCTGCCTCTGCAGACTTAAAACTAAGTCAGACACTGTGCCAAACTGCCCTGAAAGACCTATGCTGCGTTGTTTAAAAAAAATGGCTCGATATCAAACTCCTCCACCCCACATCATTGTTGTTGTTGAGCCATGTGCCCCACTTTTGATGACCTCAGTTGGGGTTTCCTTGGCAAAAATACTAGAGTGATTTTCCATTTCCTTTTCCAGTTCCTTTTACAGAGGAGGAAACTGAGGCAAACATATGTGTGTGTGCGTGTGCGTGTGTGTGTGTGTGTGTGTGTGTGTGTGTGTGTGTATGACTTGTCCAGGGTCACATACTAGTAAGTGTCTCAGGCTGGATTTGAACTCAGATCTTCCTCAGTCCAGGCCAGGTGGTCTATCTACTGTGCAGCCTAGCTACCCTCTCCACCACCACCATTAGCAGTTAGCATTTTTATAGTATTTTTCACGTTAACTCAAATAATCCTGAGACAACCTTGAGAAGTGCTCTTATTATCCTCATTTTACAGATGAGAAAACTGAGACTATGAGAGGTGAAATGACTTCCCCAGTACCACCGAACTAATAAATGTCTAAGATTAGAATTAAACTCAGGTCTTCCCAACTCCAGGCTCAGAGCCCTATCCAATACACCACCTGGCTGCCAGCACGACTCATTACTCTAGAAGCACTCCTAGCTATGGTCCCTGTGCTCAGTACACCTACTACCTCACCTATGCTCTCTTCTTTTCCACTACCAACCTTGGCCTAATAGCCATGGATATTTTTCTTTCTGCTACTGGACCCATCCTGATTCTCACTCATGATTTTCCCCCTCTGGCCTGCCTGCTTTGCAAAGACCTACCTGAGCAGGTTCTCTACTATATTCATGCCCTGACATCCATGTAATCTTCCTTCATCAAGGGCTTAAGTCAGATTTCTACGTTTCAGCCTCAGGACCAACTAATCAGGGTTTTTTACCCAGTCTTCCACTCTAATTAATCAGCCTCATCTCCTACCCAAACTTCAAGCTTTAATTCTGAATATTCATTTGTAATGCTTGTCTGCTTTCCTCCAGTCTGGAGACAGAGATATATTAACCCTTTCTCAGTATATATTTCTGGGTTAACCATGGTCAAAAGTGACATATGCTCTTAAATACTTCCGGGTTATATCCTTGCACTTTCTTTGGTTTCTAGTTTAATCACCAGAGGGTTCTGCTATCTGACTCCAAGCTGAGGAGGAAGAATATTCTAGGTATGAGGGTTGCCAGAGAAAATGCCCAGAGACGATGCCTTGATGAGAGACGGAGTCTTGTTCTAGAATAGCAAAGAGGCCAGCATCACTGGATTTGAAATCCAGAAAATAGCAGTAATGATGATGATGGTGGTGGTGGTGGTGATGGTGGTGGTGGTGGTGATGATGATGATCATCATCATGATAGCTAACATTTACACAGCTCTTCCTACGTGCCAGGCAATGTGCTAAGAGCTTTGCAATCATCTTATCTGATCCTCACAACAACCCTGCAAAGTAAGTGCTATTATTATTATCCCCATTTTACAGCTGAGTAAACTGAGGCAAATAGAGATGAAGCAACTTGCCCAAGGTCACACAGCTAGTAAGTGTCTGAGGCCAGGTCTGAACCCTCTTCACGACTCCAGACCTTCTGCTCTGGTACAAGAAGACTAGGATGGTAGGAAGGAACTAGGTTATAAAGGCTTTGAGCACCAGAGAATTTTGGGTGACAAGAAACCACTAGAGTTGATTGAGTCAGAGGGGTGACATGGGCAGACCTAACCACAATACTTAAGAATGAAATGTCTGTTTCTTGCTTTTGCCTAACCCTATAAAGAGATATCGGAACCCTTTCCCAGGACATACATGGCCCTGGGCTAATGCTGGCCATACAAGTCTGCCAAGATGGTACCTAAATCAATTGGGATATAGATTTCCTAATGCTCTACTTTTTCTTTGCTTCAGTAAAGTGCTATTTATGGTGAAAACAAGATTTAGTCAGGAATTACGTAGGAAATTACCCTGTCAAGGTGTCAGTTTTCACTTTTTGAGAGACAAAGACAAAAAAAAACGGGAAGAAAGGAAGAAAGCAGGCAGATGTTCCTGCTGTAGTACTTACATCATCATCTTCAACAACAAGCATTTATTAAGCACCTGCTAAGTGCCAAGCACTGTGCAAAGTGCTATTGTTCTGTCCTCTGTTTTGAAGAGGACCAATGATATCACAAGGGTAATGTCTTGATTTTATTGTGAATTGGATTTAAGTGAGGCAGAATTGAGCAAAGTCATTAACCTTGCTCTCTTTTTCACAGTTATCAAAATCCAATGGAGGGACAAAAGTCAAGATGCCTGGCAATGACCTGTAATGGCAAGCAAAATGGGACTTTTCACTATTCTTTGTTTGAATGGGGCAGGTACTGTGAGATCTACTGCCTTGGAATGTTTCTCTGCGCTAAGACAATTGAGAGTCATTGAATTGTATAGGACATGGTGCTGATGGTTGAAGCTTTCCCACATTAATTTCTCACACTCTAAATGGTCAGCCTAAAGTGCCCCAGGGCCCTGAGACAGGCATATAAGATCCAAGATTGAGGTTTGACTTTTGGGAATACACTCATTGAAAGAATGTGAGTGATAAGACTCTGGGCAAGCCACTGAAGCTACCTCCCCCTCCACGCTTTGTAACCCAGACATACAGATATTTGTGCTTCTCTGGTAACTCTGAAATGTGATTTGAATCAGACAAGGTCTGTCTGTCAATGTTTGCAATTTCTGTTTGTATTTGCCTTGAAGTTCAAGGGGCTGATCTTTTCCCCCTGAACTAAGTGAATGATATATGTATTTTTGATTAAACTGAGATTGTTAACCCCTTAAAGTTGCTTTCCTTAGAAAAGCAGATCAAAGAACCTGTGCTAGCAGCTCTAGTTGTTGGTCTTGTGTTGGTCTTACACCCCTACAGCAGCTGCTAGCCAGTTGCTATTACATGGCCTAAGATGCAGTGGATGGCCTTGGCATCTTTAATGTCTGACCAAGCTCTAAGTGCTCCACCTGCTTCAGCCACTTTCATGGCCACTGGAACAAACTGTTCTCATGTGCCCATTCTGCTGGGGAAAGTCTTCACATGCTTGGGGTAGATGCCCTCCAACTCATAGGTCTGAAGTCCATCAGTTACCATCAATCTGGTTTAGCCCATCTGCCAAGATGGTTTACCAAGGTATGGCCACTGCTCATGCTGCAACTTTTTGGAGTCACAAGTGAAAGTTGAGTGTCAGATGGACATTAAAGGTGAGTTAGCAAGCCCCGACATCAGAGGCACTAGTCTTCCTTGAACACCCTAGCTAAGTGTTGGGGACACAAAGAAAGGCAAAAACACCTTCCCCACCCTCAAGGAGCTCACACTAGAATGAAAGAAAAAAATTTGGAAATCTGAAGCCAGATTCGTACAGCTATGTACATAATGGATATACACAGTGTAAGTTACATACAGGCAGTCCTCAACATTTAAGTGTTTAACTTTCTGACTTTAAGCATTCCCATGATTTTGTTACTTCATTTTCACCAAACATTCCCAGCCATGTACAATAGAAAAAAAAATGAGAGGTACAAGGTATGCAAGTTTGTGGAGTGGCTGTTATCCTTTTAGGTGCTTCATTGGTATTGTCATCCCTATTGTTGCAAAGTAAAGAGCTCCCCATTCGTTCATTGCATGTTTTCATTATTTGCCTTAAAAACTCAAGTTTTTATTGCAATTATACCCCTAGACCACAGTGCAAGTCCTTTGGGCTCTAAGTCCAAGTGTGCAAAGTCAATGATGTGGTTTACTGGGAAAATAAAAGTTTTAAATAAACTTCATGCCTAAATGTCTGCATTCTCAGTCAGCTGGGAGTTTGGTGTTAACAAATCAATAACTTGTTATATCCGCGAAAAGGAGGAAAATATTCATAAAAATGTTTGTGAATGTGCTCCATAAAATGCTGAAGTAAACTTCCAAGTGTGCAATGAGGGAATTGATAAAATGGCAAAGTGGCTAAGTTTGTGGGTAAATGAGTTAGTTTTGATATTAATTAATTTTATCAATATTAATGTGTTAATGGTTTGTTATGAAGAACTGTAAGCAAAAAAGTGTATTTTCAGCAATCTATAGCAAAAGATTAGAGTTTTTGGTGGTCATGGGAACCTAACTGTTGATTTCCCATAGGTTCACTGTATCAACATTCAAGTTTTTTACTTTTTTTTGAGGGGGAAGGCAGGGCAATTGGGGTTAAGTGACTTGCTCAAGGTCATACAGCTAGTAAGTTTGTCAAGTGTCTGAGGCCAGATTTGAACTCAGGTCCTCCTGATTCCAGGGCTGATGCTCTACTTTCTGTGCCACCTAGCTGCCCCATAAGTTTTTTACTTTCATGCCATTTTCTAGGAACATTCCCCTTGAAAGTAGAGGATTAACTGTATTAATAAGTGGGAAGAGAGGGGACAGGAAAGGCCTCCACAACTCAGATTTGAGCTGAGTCTGGTTTCCACAGAAACCAAGAGGTGAAAGCAAGGAAGAAGAGCATTCCAGGCATGGTGGACAGTCTAGGAGGAGGCTCGAAATTACTGAATCAACAGATCTGGGTTGTTGTCCTGGCTCTGCCGCTAATCTTTCTGAGCCTGTTATTTTCTAAATAATATTTGTAGCTAAAAGTTCTTCCATTTTCAGTTTTCTTTGGACCTTTGGCCCAGAGACAGCTCATTCCAGCTGAGCCTTTAGCTCCCCTGAGGAAAAGTCAAATAATAATAACAGCGGATGTCTATGTATTCTATGACGAGAACTAGGCATGCCTATGGAGATGTGCACACCATTGAGAAACTGTGCTTGCTGCTCACTTAGATAAGTGCGACCGCAGGGTTTCACCACCTACGTCCAACCCCTAGTCACCTGGGTCAGTCTAACATTGTCCACATCCTCTACAATCTTTGTTTCTTTGATTACATGCTCTGGAAAAGTCTTTCCAGCCATAACAAACTCAGAGGACTTCGTTCGCTACCTGGCTGAGGGTATCAAGATCATGGAAATACAGTTCTGAAGCTGGAAGTCATCTCAGAGACCACCCTAACCCCTTATTTTACACATGAGGAAACTGAGGTCCAAGAAGGTTAAATGACTTGCCTAGGATTATTTGGATAGTAAATGGCAAAGGCTGGATTTGAACCCAGGTCCTCTGACTGTGAAAAGCCAGTGTTCTTTCCACAGTATCATACTTCCTTCCATGCAAGATAATACTGATAGCTGACATTTATATAGTGCTTTAAAGTTTGCAAATCTACATACATTATATCACATTTGAGCTTCACGACAGCTCTTAAGGTAAGTACTACAGTTCTTTTTATTCCCATTTCACAGACAGGGAAAGCAAGGTATAGTGAGGTTAAGTGATTTACTGCTAGTGTTAAAGGAAGAATGAGAACCCAGGTCTTGCCTGACTCTGAGTCCATCATGCCGCTCCTGTGTTCAGACTTTGTCAAAGGAATTTGCTGCAGCACTCACTCCTGCCTGGCTCAGTTCCCAGTACTCTAACAGGCATGCCAGCTATCCCTGCTTCTGCATTGGACACTATCCCTGGGTCTTCACTAGTAACTTATTTATTGCTGGCTTTTATTTCCGATGTTTTGAAATATTGAATCATGAATGTTTCCCAGGGCTACCTACCCTACTTCTGCTTCCCCAAATGAATGAATAAATGAAAAGGCATTTATTAAGCAACTACTCCGTGCCAGACATTAAGCTAGGCATTTGGGATACAAATACAAGAGACTCGATCCCCTTCCCTCTTAGGTTATAACCTAAGGCTTCTGGAAATTTGGGCCTGACTTTGACACTTTCCCTGACCCTAATAAGTCATCCCAGGCACCTTCCGTCCTGATCATGGGTTCCCTGAAAAGAGCCAGCCTCTTATCCAGTCCTTGGCATGTAGCTGCCACCCAGTGGCAGTTTTCAGCATTACACCATCTGAATTACAGCCTGGCCCTTTGTGTCCTGGGAGCAGCTGAAGGAAGGGATGGGGGGTACATATTCTCACTACAGAACTGGATGCACTTTGGAACCTCAGGCCTGCTCACTGACAGATATTCCAGTTTCCTGTCAGAAAGACTTGGCATTAGCAGCTGTATGGCCAAAGCTGGCTTGTGGGAAGGAAAAGGTGGGAGGGGCAGGAAGAAGTGTTTGGAATCCAACTCTGCCACTTAGTAGGACCCTAGACAAATCAGTTCCCTTCTCTGTGCCTCGGTTTCTTCATTTGTCAAATGAGGGATTTGGAGAGGCTAATCTTTAAGGTCTCTTCCAATTCTAAATTCCATGATCCTGAATGGATATAGTCATTGAGAATTAACTCATTCTCCTGTCCCTTAGTCCCAGTCAATGGCACATGGCCAGACGCTCCTCTAATTTGCCCCTTTGTCTACTCTGGCACAGACAAAGCACTTTCTACTGATTGATGTTCTTAAAATCCTCAAGGAGTCCCTGCTGGCAACTCTCATTGCTTTTTCAAAGCACACACACACACACACACACACACACACACACACACACACTCATGCAATACAAAATGGGCAGAAGAGGGGCAGCAATTATGTGAGGGTATTTTTCTTTATTTTCTTCTAGGAGGAAAGAAATATGTGAGAGATTGGGAAGCAGCAATTACGTTTATATGGTTCTTAAGGAAGAAGGCAATCCCTCCTTACAGGCACTTGTGCTTTGTTAGCACTTCAGATAATAGAGCTGCGAGTCTAAGAAATAGGGACAGAACACTCTTCTTGGAGCCTCTCATCATGAGTCCTTGAGACAGTTCTCCAGCACTACTTCACTGAGTTCCCAGAACACTCTCTATACTCCACAAGGACGCACAGGTAACTAACTGTGCTAGGAAAGGACACCTGAAAGTAAGCCGACAATGCCCAAGTTTACGAGGAGGGGGTTGGGGTGAGGAAAGAAGGAATGTGTAGCATTCATCCCATCAGCCGCAGTGGAGTAAGTGGTTAAACATAAAAGTTAAAGACTTTAAGATTGTTGGAGCTGGATAGGACCTTAAAGAAAATCTAATCCAACCCAATTAACAGATAAGGAAATTGAAGGCTTGAGAAGTTCAGCCACTTTAACCAAGGTCACATGGCTAAGAATAGAGCTAGGACTCACATTCAGATTTGGATCCCTTAGACTCAGGGCTTCTGATTCTAAGTTCAGTGTTTTTCCAATTAAACCTCACTTGCAGACTCCAGACAGGCATAATGTTGACACAATCATTATTATAAACTCGCAGAGATCTGCCGAACCCTGGAGAAGATGTCTTGCCACATAACACACTCAAGCACAGGAGCACACACACACACACACACACACACACACACACACATACACTTATTCAAACACTTCTTTACTTACGTAGTTTCAGATCAGAGCAGGTCTCAAAAACCGGCTTGGTCCAGATCAATAAGAGGAGATCCAGTCAGAGCTTGTGACAGTCCTGGGCAATGCCCAATCAGCCCGAACAGTTAATTCTAGGACTTTTCTGGGGATTCTGGTTCTCTGGGAGATAAGTAAGAAGATAAAGACTGAACTCCCTGCTAGAACTAGAGGCTCTCAGTACTGTTCTACCTTTTCTTGGAAGTCAGAGATTTCTGGAAAAATTAAAGATGTCCAGGCCTATAAGGATGACTAAAACGTTTCCTTAAAGGCATTTTATGCTTTAATACTTAAGATAATAAAGATATGGTGTTCTAAGTATAAACAGGTATTCAGACTTTCCCTGAAAAGGTTCTGGGAAATAGCAACATGGACTTCTGGGAATCACAGTTCTGATGGGCATTATGAGTTCCCCCTAAGTGGAAACTCACATTGTCTGTTGGAATGATGATTCCCAGCAGTCCAACTACCAGTAAGGAAGGTATTATTCTACCTTCCTTCTGATAAGCATTATGATTGCTTTCACTATGCTCTTTTGCTGTTTCTTCCAGCTTTTTTCCTGTCTTTCTTCTCTCCCCTCCTCCTAACCAATTTCTCATGTGTTTTGCTTTTCTTTTCATGGAGCTAGGAAAGGATGGATCAAAGTAGAGGAGTTCTGTTTAATGTCCAATAATCATCTCTCTGAGAAAACAATGTACCCATAACACTTTGTTTAATCTACAACACTAAGATTTTGTCCATAATATTTTTAAGTCTGGAAATCAACGAAATAATGAAATAAGGCCTGATTTGTAGCACTGGATATGTGTTCACAATGCTAATTTAACAATTGGCTTTCAGGAGTCTGTTTTAACCAGCTCCACCACATGCCTGACTTCAAAGGTATAAAAGAATCCAGAAGGGAGTAGAGGTGGCCAAGTGTTCCTACTTGATAAGCAGTTATGGAGGTACATACAATTCAGTGGGAGATACGTATAGCTCATACTCTGTCACCACTTACTGAGTTTCTATATTTTAGAGATAGCACAGGCTTTCCTTGTATAAAAATGCAAAATTTAGAGAAAGCATCTGTCCTTGTGGAGCTTGTATTCCAAGTTATTGTCCAGGACAAACTAGAGTTGATTATAGTCAACTGACAGCAAAAGTTCCTTTGTTTTGCAGACCCTATAACTACTGCAGCCCATTTGTCACTCAATGACTCCATTTAGACTGTTAGACTAGACACTGGAAGAGGTTTAGGGATCCCTAACACAACTCTGCAGGGGATCAAGTGGGAGTTGATATGAATCCAAATGATACATTCTAAATTGTAGATAGTCTAGGAGTTTTGTCTAGGCTTAGGATAAAAACTAAGGATTTGACAACCCCAAGAGGTTAAAGAAAATTTCAGGATCTTCCCAGAGTTTCAAATTCATTTCTCATACCAGTAATTCCATAGCCAAAATGTACACAAAACCACTTTGAAAAGCTTCAATTGCTTTGCAAGGACAAGATATCATTAGTAACAGCATAATCACAGCATTTCACAGACGAAAGGTGCCTCAGAGGTCATCTGGTCCAAACTATAACTGAATAAGGAACTCCCTTCTCTAAAACTTCCTTATGCAATGATTGAAGACCTCCAGTGAAGTGGAAACCAACTAAGGGGACTTTACTACCTCTTGGCTAGGTCTAATTGTTGTACTTCCTTCATTCTCAAAGAGGACCAATGACATCATGAGGGGAGTGTCTTGACTTTGCTAGTGAATTGGATTTAAATGAGACAAAGCTACTCAAAGTCATCAGCTTCATTTTCTCCTCCAGAGTAAGCAAAGCGCAATGGCAAGACAAAAGTCAAGATGCCTGGCAATGGCCCCAGATGCAATGGACAATTTGGCCTTTCTAAATTAAGGTAAATGTTTTATTTTTCTACCTTGAGTTATTTAAGCTACTAGGTTGTCCGTGCCAATACTCCCTCTAGTATTTCAATTTTCAACAATATCCAAGTTATTTTTTTTTTCATTTAGGGTCTCATGACCTAAGCATGCCCAAGAAAAATAATAAGAAAACTCTCGGTGGAGATTGTCAAGGATGCAAGCTGTTACCGATATAACACAAAGTCATTGCTATTTAGCCCTTTGGTGTGATTAATGTCAAAGACCCTGAGCAGGGTGCAGGACAACCCAAAGCTTTTCCCAGAGTTATTTACAATGCAGGTAGAATAAGCTCAGCTGTATGGGGGAAATGCTCAGGTAACCAGACTCCCAAGAATCACACTTCTCTACCACAGAGAGCTCATTCCTAGCCAGAGTGTGATGGTAAATGTTTGATGACAGTCTCTCCAGAAGAAGAAAAATATACACACAGAATATATTAGGTTTAATCTGCATTATTAGCATTTTTCCATCACTTTCTCAAGTCTACACAATCAACAAAACATTAAATTAAGCCCTGATTTGTAGCTTAAATGTTCAAACTGAAAATTTAATAATCAGATCCCCACAGGTGATTTGAGCTAATTCCATCGTATTCCCTACTCCTGGTTTTCTTGCTTTCTTTCCTATCAACACATTCAGGTCCAAAGCCATAGGATCAGTGCCCACTTAAGAAGCAGCATCCCAGAGCCATGGGCTATCTCCTCTTCCATAAACCGGCTACAGAGAGCCCCAGAATGTGTCAGAGATTGATGCCTCATTAGGGCTATCAGATTGGAGACAGTTGCCTTCCTGATCTTGTGATTCCACTGCCATGGATCCCTGATTGTAGTGACAATCTCTCCTTGTTTTTACATGACTTTTCTCTGACTTCCATGTCCCCAGCTCTTTATTTGGAGTGTTGCTTTCCTTTTCAGTCTATTTCAACTTTAGTCTTTCAGACGTTTGACTCAAGAAAATGAGTATTTTCTTTGAAATCCAAATTTACCATGTCAGCCCTTTGAGAATTGGCAATTTACTGAGAGCAGCTATGCCCAGTGCATTCAAGAACTCCACTTCTCTTCACAGGCCAAGTGGATTTAGTATCCCTTCTTTGATGAAAGAATAAAGAGGCCCTTCTTTACCTTCTGTTGATTAGACCCTTTCAGTGATTACATTCCAAAGTTGTCGTGTTGGCCCTCATAACTCTCTGAACTGTAAAGCTGCTTATTCTCCACCTTAGTGGCCCTGGGTGACAATGCCAGATGAACTGAAGCAAGTTATAATGTTTTTTGTGCATCTTTAACTTCTTTATATATGTGAAATGTCTTCCCTTTAATCCAGCTAATTAAAGTAGTCCGGGTTACTCAGAGTTAGAAGATGTACGCAAAGCTGGGAGAAATTAAGTAACAAGTTCACAATTACACCCCATAGGAGAATCACATTGCACCTACCCTTCTGGATTAAATTTCTCAATCATTGATGATCTCGGTAACAGTGAAATGGAGCATGAACACCTACTGTGGTCAGCATTGATGGGATCTGAAAGAAGTAGAAAGGGTACATGTACATCCATAATGGGTACAGTCAGTTTTTGAAAACCATTCTTTTTTAAAATCAGATTAGTACATTTCTCATTTAGACTATGTCAGTAAGACATTACAGGATTATTTTTTAAATTTTTGAATAATACCTTCTGGGAAATGACAAAGCTGACTTCAAAATTTTTTCCATGGACCTCAGCTGGGAGCAAATCCAAAATGGTCTGCCCTTGTTTCTCTATAAACAACCAGGATCTATGCACTACCATATTTGAAAAGCTACTAAAGTCAAACTGTGGGGAACTATGACTAAGTTACATGCTGATTTTCAAAGTGATTGAATTATTACATGAATGAAAAACAGAACTTTGCAGAGGAAAGTAGTCAGTTTTGCATGTAGCAACAGTTCTTTTCCAGTAAATGTGTATGTATAAATATGTACATATGCATATACATATTTATTTATTTAGATGTGATAATAATCATTTTCCCTCTTGGGGAACAATATATTATTTCAACTGTAAATTGCTATTTAAAATATAATTTAAATGTAAGTTGATTTGGCTTTTAAAAATCATTTTATAAAAATCAAAACACAAAATAGGTAAATTTACAGAAAGATTCTTTACATAAAAATTTTAAATTAAGATTTTTTTTAAAGTAATGCTCCTCTTGCATTTGAAACACAGGAAAGGGCCCTGGATTTGGACTTAGTGGATCTGGACTCAGACCCCAGCTCTGCCACTTTCAATCTACATGAATTAGGGCAAGTTTTTTAATCTCCTGAGTCTTAATTTCCTTATTTATAAAACGAAGGGTTTGGGCTAATTGACCTGGAAGATCCCTTGTAGATCTAAATCTGAGAGTTAATTTTACAAAAGTAAAATGTATATATATATGTGTATATATATACAAATTTTCAGAAATATATTTTTATCAAACTTATTATCACCATGGTTCAGCACAGAGGATAGAGATCTGGGCCTGGAGCCAAAAAGAACTGAGTTCAAATCTGGTTCAGACACTTACTAACTGTTTGACCCTGAGCAAGTCATTTAACCCAGTTTGCCTCAGTTTCCTCATCTGTAAAATGAGCTGGAGAAAGAAATGGCAAACTGCAATAGTAATACAAATTTGAAGATCTTGCCCACCCATTAATAGGCCTGTGTGACCTGCTTACATCACAGGAAGCCTAAGTCACATGTGATGGGAAGAACTTGCAGAACTAGAAGAACAAGAAAGGGTGGAACAGGAAATTCTCAAAGCAGTTAGAGCTGAGGGAGAGAGAGGAGAAGTGCTAGCTGTGCTGTGAGTGAGTTTGTGGGAAGGCCCCAGCAGGGAGGCAGAAGGCTAATGGGATGGCAAGGCTCTATGCCGTGATATTGCATTTTAAGTTCCTTGCTGTTATGGTAAAGTAGGCTTACTGGTTTGGGGAGTTGCTTGCTGCTTGGATGGGTTGGACTTACTGGTTTTGGGATCTGGTTCTCTGGTGTCTGGATACATGTTTTACTTCTACCTTCCATATGGAGAGTCTCTCATATTTTGCAATACAGAGCTACATAGGCATATTCACAATTATCGTAGATGTTGTGTTTATTGCCTCGCTAATACACAAACCACTCCAGTAACTTTGCCACAATAACCCCAGATGGGGTCATGAAGAATCCAACAACATAAAACAAAGCACATTTACTTCTTAATTTTACAAACGATGCATGAAACTGAGAAGACTTGTATGAATTAATGCAGAGTGAAGTAAGTAGAGACAGAATAATTTATAAAATAATAACATCATAAAGAGAAGCAACTTTGAAAGACCTATGAATTCTCATCAGAGGACCAATAACAGTGCATGCTCCCACCCTCCTGATAGGAAGCTGATGGAGACGAGATGCAAAAAGCAACATACATTTCTGGACAGGGCCAGGCTGAGATTTGGTTTTGCTCAACTATGTATATTTGTTACAAAGATTTTTTTTTCCTTTTTTTTGGGGGTGGGGGCAGAGGGGTGGTACTAAAGGCAGAGAAAATAAATGCTTGTTAATTGACAAAATATAATTAAAAATAAAAAACAGACCATGTATTATTAAAACTGTAAATTATTTTGTTACAGCTGCTGAACTAGACTAGCCTCAGGTTAATTTTTATGCTCCCATCCTTTTTCTTTTTGTCATGTTTCAAGACTGACCTCTACTGAGCATTAAGTAGAGTAAAAACCAAAACACTTTTTAATTCTTAAGTTAATGCTGTCCTTTGTACTAGTACTATCTCCTGATAAAGACTGATTAAAGGCTATTGTGATTTAAAGGAACAGACCTTGTTATTAGCTTGGATGACTGGCTGCCAAGAATGATAAGGAAGCCTCTGGTGTCAGGATAACCAAATTCTAAATTTAGATCTTGTGTGATGCTTGCAAATGAATAAATTACGTTAATATATGCAGAAGCCTGACCATTTATCTAGATAGGGTCTGCTTAAGCTTCGGGGCTTAAAAAACAATTAAATTTTATTTGTAAAAGCACATTGCATATTATTAAAAAACAGAGTTCCAAAGCAATTGAGTTAATAAAATACTCAATACAAGTGTTTCTTTTTATTTTTTAATTTATTTTTAGTTTTCAATATTCATTTCCACAAGATTTTGAGTTGCAAATTTTCTCTCCATCTCCACCCTCCCTGCCACCCCAAGATGGCATGTATTCTGATTGCCCCTTTCCCCAGTCTGCCCTCCCTTCTATCACCCCACTGCCCCCCCTTATCCCCTTTCCCCTTACTTTCTTGTAGGGTAAGATAAATTTCTATATCACATTGCCTGTATAACATGCATGTAAAAACAATTTTTTAAACATTCGTTTTTAGAACTTAGAGTTCCAAATTCTCTCCCTTCTTCCCTCCCCATCTACCCTCCTCGAGAAGGTAAGCAATTCAATATAGGTTATACAAAATACAAGTTTTTTTTTATTAATTTCATCTTTTAACATCACCAGAAATACAATAGTCTATTAGTATCCATGTGAATAAAAGTAATAATAAAAAATAACATTTTAAAAATACTGAATCAAACTTCTTTATATTTGAGTAGGCAGAGTCTACCAATATGCATATGAATGGGCCTTTTTTTCCCTTGGTTTGGCTAATTTATATGGGCCTTCTTATATGTAACATATGTATAAATTTAGATCCTTGATCTAGTATTTCGGGATATCTCCTGTTATATAGGGTGTCCCAAAAGTCTTAGTTCAACTTTAAGTTTTAATAGCTCAAAGCTGCACTGAGACTTTTGGAACATTTTGTGTATAGCATTGACTAGACATGCATCACTACCAAAAAAAGCTCCTAATTTTAAAACTCTGAGTTTAAAGGAGATCATTTTTCAAAAGATTGGCTAAGAGGGGCAATTTTTAAAGAACTTTCTTTTCCATAAAGTGTTCATTGGTAAAGCACTTAGTACAATGCCTGGCACAAAGTAGACACTAAATAAACGTTTATTCCTCTTCCTTCCCTTCTAACATGAACGACAATGCCAAGTCAGTCGCACAAGTGGATTTTGCTTCCTTGCTCCTTTCAAGGTCCCAATAAATGCGGCTCTGTGAAAATTTGGCACTTTATCAGAAAGCTCAAGTTTTAGTTGTATTCAATGAGGACTTAAACTTTTATGGAAATGTGGAAACAACACTAGCTGGGGGAAAAAAAACCCACTGAACAATTCTACATTAGCATCCATTCTCTCCAATGGAGCAGTAGATTTCTGGGTGACTAATGAGCACATCTGATTTTCTTTATCTTCCAGATGAGGAAGAGAGGTCTAGAAAAAGTCTCTGGCAAACAATGTACTGGTCTTCATTAGTCATCAAGCCTCCAAGGGAACATTCTTGGCTATGTAGCGGATATCTTAGTATTTAATTTTTTTCTCTGCTACTAATATCCTACATTTATATAGCACCTTCTAGTTTTCAAAGCACTTTGCCATTTGATCCCAATGATAATTCTATGAAATACTTAGGACAGATATCATCATTATTATAGATGAAGACATTAAGCCTGTATAGCTAGCCAAAAGTCACAGCTGGTATTTCAGTCCTCTAAACTCTGAGGCCAGAGCTCCTTCCAGTATACTTTATTGTTTCTCTATTCTTCAGAATTTATCCATGAGGAGGCAGCACCTACCAATGGTATGGAGCGGGTTTATTCCAGTCACTCCTTCCAAATGATATGCTATCGGTTATCCTATAGATAAGGATAATTTTCAACAGATGGATTGCACAAACATTGATTCTAGGAGTTTTACAGCTCTCATTAAATTCTACCACTAATTATACATATGGACATACATATATTTGTGTCTCTATTTGTCTACACACACACACACACACACACACACACACACACATATTGAAAGCTGGTGCCCATAAAAAAAAAAATAAGATGAGCCATAAACGCCTATCCTTCGCGGAACTTGCTGAACAAGGAAACGAAGTCAGCATTAAAAAAAAATTAAGATAAAGATAAACCAATCAGGTGAAATTGCAGGCTTGCAACTATGATCATGACACAGAAAGACCTCTGTAGTTGGCAGCTGTCCAGACAGATAGGCTAGAAATAAGAGGGTTTCTTAAGGTTTCTGGGAATGGGGGCTTGGGGTGGGGGTGGTAGAGACAGGAAGAGCATTTACTTCATCCCAAGTGCTGATTGGCGAGTTTTTCTATGCCCATCGTATTTAGACATTACATAAAATGTTAACACCACTGTCATTTTGATCTGGCAGCAGACGTAGAGAACCAGAGGGGTTTAAGGGGAAGTATGAGAGCAGCGATACTTGTAGTTTGGTGCAGTAAAAGCAGGTTATGGTGGGATACTACTGTGCTATAAGAAAGGATGAGCATAATGATTTTAGAAAGGCATGTAAAGACTTTCGCAAAATGATGAAGAGCCAAGTGAGTAGAGCTAAGAGAACATTGTATAAGAGAAATATTGTTTTAAGAACAACTTTGAGCAACTAAGTCATTTTGACTATTATAAATACACAAATTGAAAATAAAGGACAAATGAAAAAAGGTGCTATCTGCACCTAGAGAAAGAATTGATAAATAGAAGCAAGTATAGAATGATTTAATAAATTTAAGAATATATATATATATATATATATATATATATATATATACCTATTTGTGTCTAATGGTAGCCATCTCTTAGGATGAGGGAAGAAAAAAGGGAAAAAAAAGAAATTTACATAATAATTTTGTTATATATTTGGAGTTGTACATGGTTGATTTGCAGTTTCATGTGCAATCTTTTTTATTGTACTGTTATAGAAATGTTTGTTTTGTTCCATGAATTGAAAATAAAATAAATTTTAAAAAAAAGAATCAGGCCTGAGACTCTATACCTCTATATTACTTCCTCTGCCCCAACAACTTGTAACCAGTCTAGATGCCAACTGACTAATATTAGGTCAATTCAAAAACCCTTATTAATAGGAGGAGGGCTAAACTTGCAGTCAGAGAATCTGCATCCTAATGCTGTTTCTGCCTCCTACTACCTATGTGACCTTGGGCAAGTCATTTAACCTCTGAACCTCAGTGTCCTTATCTTTAAAATGAGGGGGTTGTACTAGATAACCTCTAAAGTCCCATTCAGCTCTAGCTCTACGAGCCCATGATCCAAAAGAAATGAAATACTGCTTCATAGATAAAATGAAATGCCCACCTTTCTGACAGAATTGATAGCAAAAGAATTTTTGCAATCTTTTTTCTTCAAAGAGAGAAATACAGAATGAAATTCACCATTACTATCTTATTCCTTGTAGTCCTTTTTTGTTCATGTGTTTGTTTATTTTGGCAAGGCAATCAGGGTTAAATGACCTGCCTAAGGTGACACAGCTAGTGTCAAGTGTCTGAGGCTGGATTTGAACTCAGGTCCTCCTGACTCCCGGGCCAGTGTGCCACCTAGCTGCCCCTCTTTGTAGTCTTAATATATGAAGCCCAAGAGTAATTTGTGTGTCCCTAGCTGTGATGTTGAAGAGCATAATGGCAGCTGAGAGAAGTTTGCTCACACCAACTTGAAGAACAAGACAAACTGAATAAGATGATGCTGAAGGAAGCAAAAGGAGTTTAATAAAACAAATTTGAACTGAGGGACTTTTACTATACTAGATGACTATAGGTATGAATATGACTCACAAAAGAGCTGAAATGGTCCTGCATTTTGGCTATTATGCTTACCAAAGTTCTGTAAGATCTCCCCTGTGGGAAGAAGCTACTTAGCAAATGCAATTAGATGGGAAAACAGCAGACAGGTTAGCAGCTTGGGAGAGGGCAGCCCAGTGAAGAAAGCAAACAGATGGCAAAAGGAGATGAGCCAATGACATCAGCAGCTTTGTAAGGAAGGAAGAAGTAGGACTCCTAGGTATGTGAGATGTCCAAGCTATTCACTTCACTCTCCCACCGGGAAAGTACTGTAAATTGCTTTTTGTGTGAGGGTGGGTTTGTTGTTGTTGTTTTTGCCTCATTACTTACCTACCTGTTCTATTTAATTAGAGCTAATTCATCTACTAGTCTAGTCTGATGAAAGGAAAACATGGGTGAAGTATCATAAGTTGTGATTTTAAATAAACACCAACCCAAGACACATTTTGAAACCAAATTTTGTTTTCAAGGTTCCACATTTGTGGAGAGCCTAGATTACATCTGGGAGTATTTTAAGCAAAGGCAAAATATTTACATATCTTCTAGTGCTCTCAAAATAATGGTTGGAAATTAACTGGTGATTTATTAAAAATTCATTTAGCCCTATGAAAAACTATCCTCAAAGACAAAAGAAAGTCAAGCCATGTATACATAAGGTATGGTCATTATTTATACTAAATTAAAATTCTCAATCAAAGAGACTAAAAAGAAAATCAAAATAACTTCCTAATTAAGGAAGATGAAGAAAAAAAATGGTTTCAATACAATTTGATGTATAGATTTTCAAAAATTCATTCTATAGCAATTATCCTGTAACAAATTCACTTGCTCAAAAATCTGCATCCATTTTTGACTCTAATAAAGAATCTACGATCTCATCAGTGTGAATATTCCCCTCAATGGTTCAGATAGCAGGCTATCTAGGTGTGCCTGTCTTGTGCAGCTTTTGTCTATGTCCTCCCATGAATTCAGCCCATAAAATGCATCTATTTTAATGCCTTACTTAAATTGAAAATCCTACCCTGATGACTCTTTATAGCATGCAGGCGATCCTGTGTCCTTGAAGGTTATGCCAGTGGAGCAAGTTATAGCAGCTCCTTTAAAAAAATGCAAAGCTTTTTAGTATGAGGCCAAAAACAGGCTGTTTGTCATCTAAAGATAAACGTAAATCTGGAGTCTCTTGTTGTTAAAAATTTGGCCACCAAGTGATAATTTGGCAAAGGTGGGGTGGTGGTAGTGGTAGGGATTTCATCGTTTCTAAACTCACCACCGTACCCCTAACTCAAGCCTCGATTAAATCCACTCCTTTTCTCTCTGTTTGGAGGGCTAAAGGGCAGAGTATCAAATTTCTCCCAATGCTTTCTTTTAAAGAGGGCAAAAAATAGATTCTCAGATCTCTCCAATTTGAATCTGTTGCCCTGCCTGGTTTCAGTTCCACAAAACAAGTTGCCACTGTGCTGGGTACCCCCCTGGTGCTCTGTTGCCTGAGTCCTTTTGTGTTTTGTCCCCGCCTTTAGATTGTAAGCTCATTGAAGTAAGGGACTGTCTTTCTTATTATTAATTGTATCTCCAGCATTTAGCTCTGCGCCAGACATATCACAGATACTTAAAATATTATTTCTTGGATTGAGTTGGATTTGTTTATTAAGGGGTGCAGAAGGTCCATAGAAATCCATCAATCTTTCTACTAGCACACAAAGGAGTTTCAGTCTGCATCTGCAGAGGAGGTACCCACAACAACAAAAAATATTTTGAGGTATTCAAAAGTCTAAACAAAAATAAAATTGAAAAGAAGCACCCTATAGAAATATAGTCTCTTAGGTCTAAAAGGGACTTCAGAGATCAACTACAACCCATATTTGAATAGACATGCCCCTACAGAATAGCCATCAAGCCGACATCCAGCCTTTGCATGATGATTTTCAGTGAGGGAAAATTGCTCTCTCCTAAAGGAGCCAATTCTACTTTTGGATAATCCTAAAAATGAGGAAACATTTTTTCCCTTTTCTCAAGCCTAAATTTTCCTCTTTGCAATTTTTGCCCATTGTTCCTAGTTCTGCCCTCCAAAGCCAAAGAGAACAAGTCTAATCTCTCTTTCAGATTGCAGCTTTTCATATACTTAAAGAAAGCTATCATACCACTTCCAAATCTTGTCCAGGCTAAATAGTCTAAGCCCTTTCAATTAATCCTCATGTGGCATCCTATGTACCCTCCTCTGAATCTCCTCCAGCTTATTAACGTCCTTCCCAAAATGTGGTGTCCAGAACTGAACATATCCAGCCTCCACGTGAAAGAGTCAAGTGTAGGAGAAGCAACCAAAGGACAGCTCACTCAATGATTGTTAGAAAGACATTGCCTTGGAATGAAAAGAGAATCACTGTAGGAATCCTGCTTATTTGGCTTTTCAATGCACATCTTGCTGAATGGTTTTGTAAGAATCTCATATTTCTAATTCTATTAGTGTTATAAATGTTATCAGAAATTAAATTTTATGCAATGCGAAACAAGAATGCAATTTTTTTCAATAAAAGCTAAAGCTTAAATTTAGTAGCCACATAAAAATTTTGAGTTTATAGTCTATCACCTCTTCTGGAGTCACTTTCCCAACCTATATTGTACTTTATAGATTAAGTCCCCAAAGGAGTGACTGTTAGTGTCAGAGCTCCAAGGGTAATCTTGAGGAACTCAGTTTCTAGTAGTATTGATCAATCACTAGCCCTCACCTGTGTGCTTCCCATTAACTATCAGCCAGTAGAAAATTTAGCAAAGGCATTTATTAAGGTAGTATAGCAAGAACACTTGGTAAAAAATATTTCTTTCCCTCTCCCCAAAAAGAAGCCTAGGGAATGCTGTAACACAAATCACACAAATACACACAGACCCAGGGTTTTAACAGGGGCTCAAACTTAAGAGTATAAAGGAAGTGAAGCACACAATAGGATATACATATAGCAAAGGAATAACTCACATCTCCTGGTTCTTTTTGGACTGAATGTCTTTCTTTAAGTCCATAGCTAGCATTCTTCTCTAGTACAAGGAGTCATGTCCCTTGGGTGACTGTGTCTACACCTATTTGTCTAAATATATTGCCTTCTACTGCTCTGGTCTATCAGCTGGATACATTGTTCTCCTACTGGTATATGGTCAACTGATAGAGGAGAGAGAAAAGATATGGGGCAGTGAGACAGAGAGAGTCAGGGAGTCAGAGACAGGCAGGGAGACAGAGGCAGTGAGGAAAAGAGTGAGAAAAGATAGGGAAAGAGAAAGATGGGGGTGGGAGGGAAAGAGAGGAACAGAGACAGAGATGGAGACAGAGAGACAGAGGCAGAAACAGACATAAAGATGGAGAGAGAGACTTCTCCCAAGAGGGCCTTGCTCCAACTCTGGAACTAAAATCCTCAATTTCCAAAGTGAGAAGTTCTTCTCCCTCCACCACTGGACTAACTGCTGCTTGTGTACATAGGCCCAGAGATGTATCAGATTCTTTACAGCAAATCACAAGATTTTTTTCCTATATAGTAGCATCATCCTTCATAATCCTGGCAAATTAATCAAAGGCTTATTCATGCATTTTGCCAGGGTTGGTTGTAGAAAAATTTCTTAATACCCAGTTTATTCTGTTGATTAATCTAGTTGTCTGGACCATCTGTTACATTAACTGAAGTATAAATAAAGCCTTATCCCCTTACATAAATACATTACAAGCTAAATGGGTTGTTTTTAATTTAGCAGTACTGTCTGAGGGAAAAAAAGCTTGTCAATATTTATTGACTCAAACTCAATATCTCAACTTTTCATCTGAATGTAATATGCTGAATATTGGCAGGATCTAATGCTAAAACGAATATAAATTTAATTTAATAAATTTCAATTAAGTGTCTCAATTCCCTCCATCACATACACATAAATAAAAACACCACTCTTATGTTCCTTTGTCCAATATTACTAACTTGCGTGTGTGTGTGTGTGTGTGTGTGTTGTATATCTTAGCTAACATGGACTAATTACTTGAAGAGCTTTGCTTAATTATTTTTTGTTTTCCAGTTTCAGTTGTGATGCCAAATGGACCATATTCCTATATAACCCTACATCCAACAAGAGGTGTGGTCCTGGACAAGATAGAGAATGGTAAAGAGGAGTTAGCTCATATTTTTATAACAGTTCTCTTGTTTCCCTGAAACTGGGATCCTGATTTCCCTGGACCTGGACCCATCCAGGGCTCTCCTACACAAGGTATGTGTCACCCTGCTCACTCTGGTAGCAGCTCACTCATTCTCCAGCTGATGTAAGACCTGTTGCAATGGAAAGCTGAGAAGGTAATGGAAAAGATGTTCATGCCCAGGTAGGCATGTTACTAATGTCTGCCCAGATACAAAGAGGAAAAAAAAGGGAGGGGCATCTAGAATCATCTTTAAGTATCCTGTGTATCCCCAACCGCTTATAAAGCACAGAGAGACTGTCAAAAGACCTTTTTGTCACAAACTTTTATTATGTCTATATTTCACCTTTTTCTTTACATGAGGAAAGGCAGCTTGCAAATTTATAATTTCCTAAGGCATATTTAAGTGAAAAATAATTATAACTGCATGGTGAGAAAGATTTTTATGACACATTCCCTTCCCTAAAGATCCATCTTCCAAAAGCACTACAAACCCCTAAAAATGTGCTATTATTCTCCCATAGTAAGCTTTAGCCACTCCTTATTCTGTGCTGCAAATTAATACTGGATGTTTTCTGCTTTCTGTGCTATAATCTATTTCTCCGCTCCTTCAAGGAAGAGAATGTCAAAGGAGAACTCTTAGCAAATGCTTTGAATTTATTCCAGTACATTTTGTAATGAAAAAATATTCTAGACTCTATAAATTAGTAATAATGAAGATGAGATGGCTGAGACAGAAGTGTTGATCAGTAGCACATGTTACATTGGGAATGAATTAAAATGTCATGCTTCTGTAGATAAAAAGAAAATAATTACTACCAAAACATAGTGAGTAGGGCTTGTGCATATACACATACATGCACATGTGCCCACATACAAGCATGCACATATAACAGAGAGAAATTCATATGTCTTATCAATATAAGAAATAAGCATTATCCCAGAAGGAGAAAGTGTTTTTTCATTTCAAAAGCTACTACACAAAATAATTATTTCCAAGTAGATGAAATCATGAAGCAGACCATCTGTTGGCAAAATTTATGAATCAGTAGAATGCAAATAAGCCTCTCTCTCTAAGGATACTGAAATGATTTATTTAAACTTAAATAAATCTTCAAAATATCCCCTACTCCAAATTCAAATGTGAGTATAAATGAGAAGCATAACTTTTATAAAAAAAAAACTTTTTTGACTATAATTAATGTAAGATCAATCCTTGATTAGCCTGTGATTTTTTTTTTTAGTAAATAGTATTTTATTTTTTAAAATTACATGCAAAGGTAGTTATCAACATTCATTTTTTTATAAGATTTTGAATTCCAAATTTTTCTTCCTCCCTTTCCCACCCCCCCCCCAAGACAGCAAACAATCTGATATAGGGTATACATGTATAATCATATTAAAGATATGTTTCCACAATCTGGCTAGCAGCTTCTGTGGGGGGTCCAGATCCACCCACAGCGAGCACCCAGAAAGCTGCCAGACAGCTAGAAAGCCCAGGTTCTTTTGATATGCCTTAATAAGGAGAGCAAGGTTAAGGGGTTGGCAAGCTTACTTTAATTCAGCACACAAATATCATTCACTTAGTTCAGGGGAAAAAGCCAGAACCCTGAACTTCAGAGCAAAATACAAGCAAATTACATGGCTGATTAAATAATGTATCCTAGAACAAAGGGTGGAGTGTGTCATAAGGCAAAAAAATTGTCTCCTTAGCATTTAGTTCAACAAGTGACCTTGAAGAGTTTGGCTTTTGTCACTGAATCTTGCTAAGTGCTAAGCCCCAGGCCCAAACTCCTATTAGGTATAACATTAACATTATTATGTAATAGTAATTAAGGTG
>CM053622.1:233556197-233579448 GCA_028646595.1 Phalanger gymnotis | reverse complement strand
TAGGGTTGTATCCCAAAGAAATCACACAAGCAGGAAAAGGACCCATATGTACAAAAATATTTATAGCGGCTCTTTTTGTGGTAGCTAAGAATTGGAAATCAAAGGGATGCCCATCAATTGGGGAATGGCTGAACAAGCTGTGGTATATGAAGGTAATGGAATACTATTGTGCTATAAGAAATGGGGATGATACGGACTTCATAACAACCTGGAAAAACCTACACGACATAATGCCGAGTGAGCAGAGCAGAGCCAGGAGAACATTATACACAACCACAGATATATGGATTCTGTGAGGACCAACCCTGACAGACTTCGCTCTTCTCAGCAACACAAGGTACAAAGACAATTCGAAAGGACTCACAATGGAGAATGCTATCTACATCCAGAGAAAGAACTACGAAGTATGAATGCAGATCTAGGCACACTTTATGCTAGCCTTTCCGCCCCCCTTTTTTCCCCTTTTTTTCTCTTTTGTTTTTGTTTTTGGGTTGGGTTTTTTTATTTTTTTGGTCCTGTTGCTTCTTTCACATGATTCATTTCATTGATTACAGTTCTTCTCCATAACTTGACTAGTGTGTAAATTAACTCAATGCGAAGTTATACGTGGAAGCTATATGGGATTCCATGCCATCTTGGGGAGAGAGGGAGGGAAGAAAATCTGGAACTCAAAATTATTGAGAACCAAATGTTGTAAACTAAAAATTAAATAAATAAACAAACAAACAAATAAATAAATAAATACCAAAAAAAAAGAGAGAGAAAAGAAATAGCTAGGTGGCACAATGTATAGAGTGTTGGGGCCTGAAGATAAGAAGACTTGAGCTCAAATCAGGTCTTGGACACCTACTAGCTGTGTGACCCTGGACAAATCTCTTGACCTCTGTTTGCTTCTCCTCTATAAAATGGGGATAATAACTGTGCCTAGCTCCCCTAGCTCATTATCAAATGAGATAATAATTATAAAGTGCATAGAGTTTGACACATAGTAGATGATGCCTAAATAATTATTCCCTTCATTTCAGCCCTTATGAGGATCATGGACTAGGTAAAGATTGTAATATGTTAAAATATAGTTTGGGGTTAACATCCCAGAATCATCAAGTAATGAAGGCACCAACCTATTTCTCCCTAGGCCATTATCCTAGAGGAACTGAGACTCCAGGGAGTAAAAAAAAAATTATCTTCTCCCTTCTAAAGATATCTTAACTGAAAAGAATGATTGCCAATCAGCCAATTGCTTCAGAGGGGTGGATAGAAAAGGAGACTAGCCAAAGATGGGTCAATAAACTATCATTTCATTGTGGTTGGAAAGCAAGGACGTAAAGGAGACAAGCTTTAGTCTTTGTTCAATGATTTGATCCCTACCTTCAACCCAGCTCCCTAAAAAGGGCCTTAGCTTTTGTTCTATCCACTTTCCTAAAGGGAAATTCTGAAAAGGTTCTTAAGCTATAGAAAATATCATTCCCTAGTATTTCTAGAAAAGCTAAAAAGGAATTGGTGGTGTTTTTTTATATGCTTTCACCCCACTCTAGAAGTCTTTAAATGAAGGCTGGATAATCATTGCTGAAGGACATTACAGAAGACAATCTTGATCAGGTGCAGCTTAGACTAGATGGGCCCTGAGTTCTCTTCCAGTTTGGGGAGGCAGTAATTCTGAAGTCAATGTCAGAGGCCCACATAAGCAACCAATTCAAAGATCTGGGCAGGAAATTGCTGTCTGGTCCCAAAGAAAAATTTCAAAGCAGGGGAAAGATGGGGGGTGACATGGGGCGTGGGAGGAGGTCTGCTTGAAGCAAAAGTCCTGAAAGAATTATAAAGCAGGGTATAACAGTTTATATAGCTGCTTCACCCAAGGAAAGGCCTGAGGCAGCTTGCTTGCTTTTGTGGTTGTGACTTGCGGTGCACACACACACCCCTCCTTCTCAGGCAGCTGCAGTCCCTGGCCTAGGCAGATAGAATGGTGCAGACTCTGGTCAGAACTAGCTCAGAACCTAGCCATCCAGTGTTCAACAGGAAAGGAACAGAGCCTCCCCGCACCACCCTCCCCTAGCCTCCTCAGTTCAAATAGCTGTAGAGAGGGAGGGCATTGGGAAATCTCCCAAAACACCAGACCACCTCTGCTTCTTTCTGGACCCTCAATTGGATTGTCTCCACTAGAGTTTAATTTTTGCTTGTATGTCTGTCTTTTAGCAGGGTAGGGGGGTAGCCAGGTGGCAGAGTGGATACAGTGCCAGGCGTAGAGTTAGCAAGAACTGAGTTCAAATCCAGCCTCAGATAGTTACTAGTTCTGTGACCCTAGACAAGTCACTTAACCCTATTTGGCTCAGTTTCCTCATCTGCAAAATGAGCTGAAGAAGAAAATAACAAGCACTAAAGAAAACCCTAAATAGGGTCACAAAGAGTCAAGCACGACTGAACAACAAAAGTCTTTTTCGTGGATTTGTCCCTGACTAGTTTTAACTTACCACAGTTTACTTCCCCCAGAGGCAGATCATAAAGCACAGCATTTAGACTAGTTCTGTCCTTATCTAAAACACTGAATTCTTACCCCTTCATTTCAAGGGCTGAAACCAGTAAATTATTCCTTCCCTCTTTCCCCTTCATACAGGAAATATATATTGTCTACATCTCCCTGGCCTTGGGATGAAGATACTGGCTTCAGGCCTGGCAGGTCACTCATTTATAGCCAATTGCAGCAACCCCTACACACACACACACACACACACACACCCACCCTGTTTTATGACCATCTCCTCTCTCATTGTCAAGCAAAGTCTGATGACTTCATAGCAGTAGTTGTGACAGTTAATGTTGGCTGGGACATTTGGGGGAGGGAGGGGTAGATTATTGATTTTCCCAGTGTCACATTTAGGAACCCCATTGATACACTGGAAAACATCTAGAGTTTACAGAAGAGGGTGAAGTAGTTCGACATCAGGACAGTTGAAAGGACTAGGGATGTTTAGCTGAGAACAGGGGTGTCCAAAATATGGCCTGTGGGCCATGTGGCCCACAGTGCAATTTTAATTTTCACAAGCAGAAAAAATAAAATAATAATTTGCATGGAATGCATATTAGATTTTTTAAATTCCATCACTAATAAATAATCTTGTCGATGTTAATTTTCTTTGGTGTTTTTAAGCAGTATTATGAATGGAACATATCACATGGAATTTTCAGTCCATCTGTGGGATCTGTTCCATCTGTATGATACAGACTAGTCAGTATGCACCTACCTTTATGCTGTTGTGTTGTTGCTTTGTTGTTTTGTGTTTGCTTTCACTTTGTGCCTTGGCCTGTCGTATTGATGACACGCATTCCCCCACTTTCTATTAGCGTATTGTATTTTTGATTCTGGGTGCGGCCCTCGAATAATTATTTTATTTTAATGCAACCCTAAGATAACCTAAGGATTGGACAGCCCTGGCCTAGGGAAAAGAAGATTCAATATGTATAGAGGAAAGAGGGGAGGAAAAAGAGGAACAAGATGTCTTCAAGCTTCTGAAGGGCTATCATGTGAAAAAGTTACTATATGCTTGACCTCAGAGGGTAGAGCAAAAATGGGTAGAAAATGAAGAGGCAAGTTTAGGCTTGATGGAAAAAAATTTGAATAGATATAACAATTAGAATCACCCAAAAGTAAAACGGACTGCCTCAGAAGGTACTATGAGTTTCCTTTTCCTACAGGTCTTGAAGCTCGACTAGGTGGCACAGTGGATAGAGTGCCGGGCCTGGAGTCAGAGAGATTCATCTCCCTTAGTACAAATCCAGCCTTGGACACTTACTAGTCTATAACTCTGGGCAAGTCACTTACCTCTGTTTGCCTCAGTTTTCTCATCTGTAAAATGAGCTGGAGAAGGAAATGGGAAACCATTCCAGTATATTTGCCAAGAAAACCCCAAATAGGGTCATAAGGATTGGGCACAGGTGAACAAAAACAACTGATATCTCTTCAAGAGAAGACTAAGTGACTAGTGGGCGTGTTGTGGATGGGATTCCTCTTCAAATACATATTGGACTAAATAGCCTCAGAGGCTTTCTCAGTGTTAGGATTCTATGATTCTAATTCAGTGGGACTTCTGGGGCTAAATTCTCATTTATGCTCAAATGCGACAATATTGTGCTACAATATGCCATGGGAGATATTTCTAGATTGGAGTGGGATAAATTCACATGGTGTGCTGTGTGAATTTGCCCAGCTCCCAACCTCCCTGCAGGAATTGGTCTTCAAAGGCAGCTTCTATGCCGATAATTATTTTCCATGTATCTTTTTTAAGGTAGCACCAGAGATGTAGACAATATATATTTCATGTATGAAATTCTTGCCAAATTGTCATCAATCCAAGGAGAGCCAAAGGTAATAGCATAAGTAGGTAGACAGCCCAAAGATAGCAAAGTGGCTAGGGCTAATTATGATAATAATTGAGAACTTAGAGTATTTTTAAGGAAGGAATAGAGGAGGTTGTTGAAGTGTTTCTGACAGCAGAAATAGCATGAGAGAAGATTTCAAGTAAGGAGTAGATGAACAAGATAGAAAAAAGGAGAAAGCTGGTACGCTTTGGGTATGGAGTAAGAAGAGACTTTACTCACAATTGTTGTTCAGTCATGTTTGACTATTTATGACCCCATTCAGGGTTTTCTTGACAAAGATACTGGAGTGGTTTGCTATTTCTTTCTCAGCTCATTTTACAGATGAAGAAATTGAGGCAAATAGGGTTAATATATATATGATTTGATTAATGTTCTTAGAGGTATCATTGGAAATCAAGGGTCTGAGGGGTGGTGGAAACACACATTGTGGCTTTACATGAAGATGGCCAAGAGCTGGCATGGAGAGCATAAGACCATAAGAGGAAATGCTCACCATTGGAAGACCAGGTTCACAAGGGTGAGACTTTCAGATCCCAATGAAAGTAGAAGCCAGAATGCAGACATGGCATGGAGATGGTGGGAGGTGAGATGGGGAAAGAATGAGTTTGATTCCTTGTGCCCTGTTTTTCAAGTCAGATAATCAGGAAACTACGTCAATAACCTGAGACTCAGTCCCCTGAGCCAATCAAGTCTCTAAGACAGATTTAATGCTGTTGAAAGAAGAACTTACCAAGCCCAAATAGTGTGGGACTCACAGGTAAATATTATTCCTACCACATAGAGAATGGAAAGGAAGAAAAAATCTGAAAGTAAAAATGGTAATTTTCAAGGAATTATGTGTTCCAGGTCAAAGTCTGCTCAGTGGAAGAATTCAGCAAAACCAATTATCCTGGTAGTAGAATAAAGAGTACCTGAAGTACTGTTCCAATGTTTAATGAGTATGTTTAGCCTGATTATTAGACCAAGAGTGATACATAATTCAAAAGTGGACTTTAAATTGGAGGGCAAAAATGTAGTTTAACCAAAACTATGACAATGTAAAAACCAGTTGGAGATAAGATAGTAGGACAAACGAGGAAGCTGAGAAATCCTCAAGGAATAGATGAGTGGCTGCCTATTATACAGTCTTTGAATCAGAGATCTCAGAGTTTAAAACAACTTCAGAGGCCATCTAGTTCATGAATCCTATTTATAATGTCTTCAACACCTGGATATTCACCCTCTTCTAAACCCTATTATTATATTAATCTCCATAGCAGCCTCTTCTATTTTTGGATAGCCCAAATTGCTCAGAAGCAATTCCTTATGTTGAACCTAAATCTGCCTTCCTGTATTTTCCATATAGTGGTGTAAGCTCTACCATCTGGTACCGAGTCCTTCTTCCATATGACAGTTCCTCAAATGCTTGAAGACCCCTCTCATACGTCTCCCTTAAGTTTTCATTGTTCCAGACAAATGTCCTTCTTTCCTTCAATCATTTCTCATATGACACGGGTGTCAATTCTCTCATCACCCTAATCACCTTCTTCTAGCTATGCCATAGCTTGCTAATATCCTTCTTTAGTTGTGACAGGCAGAACCGAACATACTTTCTGCAATTGTAAACCAACTACAGCACAGTCACAAATATCCTGGGACATTCTCCTGTAATAGAATTAATGTCTATCAGTATTTTCTCACAGCACAGGTAGCTCCAGGCCCCTTTTTTTCCTTCTTTGAACAGGGACCCTAAAAGGAGACAAAGTTATCCCTGGGACCTGTTTGTTTGGTTTCCTTGAAGCAGCAACTTGGACAGCTTAGGGCATAAAAAGTATCAGCCAATCTGAGTCTCATAGACTTAGTAGGTTTCTCAGAACCATGTAAATTGCCGTGTCCTTCACCATATCTTGACCTAATGACCAAATACTAATGATATGCTGGTAAATGGTTAACCACTGACTCTCCATGGGGAAAAAATATACAGGCATACTTTTAAGTTTAATCTGAATTAACAATTTTTACCCCACTTTAAGTCTTGGCAATCAACAAAACAATAAATTGAATGTTTGCTGATTTCTGAGGTATAAATAGTCATGTTGAAAATTCATCATCCCTCTCTATTGTTGTGTGTTTTGTCCTTCATTTTAGACGAGAACCATGACATCAGGGAAAATGATGACGTGACTTGCAACTGACTTTGATTTGAATGCAGGAGGGCTGTGCAAGTTCACCAGCCTCACTTTCTCCTCCAGAGTGGTCTGAGTACAACGGCCTGATATTCATCAGGATGATGAATGGAGATGGCCCAGGATGCAATGGGAGACCCTGGCCCTTTTAGACTAAGACATTTTCAAGTTCTCACTTTGAGTGAGGTAATGCCCATTCAGTGAATAGGCCTCTTTATGAAGTGAGTAGGTGTGAGGAACTATCCCAGACCACACCAGAGCACTTTACCTGAATGAGAGCAGGCAATCCCCATGCCTGTTGGTGCAGGGCAGGAGTCAGTCTCAGCTAGGTGAGACAGAGCTGTGCTAGCAGCCACCCTGGGTATGCCAGTGTGGTTGCTGTTACAGATACTTACTAGCTGTGTGACCCTGGGCAAGTCACTGAACCCTGTGTATACCTCCATTCCTCATCTGTAATGGGAAAGGAAATGGCAAACCATTCTAGTATCTTTGCTGAGAAAACCCCCAAATGGAATCACTTTCAGTGGGATACAATTGAACAACAACAAATCCATTTGATAAACTTGTGTGACTATTGAAAGTATACATTTCACTCTCATCATTGGTTATTGTTTAGCAGTTTACAACGAATAAATGGAATAAGCAGCTTAGTGAGTAAACTGCTATTTATATCACAGAGCTGCACCACCCATAGCAGCACTCTAATTGAAAGGATTGCAGCATGCTAAGTCAGAGCCAGGGCCACACAATTGGTCATACCTGGAGCAATGCTAGTACTATGCTAGTATAATCTAGTGCAGCTAAGGCTTTGAGAGAAGACAGAGTCATGATACACCAGCTCAGCTCACCTACAAGAGAGATGGAGGTGAGGAAACATTGCCCTACAAGGGCAAACCAGTAAAGACCAAGTTCCAGTCACCATTGTTCACATCAAAGGCAAACAGATCAAAAGAAGTACTCAAAGGGGCAAACAAAAACCAAACATCATACTGAAGCAGGACACACTGGGGCTGGGAGGGGATCAAAGAGGAGCAGCTTTGACCAGGTGGCTGTGGGCACTGAAGCTACTGACAAACTACTGACCTTATTTAAGAGGATCAAGAAAGTTTTATGACTGGTACTACTCCCATAACTTGGGAGAATAGCCTGGATTTATGATTGCAGACCTAAGAGCTTGAGTTTACTACAGCGCAGACAGAAAACTGATATGTGTGACCTAAGTGCATTTAGTACTTAAAGATTGTATCACTACTTCCACTAGGGAGCTCAGAATCCAATGTGAGGGTGATTTTCCATAGTTATATGAGAGAGATGGAGAAGATGAGCGGAAGAGCCACAATTCCATAGTTGGATTTATCAGCATAGGGTACTCATTCACAATCTACAATGATTTTCAATGGAACACAGCACAAATTTTCATAGAAGAAGGGAAAAGCAAGGCAAGTAAGCAAGTAGAACTTGCCCTAACTTTTCACAGAAATACAGAATTACAATTACTAGTCTATGGAGCTGAAGAGAAGTGATTGAATGGTAAAAGCGTGACTGGACTATATGAAATATCTATATTGCACATGGATAAGCCTTTTCAGATCTCTGATGTGTCAAAGATTGACCAATATTTTATGGTGATCTGTGCTCTTGCTCTTTTAGATAGCTATTGCCTATGGGTACATCTGCATGACAAAAATGGTATGGTCACCCAATTCAACTTGGCTTACAGGCAGGAAGACCTGAGTTCAGATTCTGCCTCAGACACTTGTTAGCTGAGTGACCTTGAGAAAGTCTCTTAATTTCTCTCAGTATTAGTTTACTCATTTGTAAAATGGGAGTAATAATAGAGCATACCTAGCAGAGTTTCTGTGAGAATCAAATAAAATGACACGTGAAAATATTTGCAGATTCTAAAGCACTAAATAGGTGCTAACTACTACCACTACTACTGACAATAGCAGTAACAGAAGCAGCAGTTAGCACTTGCCCTTCTTGTTGCTGTTGCTAGCAGCAGCAATAGTTGTAGTAATGATAATAATAGTAGTAGTAATAGTTGTAGTTTTTCCTACGTCCTTGAAGAGGACCATGACATCAGAAAGATAATGTCGTGACTTGCGAGTGAAGTGAATTTAAGTGAGGAAGGGCTGTCCAAAGCCACCAGCCTCACTCTCTTCTCTGGAGTCATCTGGGTCCAGTGGCAAGACATAGATCAGCACCACTGGACTTGGTTCAGATGCAGTGGGAGACCTTTTTGAGCTAAGAGCTTCACCAGGTCACAGTTTGTCTGAGGCAACAACCACTCAGTGGTTAAGGCTAGGTAAGAAATGAAACCAAGAATGGCCTCTTTTACCACATGAGAAGAAATAAAAAATTCAGCTAGGAGGGGAAGACCCTCAGGGTTTCTGGCCAAAACAGAAACAGTTGTATTTACAAATCACTCTGAAACTTGGGCTGGGACTTAGTGTTGGGCAATCAGTGAGAGCCAGGGTGATTTCGGTTTAAGATATGGTCCTTAAAAATGAAATCTAGTTGGTAAACCCCAAGGTATCTTGCAAGGTTTTTATCGAAATTTATATTCCTTTGGTCAGAGCACTGAAAGGTAAGGGTATGATTCCCTATGTGGACAGGTGAGACGAAGGAGGGAGGAAAGGAAGGAAGGAAAAGAGAAAGGAGGGAAGGAAGGAAGGAACGGAGGGAGGAAGGAGGGAGGGAGGGAGGGAGGGAAAGAAGGAATGAAAGAAGGAAGGAAGGAAGGAAGGAAGGAAGGAAGGAAGGAAGGAAGGAAGGAAGGAAGGAAGAAAGGAAGGAAGACTGAAGGAGCAAGTGTTGCCCAAGTGGAACTGGCCAGTTGGGTCCCCAGTGGGGCAGCTACTATTATTCACAGATTGTTGTCTGTCCTTCATTCTCCAAGAAGACCATGACATCAGGAAGGTGATATCAGAAGGAAGAGGAGGAAGAAGAGACTGGAATGCCAAGAGTCTAGGTCCATCTGTGTCCCACTGGGGATTCAGGATATGATGGTGAGTAAGTGGCCTCACAAAGAAATGTGGAAAAAAAAAATATAAAGAGTTTACCAAGTCAGAGCTATGATAGGAGGGAACATGAGTGATTGATAATTTACAAGCCCTTTAGTGATTAAATAGTAGTTATTAAGTAGTATGTAGTTACCCTGTGAGAAGCTTTAGGTATAAAAAGAAAGACAAGACAGTCCCTGCTCTCAAGAAGTTCACCATCTAATGGGGACTGCCATGTAAGAAAGAGCCAGAGCTGTTATCGACTAAGCAAACATTGCTTCCAGGAATACAAGAAGATAGTTAATCTCAGATAACTTCTGTTGAGACTAACTGTAGCTTGAATGATGTTTTGATTACTCACAAAGAAACACATGCATTCAGTTTTTCAAGATTGCTCTGACTGCATTGCATTGGTTGACTAATGAGTTTCAAATGGATGTTGACACTAATATTGAATCATGTAAATGATCAATGGCCAGGAGCTTCACAGTATTTGTAGTACTACTAATGAATGGCTAGCAATGCAAGGTCCAAGTTGAAAATATCAATCACATTATATCAATACCTGGCAAAGATTCTTTTCCCCAATTTTTTTGGTCCTTTGTCAAAGTTATTGAGGCTACCATGGAGTCTTCCTGATTAAAATAGTCACTTAGTTGATAGCAATTGTGCTGTCTGTGTGCAACAGAGCTCCTTCACACCTAAGTTTCCACTTATGACCACAAGGAACAGGTTAGAAGACTTCTTTGAAAAAAACAACTGGTTCCTGCCACCAAGAATGAATGCTTTGAAGACAAGTACAATGAATGGATGTCGTCATTAGATTCTCTATGTAGTTCTTCTAAAAACTCAGACCTTACTGAGTCATTCCATCTGGTTTCAGCTATTGCACTAATTTTCTCAAAACCCAGAAACTGACCTTTTATTCCAGATGAAAAAAAATTAAAGAGTGTTGGCATATACCAAACAAAATATTTCCAACTAGTTACACACCCACCCACCCACACACACACACACACACACACATAAACATACACACACCAGATTTTCACCAAATTGTTGTTATTCAGTCAATTCAATTGTTACTCATTCAATCAATCAAACTCTTTGTGACCTGATTTAGGCTTTTCTTGGCAAAGATACTGAAGTGGTTTGCCATTTCCTTCTCCAGTTCATTTTACAGATGAGGAAACTGAGACAAACAGGGTTAAGTGACTTGCCCAGGGTTACACAGGTAGTGAATATCTGAGGCCAGATTTAAACTTAGGAAGGTGAGTCTCCCTGCCCCCAGGTCCAGTACTCTATCCACTGCATCAACTAACTGCCCTTTCACCAAATATACTGGCAGTAAAGTCGAATGTTAAGGTAAAATTCTATTAAAATGTCAAGTGTACTATGAACGGGTTATTTTAGCAATGCCAACATCAAGTGTATGTAAGTCATTCAATGTCATTGGCATTTCCAGAAGAAAGGTTTATAGCACTTGCTTAAACATGTGTATAATTGATTTTCAGTCATGGTGCCATAAATATACAAAGACTCATCATGAAATGAGAAGTCATTCTGAGCAAACCACCTTCATTGCAGAATTTATTTTCCCACAGGAATTTTCTGCTTCATAGGAACCCTACTTTGTATTATAAGTGTGATACCTAGAATTAATGATATTCCTATCTAGGCAACAGTGAATATACTCAGGAAAAGACCACAAGAAGTCTTTAGTTTAATTTGAGAAATATTTATTATATACCTGCGTGAGTAAGGTACTGTGGTGGGCCCTCATGACTCAAAGGTGAAAAATAACAAATTCTTGGCCCCAAGGAACTTTCCATCTAATAAGCTCTATAACCAAGTCCATAGGGAAGAGCAGGAAGTTGAACCCAGTTTCTTTTTTTTCTTCAGGTTTTAAAACTTCTTATTTGCATATTAAAACATTGTGCATTCCAATAATTAAAATCATTTGAACGAAAAAATGGGACTCTGATTTTACAGCTTGCCAGGACCTTGGTACAGCTTTGCATTTTATGGTTAACTAGATTTTCTATAGTCCCACCAGGTTCTTCTTTTCGCCAAGATGCAAGCTCTTTTTAAAAAAATTCTTTTATGCCACCAGGACCCAAACTAGCCAGGACAGGCAGATAGAAAGAGGCCCCCAGCTTGGACTTCATTCAATTGAATGTCAGTAGTTCTCTACTCTTTGGATGTTGAAAGGGGCAGCGCAGTCATTTAAACTTTATCCAACCTCTGCATCTTACAAAGTTAAAACAACTAAAAGAAGTAAAATTAAGAAGGCAATGCTTGTGGAATGTACAATGTGTATTGTCAGGGCAGATTCCATTATGATTCATCTGCTTGCTTCTCCTGTTCAATTGTTTCTTTTAAAGGCAGGATTTTCTCTTGTGTTTCTATGTTCTTCAATTTAGACTTACTGAATTTCTGGATCTCAGCCGTACCTGGCTTGTCAGGCATTTTTGCAGATTAGGCAGTGATGGGCAGGGCTCAGCAGTAAATCAGATCTCCCAGGTGGCAGCTCCAAACTGTCCGAACCCGGGTTTCTTAATACTCATTTGAGTACTCTTTCCGCTATTCAGTAATCCACTATGCACAGTCTAGTGTCTCAGGAATGACTGCCTGTGTTATATAAGAAAACTGTAGTGCTGACACAATCCTAGTTGCATGTGCCATTAATTGTCAGCTTATGTACTAGCATTATTTCAGGAAAAAGCAATTCTTTGGCCTTAGTTCCCATTTGATATGCTGTAATCCTTTCAAATGTAGTGCTTCTATAGGTGGTGCAACTTGGTGATATAAATTGCAATTTTCTCACTTGGTTGTTTATTCCATTTGTTCCATATGAACCTCTAAACAGTTACCAGCGGTGAAAGTGAAAAGTACACTCTCAATAGTCACAAAAGTTCATCAATAGAGTAGTTTTACCTGACTTTTGACAGATTTTTGAGCCCCTTGAATTGTCAGAAGTAGAATTCTCTTTTTTGTTTGCTCTAAGGTAAAAGGGCAGTCACAACAAAAGGAAACTGACTGTCCTAACAATTAGATCTGCCTAGAAGTAGAATGCCATGTCTCAGGATGTAAGAGGTTCCCTTTCACTAGAAATCTTTAAGCAGAAACAGAATATTCTGTAGAGGTGAATCTCATTTAGAAATGGATTGGATTAGGTAGTTTCTAAGGTGTCTTTCAGCTCTGAGATTCTGTGACCACAAACTTTATCATATACACATATAAAGCATAATATCTGTTTTAGACAAAAGTTTAGGCATTATTTTATCATAGAAACCGGACATGTTCTGATCAATGTATCATGATATGACCTTTAAAAAAACTACGACCACTTTTTGATAACTAAATAAAGACAACACTCAATTGCTTGCCTGTTATACTAGAGAGTAAAGTGACTCCTGAGTTGCTCACCTTTAACTCTCTCTTTCCTTCAAGACTCAGCTCAAGCTCAACCTTCCTACGCTAGTTTTCCCTAACTTTGTCAGCTTCTATTGCCTTCCCCATCAAAATCACCTTGTATCTCTTTTGTTTGTATACGTTGTCTCCCCTTAAAGAATGTGAGTTCCTTGAGGGCAAGTACTGTTTCACTTTCGTGTTCACATCCTTAGTGCCTAGCACAGTGTCTGGCACTTAATAAATGCCATTTAAAAAAATGCTCTGTTGATTGATGGATGTTGCAATTAAAAAGGTGTTTTGTGCAAGTACATGCCAGTTTTCTAGGAAACTATTCTTTGTCATCTCCATTTTAAAATTACTGAACCAAATAGCTATAGGTACAAAAGAACAAAACAAGCTACTAACAGGTATGGAAAAGGTTAAAAACAACTGAAATATTTCACCAGTTTCTCTTGGTACTCTTGGGTGAGACGGACTCTGAGTCACAATTCCCTCTTCTATAAAATAAGGGGACTGAATTAGATCAGCAGTTCCCAGACTTTTCAATGAGGACCTTTTTTAAAAGGTAAAACAAACTTTCATGGATTCTAAGATGATTTTTTTTTGTCCAAACCTGTGATTTTTATTGCAGAAAACTGGTGGCATCAACCCTGATCAATAACTAATGAGTAATTTGTCATACAACAGAGTAAACTGAGACACTAGGAGGTTAAATAACTTACTATCATTAAATTATTTACATTGTAATTACACAATTGCATTATCATTAAACAATATTATTAAATTATTTTAAAATTATTTATTGTTGTTATGATTAAATTACTTTCCTATGGTAACACAGCTAGTATCAGTCAGCACTTGAACCTTGATCTTCCAGATTCCAAAGAGACTCCTCTTTCTACTACACCAGGCTCCCTCCTTTGGTATTAGAAGATTAGTGACTTTTGAGTTAAAAAAAAAATACATGGCAAAAAGCTACTATGACTTCAATAATCTTTTAAATGAGTTTTCATTTAATTAACTACAATAGCATCCACATATATCTTGTTTCCAGTTTTCACCTAACATTTTATTTCTCAAAAAACTATGCCTGGTCTTCACATGGATTTCAGAGCCTGTTTTACTAACTTTGTGGCCTACCACATCCAAGGCCCACAATTTGGAAGGCACTGACCTATTAAGGTTCCTTCCAGCTCTAAGTCCTATGTATTTATAGCAAGCAAACTTTGTATTTGTTTTAGTGTTTCTTTTTATCATTTCAATGTCTGTCCATGAGCACACATTCCTATATTCAGATGCTTTTTTTATTTTATGTAGCATGTTGAGTTCAATTAATTCAGGTTAAGGGGGATTGCAAATTTGAATTGCCAATTTATTGTGTCTGTGATCATTCAGTTACCATAATTATGTTGGAAAAATGGAATTGAAGTTTGGAACAGAAGAATAATTTCTTAGCATAAAATCAATTTACTCTAATGCTTTTAAAAAGAATCGTGTAGCCAAAATATGAGTTTTTAAAATCTACTTTCATCATTTAAATGACTAATTTATTAAACGTATGCCATTTTAGAGCATTTGGGGGGTTTACAAAACAGTCTGGGAGCTTCATCCGACACTCGTTCTTTTTTTTTAATATGGCTCATTATCTTTTCCATTCCCAAAACTACATTTTATTTTCATTTTACCTTTGGTTCTATAGTTCTAAATGAGCAATTTTTCTAATACAATTATAGGAAGACCTACAGGGTTTTCTTTGCTGGCAGATATACACAATAACCTCAAGGCCACGGCCTGGGGGTGGAGTAGGCATAGAGGACTGTATTTTCTTCATCTAGCTTTTGTTTTTTTTCCTCACTTTCCTTACCTGACTATCTATCAAAGAGGGTCTTGGCAATAACACTCACTTCAGTGTCAAAAGCTTCATATAGTTTTTATTTATTTATGGGGAAGCAGTGTCCCCAAAATGGATTTTAGAGGCACAGGCTCACAATCAGAGATTTGATGGGAATCATAAGGAATTTTCTAACATTATTAGATAATATCTTGGACCATAGACCTAGAATTAGCATCAAACGTAATCAAAAGACTCAGTCTTCAGGTGGGACGTGTTGAATTCAGGCTTTTGTTACTTCCCTAGCTAGGTATGATCCCTCAAAACTTTGCTTATGTACTCGAAACGAAGCAGCCAGCCTTGTCACAACGAGGCTTTCTAGCCACTACGCCTTAGCAAATCGGACCAAGGACCAATCAAAGGCCCTGAAGAGCTAGAAACCAGAAGATGTTGATGGAGAACAACCTGGCAGTTGTAAAATCAATGAGGTGCCTGGCAGAGATGAAACAACAGAGAGTGAGTATGTTAAGCCTAGCAGAATAGCAAAGAACAAATTGATATCATCAGCCCTGCAGCATCCAAAGTTCAAGCATCTTTGTCGGTACACATCCTTACACGTATGCCCTCTACAACATGCCTTGACCATCTGGCTTCCTGATATTTGCTTCTTTCTTTTATATATCTGGCCTCATAGGTGCCTGACGTGTGCCCGGACTATATGGGCTCCACACATTCCTTTACCGGTAGTATGGTAACCTACAGGCATTACCACGTTTGTGTTGTAGCAGATTTTTTCTTATCATTCTATTTGCTATGCTGTTCGATGAAATATCTTTTATTCTGAATTAATTTGTCCTCTATATGACTGGCAAAAGTAAACACATAAGAGGGTGCTTATGAGCCACAGTCTTCTGTGGGTGCTAACCCAGAGAGAGCCTTGAACATCTTGAACATGGTATAGTTTTTCTGGGACCTCACATGTCCTACATTAACATCCTATTATTGGTAAAAGTATGTGCCAAACATAGCATGCTATGACTGAATATACAATATTTACTACATTTTAATGAGTCGTCGATTATATTTTCTATCCTCTGTATGCATGCTCTCTCCATCAATGAAGGCTCATATACCCTTCTTATCCTATATAATTTTTGTCCATGCCTTTTTATTAGTCATCCATAAAGAATCTATCCAGTACAGTCAGTAAAAAACCCTTACTAAGTGCCTACAATGTGCTGAACACCATGCTTAAATGCTGGCGATACAAAAAGAGGCAAAAGACAGTCTTTTAATATAAGATAGATACAAATGTAGTGCCCGAATTGTCTATCTGTTATCCTTCATTCTCACTCCATGATTTGATGTTGTTGTTATTGTCAGCCATTTCAGTTGTATCTGACTCTTCGTGATCGATCCAATTTGGGGTTTTGATACGGGAGTAGTTTGCCATTTACTCCTCCAGCTCATTTTACAAATGAGGAAACTGAGGCAAACAGGGTTAAAGTGACTTACCTAGGGTCACACAGCTAGTAAGTGTCTGAGGCTAGATTTGAACTCAGGTCTTCCTGATCCCAGGTCCAGCATTCTATTCACTCCCTGGAACCGGGAAGTTGCTTTACATTTGCCTTCCAGGGATAGAAGAGGTGGTAAAGAAATTGCACACAGGACCCAGCTTGTCTTACCAATCTGTCTGTGACTCAGACTGGGTTTTTCAGCCAAGGTCTCTGTTGAAAATGATCTGCTGGGTTCTAGAGGAGTTGTGATCTGACACCAGCAAAATGTTAGCTCCTTGAAGTTGAAGCACTGAATATATAGAAAAACTGGTGGAGTTTCCATCTGTGTTTTAAAGGTTGGTTGTCCAGATAATGACCCATCCTTCAGTTGTCTTGAGATGATAAATAGTAGGCGTAAGTTGTTTCATGGAAAGAATTTTATATTTAACATTTAATTACCTATTTTTAAAAATTGGGTTTGGTAGGTTAAAAAATAGAAAGAATACCTGGGTGTTTTTTAAATGGGTATCCCAAAGTTTCTCAGGAATAAAAGCTACTTTGTAATGAGTGGACTATAGAAGTCTTAGCCTAGCATTCTGGGTCCTTCTCAAATTATTTCTAGACTCCTTTCCTAGCTATTTCTCATGTTATTCCTTCTCTTGCATCCCATACTCTAATTTACTATTTCTTGAAACTAATCTATAATTTTCAACCACTTTAGCTGATTGAAACAAGTTAGCTGATTTAAAAAAATCAAGGGAAAAATCATGGGCAAACAGATGCAGAAATCAAATGTTTAAATGTCAAGATGTAGTTGTCATGTCAGACACAGATCTTTCTTCTCTAGAGATATTACCATTAAGATTTGATGGGGTGAAATATGTCTTCCCATGGATAGACAGTTCTCCCAGTTCTTCAAGTTGAAAGATTCCATGCAGAAGGGGCAACCATGACCGACTGATGGCATTCAGGACAGAATGCCACCTAGCACTTCCACTCTGAATCACCTGGACATGGAGCAAAGTAGAAGGATGGTCCTCAGCCATTGCATTGTTTGCCTGTCAGCAGAGAACAGCGGGCTTAATCATATTGGGAAGTGAGGGGAGATGCTAACCAGATGCAAGAAAGAGGGAGATAAGCTGGACCTAGTCAGGAGACTAGAGGGCTGATCAAGCTGAGGTCACAGACAGTGTGTGCTACTTCCTGTGTGTGGCTTCTCACTACTTCCTTTGTCCCTAGATCTGGTAGGCTGCTTTCTACTTACCTGTCCATCACTCACATCTCATTTGCTCTGTCGATCCAATGTGGGAAGAAAATGGAGAGAGGGTAGAGAAAAGCATTTGCCTCCTTGACTAATAGCAAAAACAGCCTGCCTTTGGAAGCATTTTTCTGGTATTGAATCTCTTAAAAACAAACAAATGAACACAGTCTACTGTGAACTACACAGTAATCTACCATGAGATTTTTGAGGGGTGTTTCTCTCTCTCTCTCTCTCTCTCTCTCTCTCTCTCTCTCTCTCTCTCTCTCTTTCTCTCTCTCTCTCTCAACTATGAACAGAACAGAATTGAGAAAGGAGAACTTAACCCTAAAAGGGAAGAGAAATTTTATTTTTTCTAGCACAAACTGGATGGATATAGAGACAATTGGGGAAAGTATATTTACTATTTTTTAAATTCAATTTTATTTTATTTTCAGTTCCAAATTCTCTTTCTCCTTCCCCACTCCCAATTGAGAAGACAAGAAAAATAAAACACATTACAAATATGCATAGTCACCTAAAACATATTTCTGCATTAGTCACACTTTTTTTAAAAAAGCTAGAAAAAGAAAGAGGAAAAAATGCATTTCAATCTGCACTTTGTTCATCAGTTCTCCATCTAAGGGTGGATAGCATGTTTCATCATGAGTTCTTTGGAAATGTGGTTGTCCATTGTGTTGATCAGAGTTACCAATTCTTTCAATGTTGGTTATCTTTACAATTTTTCTGTTACTCCATAAATTGTCCAATAAATTATTGTTTATTAATAAGTTTGTTATTAATAATTTGCTATTGATAATTTTGTAGACTGCATATTTATAAATACATGTTCTGATCATGTTCCTGGACCTTCTTCTTTCGGACCTGGAGAAATACTGCTAAGGAGAAGAAGCTAAAAGACATGAAACGGAAGTAGAGGGGAGGAGGTAGGAGGGTGTTGGTGCCATTTTTGCCTAAGCACTCCTGGGCACTGAAGCTGCTACTGCCAGACTTACTGGGAATTGAACAAACACACACACACACACACACACACACACACACACACAGAATTCCTCAGGGGTTTTAGCCTCATCAGCACATGAAAGACATTTAGAAAGATAATCATAAGACCACAGCTTTAGAACTGGAAGGGATGACAATCATCTAGTTCAATGCCCTTGTTTTATAGAAATGGAACTAAGGAAACTTAAGTGACTTCCCCAAGGTCAAATAATATATGGCAGTTTTGAACACAGAAAATAGGACTTCAAACAAATCAATCAATCAAATAAAGCATTTATTAAGCACCTATTATGTTCCAAGGGGCAGTTAGGTGGCACAGTGGGTAGAGTGCTGGGCCTGGAGTCAGAACGACTCATCTTCCCAAGTTCAAAGCTGACCTCAAACACTCACTAGCTGTATGACCCTGGGCAAGTCACTTGACCCTGTTTGCCTCAGTTTCCTTATTTGTAAAATGAGCTGGAGAAGAAAATGGCAAATTTATCCAGTAAGTCCAGTATCTTTGCCAAGAAAATACCAAATAGGGGCATGAAGAGTTGGAGGTGACTGAAACGACTAAACAAAGGACAGAAACAATTGTGTTCCAGGTGCTGGGCAAACAGATTCAAAAGTACACAGTTCTTGCCCTCAAGGATCTTACGTTCTAATGGAGGGAGAGGAAGAGGAAATATGTACAGGGGAGTGTTGGCCAGAGAAGAGAGTTTTGGTCCAGAGGGTCAAAGGGATTGTGAATGGAGCCGTAAAATAATAATTCCCTTTCCAATGGCAGAGGTAGTGTTGATTTTATTTTGTTTCCAGAGCAAAAACAAGAGATTGAAAGTAGGGAATGGGGGTGAAGGTTTGCCTGAGGAACCATGAAGATGGAAAGTTTCTTGTGCACATTAGGCTCTGGAATCCTAGTAGATAGCTGGATAGGATGTGAATCATAGTCAGGGCCCTCTAGATATAGTGTGTGGGGCGAGTTTTCACTCATTTATTCAGGTCACCCAAAGGTAGACTAGATTAGCTGGGGGATAGGATAAGTTCAGAGAGTGAGTGATTCTTCGTGGACTCAGTGAGCATATACCATATGCGAAGTCACTCTGGGCTTGGCTGAGCTGATTGGCATGGTGAATTAAATATTTGCCCCATAAACTCAAAGGAAGTATAATTTACTGTACAAAGTCCAGTTTCAGGAGGCAGGATGTCTGACAAAAAAGAAAGGAAGAAAGAAAGAAGGAATGAAAGAAAGGAAGGAAGGAGAGAGACAGAAAGAAAAAGGAATGAAAGAAAGGGAAAGGAAAGAGGGAGGGAGGAAAGAAGGAATGGAGAGAAAGGAAGGAGAGAGGGAAGAAAGAAGGAAGGAAGGAAGAAAGGAAGAAAGAAAAGAAGGAAGGAAGGAAGGAAGGAAGGAAGGAAGGAAGGAAGAAGGAAGGAAGGAAGGGAGAAGGGAAAGAAAGTAAGGAAGGGAGGGAGGAAGAAAGGAAGGATGTTGATTCTTGGATGGGGTGGGGCTGGAAGTATGGAGGAGAGATAAGCAAAAAAGATTTGTCTTTACAAAATTTTGTAAGCCCGATGATGACTTTTGCAGCATAGAAACATGTCTGGGTTTGGTTTTAATAATGTCAAATGGTCAGTATTGACTAACTAGTGTGTGCAGAAGAGTATAACAGAATCTATTTACAACAAAGTTTTTCCGTTGTAGGAGTTTACATATTCAATCCACACAGCAAATATGGTTATATCCTTCACCAAAGTCCTACTCTGATGCATCATCATGGTGTGATGGCGATCCTTTCTTCTTAAGAGCTATGATGGAATATACATTATGTCTGAAAGGTTCTATCAAACTGGAAATGCTTCAAGTATGTCTCCAGCAACAGATTGTCTCTGTCTACCTAGAATGTCCTTTCCCCAACATCTTCACCTGTTGTTGCCCTGACTGACCTTCAACACCCAGTCCAGGCACCATCTCCCCAGGTCCTCATAGCTGGAAGATGACTTTCCCTTCTCTAATTCCATAGTACTTTGTTTGGCTCCACCTTATGAGATTTATTTCATTTCCAATATTCAATATTTGTGTACATGTCTTAGCCTACCCATGAGATAACAAACTCTTAAAAGTCAAAGACTGTGTCTATGTTTGTATTTCTCATCATGACTTGCTTATAGGAAGGGCTAAATAAATGTTTGATGAAGAAATGAATGAATAAACAAATAAATGAAAGAATATTAATGCCACTAACAAACAAGGATGCTAAGAACAAAAGCTGATTTGGTGGGGAGGGGGGAAGGATATTAAATCTGGTCTTACATGTGCTAAATCTGAGGCGATAGAAATAGCTAAGTAGGGGCAGCTAAGTGGCGCAGAGCACCTGCCCTGAAGTCAGGAGGACCTGAGTTCAAATCGGCATCAGATATTTGACATGTTTACTAGCCATGTGACCTTGGACAAATAACTTAACTCCAATTGCCCTCCCTCCCCCCTCTCAAAAAAATAGCTAAGTAGAAATAGAAGAAAGTATCTGTGAAAGGATAATTAAATCTAGCACTTTTGGTGTCTCTACTCCAGGACCTTTTGGGAAAGGGGCTAGGACATGTTCCCGTGGTTGTGTTATTTTATCTGTCACTGCTAGTGTCTTTTCTCTCCTTTCTTGTTAGGATGATGCAGAAAACAAATGGAAAATGGCAGGATATAGATATAAAGATAGAGAGAGGTTCTGTTACACATAGATAGGAATGGTGCTTCAATTTTGCTCCTTTGGTGATATGTCTTATTTCCCTTAAAAATGAAACAAGGGAGGGAACAAGTGGAGAGTGACACCCCACAGGAGAAGTGGCTAAATGTGGCACTAAAGATAATGCTGCCAAAAATAAAAATAAAAAAGTCACTTGATGTGAAATCAGAGCTCCTGTATGATTTCCCTCTTCCACCTGTCCCTGCTTTTTAGACTCACAGAGAAAAGTCTATGTAAAAAATTTCCCCAATACCTTGGAACTACTTCTCAAGTCAGTTTATAATGTTTTTGAGATTCTGTGAAGATGAAAAATTAATGAAGAAAAAATTGGGGAAAATATATATTACTTAAATAGTAGTCCTAATAATTAAGCTAGTGTGGTTAATATGTTTTAAAAAGAAGTATTACCTTTTTCCTTTCTTTTTTTTCTTCTTTTTTACAAGGAATGGCCCACTGGGTAGAGATATACTTGGAAATGAAAGTGAGCAAGGACAAAAGATATCAATTAAAAAATCATAAAGAAAAAAAACAGTGCTGTGATGGCAGACAGGGTCAGGGAGGATAGTGCCTAAGTACTTGAATAGGCTAATGTGTACACTGCAACATTCAATCTTCAGAAACAGAATACATCTTTTACTGGAGATGGTAATACACAGAGTGTAACAAACCCGTAAACATCCCTTAGAGGCCTGAAGTAGAGTTTCAAATCACTTTCACTGATGTGTAGTTCAGGCTGTATCTGATTCCTGTATCATCACAGACTCACCCTTCTGGTGAAAGGGTCCTCTACTCTAGGTTAGATACCAAAGAAAGCCACAATACATGAGATGACAGGAAAGGCAATAGGAAAATGAATAGTTCAATCACTAGCCCTATAGCTGCCTTTCCAAAGGGCCAGTCAGTCAATCAATTAATATTTACTAAGTGCCCACTATCAGCCAGGCACTGGGGAAACAAAGAAAGGCAAGAAATAGTCTTTGCTTTCAAGGAGCTGACAGTCTTCTTGTTGGCATATCGTTGTTCATCCTTTGTTCTTGAAGAGGACCAATGACATCATGAGGGCAAATGGTTTGACTTTCATGTGAATTGGATTCAAGTGAGACAGAGCTGTTCAATGTTCTTGGGCTCATTCTCTCCTCCAGAGTCATTAAAGTCTAGTGGCAAGACAAAAGTTAACACAACTGGTGATGGCTCAGGATACAGTCAGTCTAATGGGAAGACAACATACAAATGCAAAGAAGCAATCTATCTACAGCAAAAATTGGAGATAGTCAGCACACCCTTAGAGTATAAAGAGTGTCTACACAAGAAAAGGTTACATGGAATTCCCACAGAGCTACTGATACATTTTTCCTTGATCTCCAGATTCTACTTTTGGTTATTTTCTCTTTCCAAAGATGAACCAATTTTGCCTAAAGACATGCAGGTTGTAAGCAGTCTTTAATTTGCTAGCAATAGTAACTACTCTCCCTTCTTTCTGAATTCCCCAACTAAATATTAGAATGACAGCGTGCTGCTTCCTTGTAGCACACTTCATTTGCTCCCTCCATTGGGTTTCATCGTAGTCTCCTGATTGCCACAGAGGTAGCAGCTATTTTAAATTTAGGTATGGAAAAATCTAAGGTTTCTTTTTTTTTCCCCTCATGATAGCCAACATACTAAAAACAATAGCTTATGAAACAAATGTTTCAAGCATTTCCTCTTCAACCACACTCCCTTCAACAATGCAAACTGTAATTTTTAGTAGATTTTCTTTGTGAGCTGCCACCCCAGAAAGACTTCATCCCCAGGTACCCTGCCTTCTGTAGATGAGCCTCACTAAACCTAGCAAGGCTGGTCCTGAGGCAAACATACTGTCCATCATGGGCTCTGATCAGAAACAATTCATAATAAAACTTTGATTAAAAAGAACTTAAATAGGGGGGCGGAGCCAAGATGGCGGCCGGGAAGCAGTGACTGGCGTGAGCTCCCCACCAAGTTCCTCCAAAAACC
>CM053622.1:233510822-233555697 GCA_028646595.1 Phalanger gymnotis | reverse complement strand
TAAATAATCAAATTCATCTATTAACCAGGATTTTCTCTGCCTTGAATCTTTATGAGTGTGAAGCAAATGACAAGAAAGCTGGTTAAAAACTAGGTTCTTGTTGTTTAGTCATGTCTGACTCTTCATGACCTTTTTAGGGATTTTCTTGTCCAAGATAATGGAATGGTTTGCCATTTCCTTCTCCAACTCATTTTAGAGATGGGGAGCTGAGGCAAACAGGGTTTAAATGACTTGCCCAGCCTCACATAGCTAGTAAATGCCTGAGGCCAGATTTAAACACATGAAGATGAATCTTCCTGACTCCAATGCTCTATCCACTGCACCATCTAGCTGCCCTTAAGAACTAGGATTTATCTAAAAACAAAGTATACTGGAGTCAAGGCACATTTAGTTTACATATACAGTCTATATTACTGTTCAGTAAACACCTTTTTAAAAAGTATCAATACCTTCTGTTTTCATATCACCTTTATATCTCAATTTATCCCTCCCCTATTGAGTGAGCTATCCTTTGTAACAAAGAATTTTTTCAAAAGTGAAAGAAAAGCAAATCATCAAAACTACAAAATATAACAGAGTTTGACAGTATAAGAAAAGTTCTTCATCCATAATACCCTAACTCTGCAAAGAAAGGAGGAGAGAACATTTTCTCATCTCTTCTCCAAGGATAAATGTAATCATCACAGTTTTGTATCTGCATATACATTGTTAGTTTTGTGTAATCTTTGGTGACACTCAGAATGGGACCAGAAAGCATTTATTAAGACCTTTGTATGTGTAATCACTGTAAAAACACTGGGGATACGAAACAATCTCTGCCCTCCAAGAGTTCACATTCTAATGGGGGAGACAATATGTCGATAATCACATACTTAGAAGGTGTATACAGAGTAGATGAAAGTGATCTGAAAGGCAGAGGCAAGAAATTCAGATATCGAAGGAAGATTCACTTATGGACACTCCACTAAATCTTTTAAAACAAAAAAGTGGTCTAATGCATTCTAAGAAAAAAAAAGAGTCAAAAACAAAAAAGGATTTTTTGTCTAGCCTGCAGTTAAGCCAAAAAATGTAATTAATTAGAATGCACAATTGCCCTAGCATTCCAGTTAACCAAGGTTATACTAACTTTCAAGATACAGTTATGAAGAACATTGCTCTTTCTGATTGTAAAATTATTTCTTAGCATATTGAAGCAATATCCTGGGCTATTGTACATATTATGGTGTGTTGGTTTAGATTAAATACGGCAAACAGTTGTTTAAAATGAGTCATTTTCTTTCCTGTTCATTTTAAAAGGCAAGATAGCAATCATGTTTGACTGCTTAGGCTAATAAATATTTACTTTTCAGTCAAGTTCCTTCTGTTGATAATTTTGACTTAAATAAACACCTTACCACTGATCCACTGCAAGGACTTCCTTCCCTCTCCAGAACTGGGAACATTTTTATGAAAACAGGAGGAAAAAAAAGCCCAAAAAGATCATGAGCCAATCACAGGATCAGATCCAGGAACAAAGCCAAGGGTAGAAGCAATTGCTAAAATACATGATGGATTAGGGAGTCAGCTGGGCTTAGCAGAAAGAACACTGGCCTCAGAGTCAGAAACCTGATATTGGCTCAGAATTGTGCCACTAACTACCTGTGTAAATGTGAGCAAGTTATTCAACCCTCTGCATCTCAGTTTCCTCATATGTAAAAATGAGGAGGTGACACAAGATGATCTCTGAGGTGCCTTCCAGCTGGAACAATCTATGAACAAAAGGACAAAGGAAAAAATTATTACCCTGTGAACATATAACATTGCCATAAATTAAAAGAGGATAATTTAACATTGGATTGAAGTTTTTTTTTTTTAAGGCAACTAGTTGTCTGAATCTAGGCAAGCCACTTAAAAAAAAAACCTCTCTCTGCCTCAATTTCCTCATCTATAAAATTAGGATAATAATAGTATCTATCTCCTAGGGTTGTTGTGAGGATCAAGTGAGATAATATTTCTAAAGCACACAGCACAATGCCTAGCACAGAGTATGCACTTAATAAATGTGTGTTTTCTTCTTTCTCTCCCTCCTTTCTTTTTTTTCCTTTTTCCTTTCCTTCTTTCACTTTTCTTTGTAAGAAAATTCCAATTGCAGGTTCTAGTTTGACTTGATTTTCTAGACTGTGTTTGTGAGGAAGCATAGAATGCCTGAAGTACTTACATTTCATTGTTCTTTCCTTAAATGACTGTAGTCAGACTTAAAGCTAGAAAATCTTGGTTGATTATTTAACCTAAAAAGTTTAGTAAAACTGTTATAAGTATGACATGAGTGACACAAGAAAGTGAGCAGCTGAGTGCATGAAAGGGTAGAACATGTTTCTTGTCTACACATCACAGTTCACAAATGAACATTAAGGTTGCATCTCAACTAGTTGTTTCTATTCTGGGAATAATATCCTGGGAATAGATAACTTAAGCCACACAAAAAAGTGGGCATGTTTATATGCTCAAACTAGATGAATCAATGAGAGGTAGTAACCCAACTTTCTTTGTCTTTTGAATGTCAACAGTGCCATGCAGAACAAATGCTCAATAAACTTTTGATAAAACAACCAGTGAATGAATTCATATATTCACTTAATTGCTTATATCCTTTTCAGCATTAACATCCAAGCATTCCTGACCAATCAGGCATTCCCAATTCCTGCCAAACCGGTTAGGAGAAGTGTCTGCTTTTGTTACCCCTCCCTGCACATACCTCAGGAGGCTTATAAAAGTAAATCAACCAATAAACATGAGATAAGCACTCAGGCTGTTTCAAAAATAATTTTAAGGAAAGACCCAAAGATCCTCTTTTGGAATGCCTCAAAAGGACAAAATTTTTAAGAGAACAGCTTCAGCAGAAAAGCTATCCCTGTGGCTGCCTATATCTGTGCGGAAAATATTCTCTGACTTTACTTTCTCAAAGTCAGACCAGCTATATCCACCACCCCCCCATCGGGAGTAGGAAGAATCTTATTGGTTCAAGCCTGCCTCTTGTTGTGTTCCCTAGTCCTACTCCTCTTGACATCTTTTTAAGGGCAGCTAGGTGATGCAGTGGAAAGGGCATAGGGCCTGGAGTCAGGAAGACCTGAGCTCAAATCCAGCCTCAGACACTTACTGTTTAAGTGGGCAAGTCATTTAACTCTGTTTGCATTAGTTTCCTCCTGTGGAAAAGGAAATGGCAAACTACTCCAGTATCTTTGCTGAGAAAATCCTATATGGGGTCAAGAAGAGTCAGATTGGACTGAAACAACAAGCACCCTTTTACAAAGGGATATTTACTTCAAAGATATAGTAAGAACAGAAGTACAAACATTCCCCATCCCCCAATATGTGAGGGGGCATCCCCTATACCAATTTGCTCACTGGAAAGAATGAGCTCCAACTTAATTCAGTTTCTACATAGCCTTGGTTCTACTAAACTTACATCAAATACCCATTGATGCTAAATGAGTTCCTCTCTCAGCTTCTAATGACCTGGGTCCTGAAGGTTGCCCATTGTTCCTCAGGATGTTAAAACTGGACTAGTTGGCTGCAAACACCAGCAGTGACTTTACCTCTAGAACTTCTAGTGGCTTGCTTTTCTGATCTTTCAAAACTCACAAGGTTAGCCCCCAATCTCCTTCACCTAAAATGAAAAAACAAACCTTGAGGGCAAAAACAAAGGCCTGCATTCTTAAACCACAAGTTGGCCTCAGAAAGGGAGGGGCCAAGGGCTCTCCTCTTGCAGCTTTGTCTCTTAAAAATGCAGGAAGGAACTAAGCAAAATATGTCAGTTTCATGGCCTTTTGAATGGACCTCAGGTCCAGCTACACAGGCAGTTAATGAAGTTCCTCTTCACTACTGGTTAGCAGACCAGTTACAGAATGTTTACACTTATTCCAGGTCTTTCCACAAGCCATCATAACTCTCAGAAAGCAGGATCCCAGCTGTTTCCACATGTTAACAATTACAATGATGACTACTCATCTTTTCATTATATAGGGAACTTGTATGAAATCTCTGTGAATTCAGTTGACAAAGGAGTTCTTGACAGATAATATGAATCAGAAAAAGGTTGAAACTTATTGAATCAAGGCAGTAGAGTCAAGCAACAAAGGTCTCCAATCATCTTCAGCTCCCAGCAAAGTCATCGCTACCAACCATCTGCTCCTACCCATTATTGTGCTCCAGGTTGGAAGTCTCCATTCTGACCTTCCATCAGCTCCACATCATGACTTCCCTGAAACTTCCCTGTTGCCTCACATGGACTCTCTCTCCTTTATAAGTTTGCTCAAGTCCAAAGTCAAAACCACAGAAACTTGGGGAAGATACCAGGTAGTCTGCCTGACTATGAACAGTCCCTTTCTATATCCCAAGTCTTCATGGTAACAACATCTGTTAGCATGGCAAGGGCAGGCTACACACACACACACGCACACACATGCACACACAAACACACAATCGTCAAAGAGATTACTTGGTCAAAAAGCACTATTTTAAGCAGAGGTAGAAATCAAAATGTTAAGATAATCTATAGTTAATTGACTTGGCTCTGTGTCTATGTGTAAATATGTTAATGTGCATACCTGATAATTAGTTTAGCAGCATAAAGACACGTGATCTCACAGCTAGATAAAACAATTGATTTTTGTAGTTGAATAAAATAATTAGAACATAAAATAATCTTCTGTAGATCCATTTAAATAATCCTTGATAAAATTCCAGTGGCAGAAAGGATGATGAAGATGGCATGTTCCTCATCTTGTTTCCTCATGATTTTTCTTCTGCTAAGTCTCTATTTTGAAATCTTTTTTTTTGAGAAAAACTATTCAAGTCCCCCACTCCCACTTCTTTTTTAGCCCTCTGTGTGATCTTATCCTGAATAATTTTCTAAAAGCAGCCACAGCCAAAGTTGAAATTTTAAAAAAGAAGTTTAGAAAGTCTGGTAAATTACTTCTAAATTATACTAAGTAGGGCATATTCCTTCTATTTTGAAGGTTATAAATTTGGCATTGCAACACTTATTTAGAATGTTGTTCTTAAGTTTTGGTGGGCCATGGTATGTCTGGGTAAAGGTGGGCAAAGTTTTGTTCATACTAACCCTCTGATTCCAGTAGAATTTATTCATTAAATCCTTGGAGATTTAAAAAATAACACTTTAGAAATAAGAATTAAAATATAAATATACCAGTTAACAAGAATACTATTTCAATTAACAAAATCTATTAAATATTCGAATGATATAGAAATGATGTATTAAGTTGAAGATAAGAATTAAGAGAAAAAAGGAATCTCTCAGATTTACACAGGACTTCAGGATTTGTAAAGTACTTTAATTGCATTATAGTAATAACTGCATCTTCCCTGTTTTGAGGAACCACTCCCCATAGCAGCCTGTTTCTGATCTTGATATGCCCAAAACTATATCTCTGTCCTTTCTGGAAATTTCCATGTCCCACCTGAAACAGCTGAATCCTTGCCAGCATCAAAACCTAGTATCTCAGTGCCTGTGACATCAGAGATGGGAAACCAAGTAGATGCACCTGAACATGAACCTCCACCCTGCCCCTTTTCTAATAAAACCCTGTATGATTTGAATGGCCCTGGTATGAAAGACACAAAGAACAGTGTCATCCCACAAACTGACTAGGAAGAGAGGTCAAGAGCTATGAAGCCTAAACGTGCCAAGTCAGAGGACAACCTTTCCAAAGGGCCATCACTGACCACCACCAACACCCCCATCCATCTTTCTGATACAGCCTAGGTTTCTCCACTTCCCCAGCAACTGAGACGCCCCTTCTGTGTCTTTCTTTCTACAGTCACTGAGACCCAGTTTTTACCATTGTCCAGTTGGAGGCTGAGATCTAGGAATATCTTTGGTTCTGTGTACCTTTTCCTTTACCTTTCTTTCTCCATGTCCCTGCCCCACAGCATCTCATTTTAAACCTTAGGCCTACCCTAATGTTAGTTAAAATGCACCATTAAAAATACCTGTTGATTTACATGCAGTAGATTTGCTTATCTCTTCTGTGAAAACTTCCTCTAGGTCCTCAAATCCCAAATGGAATGAGACATAAATTATTTCATTTGAGCATCAATAAATTTCCTACAATGTCTTATTATCTCCAATTTGCTGGTGAGGAAATTTAGGTGTAAAGAGGTTAACTGTCAGATCTATAGTCACACAGTTATGAGGTATGAGAGGAGTTTTAATCTTCCATATTTTATCCAACAAGAAGGCAATCAACAAGCATTTACTACTACTCCTACTACTACTACTACAACTACTACTAGTACTACTAGCTAACTAGCATTTATAATCTCATTTTACTCTCCCAACACTGGAAAATAGGTGCTATTCTTTTTCCCATTTTACAAATGAGGTAACAGGCAGACAGAGGTTAATGACTTGTCTAGGGTCACACTGCTAGTAAGTACCTAAAGTTGCATTTGTACCCATCTTCCTGACTCCAGGCCCAGCACACTGTGTCACTAGCTGCCTATTAAGTACTTCATATATTGCTGTTGTTGTGTTTGTCCTTCGTTCTCAAAGAAGACCACAACATCGGGAAAATGATGACATAACTTACAGATGACTTTGGTTTGAGCGAGGGAAGACTGTGCAAGGTCACCAGCCTCACTTTCTCCTTCAGAGCCATCTGGATCTAGTGACCAGATATTCATCAGGATGACTGGAGATGACCCAGGATGCACTGGGAGACCCTGGCCCTTTTAGGCTAAGGCCTTTTCGGGTTCTCACTTTGAATGAGGTAACGCCCATTCAGTGAAAAGGCCTCTTTAAGAGGTGAGTCAAGGGATGTACCTTTTAATTAGAAAAAAGAAAAAAAAATCAAGCTGGGAGGGGAAGCCCCTCAAGGTTGCTGTTCCAAGGAGAAACTGTAAGCATTGATATTCACTCTGAGCCAGGAGGGCCCAAAATATGGACATTAAGTGGAGCTTGGGCAGAGATCTATTGTGTTCCAATCTATGAGCTTCAGAGCTAAATGGGTCAGGAAAGATAAAGAGAAAGAAAGAGAGAGAAAGAGGGGGAGAGAGAGAGAGAGAGAGAAAGAAAAAAGAAAAGACAGGAAGCAGGAAGGCAGGAATGTAGCCAGTAAACCCCAAGTTAACTGGGGAGCTTCCAGCCATCAAAATTTACCTTCCTTTAGAGAAGAGGAGAGGGAGAGGTCTAGCTGAGTTACCCAACTGGCTGGGTCCCCATTCGGGCACTGTGCTATAGGCTGGAAATACCAAAGGAGAAAAGGGACACACAAACACACACACACACACACACACACACACACACACACCATTTCCTGTCCAAAGGATAAAATGGGCAAATTTGTTCTAAAGTCAAACATAAGGGTGAGGCACATTAATTATCCCACCCCATACACAAGTAATTACCTTTTTTTTTTTTAGGTAAAAATATTTCTTTGTTGAATTCATCAATCAGAAATGAGTCCCCAACAAGCCACTCATCTCCCAATTGCATTTTCAGTGGATATCTTTGAAAGTCTCTTCCTCCTCGTCTCTACCTCATGACTTCCCTTGACTTCGTTTCATTCTCAGCTAAAATCTTACGTTCCACAAGAAACTTTTTCCAGGTCTCCTTAATGCACCTTGAGACTCTGTCCATTTTAACCTGTATATATCCTGTTTGCCCATAGTTATTTGCATGCTGTCTTCCTCCATTAGATTATGAACTCCTTGAGAAAAGAGGCTATCTTTTGCCTTTCTTTGTAACCTCAATGCTTAGTATAGTAGTTGGTACATAGTAAGCACTTAGTAAATGTTTGTTAACTTTATGAGGGTTTTAATCCAGAGCGAAGTCCCAACTGCACATAGCTTGTCTTTTTTGAAAAATTAAAAAGATTGAAATACAAGTTATTTACAGAATTCATAAAATTCTGAGTGCCTAGGTGATTTTTTTTTGGTCACTAAACTGACTAGGCCATTCCCCACTCAGTTGAATTTGATATAATCCATTGTTCACAGTTGCCCTCTCTTATCACACTCCCTATAGAAATCACCAACTCAGGATACAATTAAAATTATCTTATCTTTATCTAGGAAACATATAAGGATAAAGAATGATTTAAAATGGCAGAGAAACTCTTACTAGTGAGCCATGCCACTTGTATGTGACAATAGCAGAGAGAAACAGACTCAAACTCCTCATGTATCCAGTGTTTTTTTTCTAAGTAGGCATAAGTGAGCGACCCCTTGCTAGATTCTCTTAACAAACTGATCAGCAAGGCAGGAGTAGGAAAAGGTTCTAGTCATTATAAGACTTAGAGTCTTTTGAAAAGTGTGCTTCATATGCTGGTACTGCCATTCAATCAATCAATTTAATAAACATATTATTATTATTATTGTGCCTAGTATGTGCCAGGCACTGTGCTAAGCACTACAGATACAAAAAGAGGTAAAAGACAGTCCTCATACTCAAAGAGTTCACAATTTAATGGACTCTTTCTAAGGAGATTTAATATATATATATATATATATATATATATATATATATATATATATACACACACATATGTATGTACATATATTTTAAATTTATGGAATAAAACAAGCATTTCCTTAACATACTATAATAATAAAAAAGATGATTGCACATGAAACAGCAAATCTATTATGTACAACTTGCTTTTCCCTTTAAATATATAATAAAGTTATCATGTATTTTTTTTTCCTTTTTTTCTTCCCTTCCCCCCTCACCCTAAGAGATGGCTACCATTAGACACAGGCGCACATAGGCATGCACACACATACACACATATGTGTGTGTATATGTATGTATATAATATGATTCAACTCATCAGTTCTTTCTCCGCATGCAGATAGCACTTTCATATGTCCTTTGTAGTTAATTTGGGCATTTATAATAATCAAAAGGACTTATTTCCTCCAAGTTGTTCTTAAAACAAAACTGCTGTTACTGCATATAATGTTCTCTTAGTTCTGCTTATTTCACTCTTTTTTATTTTGTGTAAATCGATCCTTGCTTTTCTAACATCACCAAACTCACCATTTCTTATAGCACAGTAGTATTCTTATCATATACCACAACTTGTTTAACCATTCCCCAATTGATGGGCATCCCCATCATCTAGGTAGATTCAAAGCTGCCACTACAGCAGAAAACTCCATCCTTCCGATCCAATCTTACAATAGTTTCATCTCTTCCTGAGATGGGAAGAAATACTACTCTTAAGGCCTATAAAGACAGTCTAAACTTGACAAAATGACTGTTACACTCAAACCAAAACAGCCTCTGGCTTCAGGGAGCTTATATCCTGGGGAGGAAAGCAACATGTACATAGGAAAACAAATATAAACTATAGAAAACATTGATACAGAGTAATTTCTAGCAACTGAGGAGATCTGGATAGGCTTCCAGATATATACTTATATATACTTGAGTCATACATAGAAGGAAGGAAATTCTAAGGCTTAGAGGTGAGGAGGGAATATATTCCAGGCAGGTAGAACATACAGCCTTTTCAAAGGCACAGAAGGCAGGAAATGGAATGTTGAGTTACAGGTAACAACGAGTAGGCCAGTTTGCCTGGAACATAGAGTACGTGAAGAAGGAGAATAGGATACAATAAGGCCATGATGGCAGGCTGGTGCTAAGATGTGAAGAGTTTTAAATGCTGGACAGGAATAATTAATACTTTTGTTACCTAACACATGAAATTTTATCGAGGCAAATGATTTACAAAGCTCAATATATAATGTAACTATTTTATGTTATACTTACTTTTCCGTGTACGTGTTAAGAGGATATCAATAGGACACTCTGGCCATCCACTCACTTATAATCCCTCACCATATGATCATGTGACTTAACAATGTTTCTAGATTATTATTATTATTATATTTCCTTAGTGACTCCTGTTTTGACTCCTATTCTCCCACAAGATTTCTTATAAATTAGATGTTGAGCCCTGATCACATTGTGGACCCACCATTGGCCTTTCCACAGACCTCTTTCTGATGCTTATTTTTGATTCTTCAGAGATTATTGTGATATTTTGGAGGCTGTTTGAATGACTCTGGTGTAAATGATCCGAAGGACAGAGTTGCCTCAGATATTGACCAGGAAGAGAGGTCAAGAGGTGGTGAATCCTGAAGCCTCTCTAAGGGGCCATCACTGACCACTAACACCCCCATCTTCTTGCCATAGCCTCAAGAATCTTTCACCTCTTCTCTGACCTCAAGCAGCTTACATTGCTTTAAAGGAAGCAACATGTATGCTGAAAAACAAATACAAAATATAGAGAAATGAGATACAAAGTAATTTCTAATGGTGAACACTAGCAATTGAGAGGATCAGGATAAGCTTCCTGCAAGAGACGGCACTTAAGCTATATGATTATAAGGAAGGATATTCTATCAGATAAAAGGGAAGAGGGAGTGCATTCTGGACATACAGTGTCACTGACATATCACAATACCAAGTGACACCTGGCACAGGGACAGTAGGCATGAATGGATCTGCATTGTTGGAAAGAACTTCAAATTTGATAAGAGATCCATTTGAATACTTCGATATTTGGCAACTAGAAATTGTACATTTTATCTTTTGTGCTTACTTTTATCTATTATTAGTTAAGAAATCTTCCTCTAGCCATAATTGTGACAGAATTTTTAATGACCTGGATATTGATTGTAGGTGCCTTTGTAGGTTATCTCATTTCCAATCTGCTGTTTTGGTTACAGTGAAGGAAGTGGACAGCTGGTCCAAAGATACTGTTGTTTTCTAACTTCTGGAGGATGTAATCCATGCATTTCTATGTTATATCACAGTCTGGAGTCCCACCAATCCCACCAAAATTCAGTGATATATGTGAAGTTAAATTTGTTTCCTTGAATTAAGGTCTTTATTTTGCCCTTTTTGTTACTTATTATCTATGCATCTGTGTCCCATTTGAGATTCTTTGTTTTACTGCTGACTTCCTTCTTGGGAATTTTCTTCTATAATTTACTGGTACTTTTTACACTTTTTTTTTCTATATCATGCCTGTTTTTCTTTGCGTTCTCTGGCTTGGCAGATAACTGTGAGTAATGTTCTTCCTTCCTCTTCAATTTCAGTTTTAAGCTCTCCTAATCAGATTTTCACAACTCCATTTTTACAAGCCTCTGTTGTGTCTACTCCATCCCTGGCCAAGAGCTCATCATTCCTTTATTTTAAACCTTGGTTCAGAAATCCAAATCCTAGTCTGAGATACTCTCTCCCAAAGCCTTTACCATCTGTTGGCAACTGTGAGGTAAACACTACCTGTGCCCATAGATTTTCAGGACATTTTTTTCCAGTTTTTCACAATACTTAACAATGTTTCTATGGTCCTTATGACAGTTTAATTTGTTCCTATATGAATTATGAGGATTCTGTATCATTTGTTAGTCTTGCAATACCTTGGGAGCTTCATTATCACATCCCAGAAACATTCCCCGGGAATACAGAGGACCTTTCTAGTTTACACATCAGGTCAACAAGCAGCTATTTCTGCACCCTTCAGGAGAAAGTCACAAATTATTACTATTTGCCTCATATGACAATTACTGGATGAACTATCTTTTATAGTATAGGTAGATTCATATTACCATCCCTTAGCACACAAAAAGCTGCTATATCCTGAGAAGGTACATCCTTTCTCTCTGTATAGGAACAATTTCATAAAAACCAATAACTCCACCACAGTGAAGTATAGGTAAAGAACATTGGATTTAGAGTCCATTGGAGGAAGGAGAGACTTGGGTTGGGATTCTGCCTTTGAGAGTTATTAGCTGTAATAACTGCTGGCAATTCACTTTACCACTCTGGGCCTTAGTTTCCTCGTCTGAAAAATGGGGAAAATAATACCTATAATACTTCTCTCACAGTATTATCTTAAGTATCAAGTAAAATAATCTAAATAAACTGTTATTATATATAGTCAGCTATTATTATTTTTTTCATTCTTGCTACAACATCCCACTCCACTTACCCCTCATCCTCCAGCCACCTGATACTGATTAGCAATCACTGCTGCCTTTTCATAGCTTTTTTTTCTCCTTTGTTTTTATCCGTTTTTTGCATGAGCTTCATACAAATTTTTGTCTCTCCCTTTCTCCTTCTTCCAATATAGTCCTCTCTCTCCCCTTAATTTTATATTTTTAGATATCATCTCTTCATATTCAACTCACCCTGTGCCCTCTGTCTATATATACATACAAATTTTTGTATGAGTGTATATCACTCCTCACAGCTGTGAGCCCTGTGCCCTTCCCACCCCACCATGAATATGACTGATCCTGTAGACAAGATTAAAGTCTGAGGGAGAACATTTGTCTCACTTAACTGAATCATGGTTGGCTAATTCATTATCCACCAGATGTGACCTATCCAAATGTGTAGAAAATTTCAAGGAATGTATATATATGAACTAAATTTTCATTTATCAAAAGTCACCAACCAGTATATTCATAGCTAATATTAATCATAAGTCATTAATAATTAATTTGTAAGCTATCTAATAAAGTTTAGTCATCAATGAATAAATTATATTTAATTAAATAAAATATGGTATTATAGTGTTGGTGCCTAAAAATTTAAGGAAAGTATAATTTAATATACTTTAATTGAGTTTATTAAAAAATCATACAAAGTTAACCAAATGTCTTGCTATTCTTTTTCATCTAATAATACTGATATTTTAGTTTTCCTCATTAAAAAAAAAACAAACTCCTGAGTTTTTCTGTGCATGGGCAGTTCCAATATGTTGCATTATAGCTAGAGCACCCAGATAGTGTGGAGGCTATAGATTCTTACTATATTTGTAATATTACAATAAAATTAACTGACATTTGTGAAGTGCTTTAAAATGAGCAAAGCATTTTACAGACACTATTTCATTTCAGCCTCATTATAAGCCTATTAGGTAGGAACTTCAAGTATATTTATTTTCATCTTATAGAAGAGGAAATTAAGGTTCAGTGATTTGTACAAGGTTACACAGCTTGAAAGCATCATAAGCAGGATTTGAACATAGGTCTGTCCTAACTTCACATTTAACTTACGAATTAACTATCCCACATTGTACTTTGAGGGAAGAATCTTAATTATTGCTATAGAAAGTGCTTAGTATTTTTTTCTTTTTAAAATTACTACCACCACTGGAAACTATTAAAGGGTAGAAAGATTTTTAATACATATATAGGTGTAATGGTAATCAGGGTGGGACTTTTTGCTGTTCTTTTGTTTGAGTGCCTCTCAGCACTGGGGTAATCAAGTGCCTTTGATGAGTCTTGCCTTTGTTTTAATTGGAAGTCTTTGAATCAAGAGTCTTTGATGAAAGCCCCGGACCCTAGGTCCCATACCCTTTTGCTAAGTAGGGATGAAGCCCCGGGTACCTGAGAACGGTATATATGATCTGAGGTTGGGGTTTTGTTTTGGGGCTCTCGCTCACTGGAAGAGTATCATGTGATTTGACCAGATGAGACTCTGGGTAGTCGCCAGGGAGCCCCCTGGCTTTGAAAACCCAAATGTTGATGCTTCTCTCTCTGGTAACTGTATGTATTGCTATAGTTAGAAGGTTAGAAGCTTGTCTACTGGTTTGTGTTTATTTGCTCTATTTATATAATGTATGCTTGTAATTTCTGTTTGTATGCTCCCTGAAGTTCAGGGTGCTGGCTTTTTCCTCTGAACTAAATGAATAATGTATGTATGTTTAATTAAAGTAAGATTGTAAACTCCTTAAAGTTACTTTCCTTAGAAGAGCAGATCAAAGAACCCGTGCTAACAGCCCTCCTGTGTGCTGGTGTTATTGACCTTACACAGCCATAGTAGTGGCAAGTAGCATTGTTGTTATAACAAGGTATTCCCAAAGTCTCAGTGCTTAAAACTGCACTAAAACTACATTAGGAACACACTGTAAATATACATATATTACGTGTATACACACATAAATATAAATGTGTATATATGTATATTGAAATGGAATTGGTATATATGTAGTCTAACAACTGCATTAAGTAATAAGATATCTACAAACATATTTTAACTGGAAAAATTAATATGAAGTAGTATACCAAGAAAAGGATTAGAAAAACTTTGTGAATTTGTTCTTTAGATGGGGTATATTAGCATACACACATAAACACACACGCATTCACTCCAAAGTTTAAAAAGGATATCATAAAATTTTTTAAAAAACACACAAAATGATCTGCCCAGTTCATATAGCAGCAAATACTGTATCAGAATGCAAAGAACTAACTTGTCATTTATCTTGTCTTCAACAAAAACCACAAAATATCTGCTAACCTTTACATTGGCTGTTAATTCGGCCCTATAGACATTTATCAAGAGCAATGGTGCAAATGCCAAACAGCCCCTGCTTTCCAGGAGCTTACATCATATCAAGGGAAGCAAAGCTTACACAGATAAATAAAAAGTAACTAGGAGATAGAAGAGAGGACTGAAAACCAGAGAAATTAGGAAAACACTCTACCCCCTACCACTTTTCAAGGGGGTAACTGAGCTTTGAAGGCAGATAGGAATTTGCATGCCAGTCTTCAGGGGCAACTTGTACAGAAGATGGAATATACTGCACAGGTAGGGAATTTCAAGTAGGCCAGTTTGGCTGGAAAATAGAATTCATTATGGAGAACAACATGAAATCAGTTTGAAAAGATAGGTTGGAGTCAGATTGTAAATGGCTTAAAATACCAAAAAGAGGAATGTTTATTTTATTCTAGGGAGTAATAGAGAACCAATGAAACTTCTCGAGCAGGGAAGTAAGACCTGTTCTATGGAAATATCAACTTGGCAGTTGATGCACTTCAAGTACCTCCTGTGTATATTCTCTTTTCTCAGCCAGATAAATTCTTTTTAACCTATCTTAAAAAAAACTTTAATCAATTTAATTACACATTTCTGATCCTCTTCATTGGCCTTACTCTAGAAAAAGTTCCTACCTGCTCTCTCCTGCTCTGTGAAAACGTCCAGTATGTCATCCTAAGGACATAATCATTTATACTTTCCTGCACCTCCAACTCTTGCAGGAGAGGGGCATCAAATGGACACAATCTGTCTGTGGAGATACAGTGTTTCCACAGAGACTGCCCACACTGGGACACTTTCCACTTGGTCTTGGGGCCAGCCCAGCCCAGATAGTTTGGATGATGGATGTGACATGACACAGGTGTGGCATATGGAGCCTAAAGGAGAAAGCGCCAGAGACAAGGTCAGTAAGAACTAGAGGGACTTGTAGTTAGGGTGGTTTTGCCTTCTATGTGGTAAGACAGGTTTTGATAATTGATGTAGACACCTGGCTATGTCCCTGCCTGGGGACAGATTTGGCACAGAGCAAGTGAACTTGACTCATCACTCAGGAGGGGTAGTACAGCTGCCGGACAGCTCAGGAAGTTGTGGGTTGGGAAGAGGGAACCGTATTCATGATCAGGCCATGGCAGGTGGTGCTTGAAATTGTGCAAAATGGGGGAAGAAAGATAGTACCTTAGTTCCTAATCAAGGGATGTCTTCCTGCAGATATTTCTGTCTCTCTGGTCCTAGACCTTTTCTTTCTCTAGAAGCTTTAAGTTCCTCAGCTTCACAGAGTTTCCTGGAATTTATGTGTGTGGGAGTAGGAGAAAGATTGATGACACTGAAAGTGTGGCAAACTGTCCTATGTGTTGAGAGCAGGGCACTTCAGGGCCCCATTACCTGTGGAGCCCTTTTCGGAGACTGGGGCTAGAGAGGAGGGAAATGCTTCCCTATATCCAAGGGCTCTCTGCTTAGAGATGCCTCTCAAGTCAATGTACCCTAGAAGAGGAGGGGCAGAGCAATAAGTACATTTCAGGTAGAATAAGGTAGGGGAGGGATACAGCTCTTGCTGGAGTCATGTCTGTCCTCCTCCCCCAATCTTTATCTTTCTTGAAATTTAATTTTTGTGGATTCTTGACACTTTACTGCAGAACAGAGCCCAAGGCAAGGTATGAACTTAGAACTGGCTACTTTCCCTGTGTCATGAGATCAGGGGCCACTTGCCCGGAAGATATGCCAAATGTCAACAACATAGCTGAAAGTAATGAACTGGAAGTTAGGAGACCTGGTTTCTACTACCTGCTCTAACAGCATGGGATCTCTGTTCTCTTTTCTGTAAAATGAGAATAGATCAGGTACATCCTAAGATCCTTTCTAGCTCTAACAATGTGTGATTTTTCCCAGATTTGGGTTCCATCCTACTCCAATTGAACTCAGCCTAAATTTCAGTAACCATTAAGTAATCATTGAATGAACTTTCCTTTGTGATCTTGCACAAGTGATTTTTCTATGGTCCCTCAGTTTCCATTTCTGTAAAATAAAGGAGTTGAACTAGATGATACCCAAACTCCCTTTTATCTCTAATGTGACACTTTGAGAGTTTTTGGGAGAGTGAGGAAGAATACTACAAACTTTCAGTCCCTTCTCCAAAAGCTTTCTGGGTAGAGGCAGGGCAGGGAATAGTCTCCTATAATCCATCTTTTAGTGGCCTATGTCTTGGGGTCTGTTTCTCCACAGGGACTAGTGTCCACTTTCCTCACAATTAAGGATATCTTTTGTGTTGCTGGCCCCAGGTACCGTTGCAGTGCATGACCTAGGTACAAAAAGTCTAGATATTGTAGTTCCTGTGGCACCCTTTGCAGAGGATTGTTATGGAATTCAAATGGAATTATGTTATGGAATTCAAAGTACTTCAACAACCTTGATGCACTATATAAATGTAAGATATTATTATAATTTTTATTACAGAACAGCATTATCAGAATGTAATTTGGAAAAGAGAGCTATTTTTTTGTTGTAGATGTAGACTAGGTGGATATTTACATGGTGATGCATGCCCTTGGAAGGCTAATGGAGATTTGGTTTAGCAGAAACCGATATTCATTTAACAAACATTCAGAAACGGTGTTGGGGTTGGGGAAAGAGCCTGCCCCATACTGTGAAAGACTTAAGCCATGATCCACCACCAACCTTTCCTGGATTCTTTCTCTCCAGACTTAGGCATCATATAGCAATGACATATAGAGAGGACTAAGAAGAGAGAATGTCCTGCTATGCTAGACAGTGTATCCCCAGTGCCATTTGTATTCCATCTGTTTTATGAAAGTGCAATATACTATCCTTTTCAGGGAAATTGTTCTTTAATACAGAGCAGCTTTTTAGTGAGCAATATTGGTGCCATGTATCTAGGTTAGCATATTTTGGGGTCCTTTGGTTTCATATATGTATATGTACATTCCTATGTTGTTAGCCCCAGCCTCTGGAAATCATCTGAATTATTTAGTCCTGCATACAATTAAAATCTACAAAATTAAGTGAACTATTAGAAAATACTCCCAATTGCTAATACTTAGAAAAATGTAAATAACTCTGAGGTCTCACCTCATATACATCACATTGACTAACTTGACAAAAAAGGAAAATGACATGCTGGAGGGGCTGTGGTAAAACAGGTGCTCTAATGCACTGTTGGAACTGTGAATTGGTCCAACCATTTTGGAAAGTAATTTGGAATTATGCCCAAAAAGCTATTAAATTACCCATACGCTTTGATCCTGCCATACCATTGCTAGGTTTATGTTCCAAAAAGATCAAAGGAAAAGGAAAAAGGACTATATGTACAAAAATATTTATAGCAACTCTTTTTGTAGTGGTAAAAAAATTGGAAACTAGGAGGATACTCAGCAATAGGGAAATGGCTAAGTATTTTAGGATAATTAATATGATAGGATAATATTGTGTCGCAAGAATTATGAAGGGGATGGTATCAGAAAAAAAAACTGGGAAGACTTGTATGAAGTGATTCAAAGTGAAGTGAGCAGAACCAAGAGAACAATTTATACAATAAAAATGTTGTGAAGATAGTCAAATTTGAAAGACTTAGGAACTCTGATCAACACAATGACCAGTCACATTTCGACACAGCTCTTCATGAAACATGATATTCACTTCCAGACAGAAATCTGATGGACTCAGAGTGCAGGCTGAAGCATAATTTCTTCTATTTCTTTTTTTTGGAGATGGCTAATGTGGAAATTAATTTTGCATGACTTTACATATTTGCAATGGGTTTTATTATTATTTTTGCCTTCTCAATGAGCAGAGGAGGGAGAAAAGAGAGAATTCAGAACTGAAAATAAAATTGAATGACTTTAAGCAAATAAATCATTTTGACAATTTTAAGTACACAAATTAAAGGACATAAGAAGAAAGATGCCATCTATATCCAGAGAAAGAACTGATAGATGTACAGAATAATTTTATATATATATATACATTTATATATATGTAATATATGTGTATATATATATATATATATATATATATATATACGCATCCCTATTTTTATCTAATGGTAGCCATCTCAAGGTGGGGGGGGGAGAAAAAAAGGAAAAAAAAATTTTCATGATAACTTTGTTGTATATTTGGAGGGAATAGGAAGTTTTACATGGTAGATTTGCAGTTCAATGTGCACCCATCTTTTTTATTGTACTGTATTATAGAAATGCTTGTTTTGTTCCCTGAATTGAAAATAAAATAAATTTTAAAAAACACAATAAGGCATTTTCATCAGATTAAAATTCTGACAAAAAACTGACAAAATTAATAAGATCACAGATTGACTCATAATGTTGTTTCCTTTTGGAAGTGTTATTATCTAAAAATGAAGAAACTAGGATCAAATCCAGAACTTAGTGCTACTAAATTTTTATGTATGAAGAACATCAATAAAAATGCTAATCAAATTTTATCATAATCACATAAAGTTAAAAAGTAAAAAAAAAATTCTCTGAAATGCAATCATGAAGCTGAATGATATATGGTGAGAGAAATTTGGGGTGGTTAGAGCACATTTGGGAGAAATTAGTTCTTTGTTGACTTCTATTTGTAAGAGTTCAAACTGAATTGCTTGAATATTACTTCGATCCTCATATTCTCATTTGTTGCAAACATAGAGCTATGGGCTGTGCCTGAGCAATTTAGTCAAACAACTGGTTGGACTTTTCCCCCATATAAATTGAGTAGGTACTCAACCAAATTAATTATTGCAGGGTGAGTTCTGAAGATCATTATGTAGACACACCCATATTTGGCAAATAGAGTTCTGGAACACTGCTAATCTTAAGCAAACTTGTTAAGTGAGTTTGGCTTTTGTGCCTCCTGCTTCCAATTTCTATCCAATTCTTTTCCTTAATGGGAATGGTTCCTTCACTTTTCAAGGATTCAGTGTTCTACCATATAAAGGCTCCTACTAAAGTAGCTAACTCATTAACATTTAAGTACAAATGCCTGATATCTTAAAATGTTACTTCTCCTACAGGGACTTGTAGTTTAGCCAGAATCAAAGACAAACTAAAGAAAATTAATATGCTGCTGTGGCATTTGAGGCCTCTCAGAACAGATGGGAGAGATTATTTGGGGGTTTGGGGCCCATCTTGTACCCTGATATCATAACACCATTCCCAACAGTTGGGGAAATTAATTATTCAACATAAAATTTTCTCCTTCCAAGCACAGATTCTTTTCAGCATGAATAGATGAGAAGATAGGCTAGAATTATTGGGACATGGCAGTTAACTAACTCCACAAAGCAAGCTGGACAAACTGTTGTGCTGGTTTATTAGTAATCATAATCATAATAAAGCAAAAATGTCCCAAATTCCCAAGTAAAGAAGAAAGTGCAGGTTTCTTATTTGGGTAGTATAACCTTGGTAAAGTGTATGGAGAGATAACGGCATGGAGGAAAGGCAATACTAGCATTTGAAAAAAATACTGAAACAGGAAGAAGCATCTCTATCTTTTTAGTGAGGGGATATTTTTCATTTCCTCAAAGCTTGAAATCATCTGAGGCAGGATGAAGGAGAAAGCAAGTGAGGCCAAATGGATGCTGCTGAGTATGGAGGGTAGCGTGTGTGAGGACAGGGATGACACCAAACAGTAGTCATTGATGGACTGATATCATCTTGGAAATACATCTCTATTGGAGTACCCTATTTATCTGTCCTGTTCTATTTTACATTTTAAAATGAATAACTTGGATGGACACTTAGATGGCATGACTATCTGATTTGCAAATGACAGAGCTGGGAGGGATGGCTAACCCATTAGATAACAATCAGAAGTCAAAATCTTCTTGAGAGTCTACAATGATGACATTTAAAAAGATGAAACTGAGTAGGAATAAACATAGAATCCTATATTTGGTCTATGGTTGGACAATGGTTTACATAAAAATAATCTAGGGGTTTTAGTGGATTGCCAGCTTAATAGCCATCATTATCTTCATTGTTTCCATGTCAGTAGTGTGACACAGAAGCCAGAAAAGTAAATGCAGTTATGTTGTGTTATGAGAGTTATGGTGTTGAGAATAAGGGAAGGATAGTTCTGATGAGGGTTAGAGAGACACAGGAACCCCAAGACTGGAGCTCCCAGAAAGGGTTGGGGTCATCGGGAATGAATCAGTGGTCTCAAGCATTCTTTAAGTCAAGGTGGCAAACATTTATTGTTATGCTTTTCAGCGAGCAAGAATTCTTATGGAACCTGCAACCTTAGAGGGGTACAGTTAAAGTTTATATAGGATAAACTATAGTAAAACATGTGCCAAATATGCCAACTCGGTGATTCAGGGTGGGATTAGGGAATGGTTAAGGAATGGTCAGTTCTTTAAGGAACATACACTTTTTGTATCTACTATGCAGGTATTTTACCCAGAGTTTACCTCAAAATAACCCAAAGTGGGGCCATAGGGAGGTGTGGCTTTAGGCCTGAAATATCATTAAATCAACTAAATGTCAGGACTGACTGAGAAATTCTTGGGTTGCCCTCCATCAATGTCTTGTTAGACAAGATAAACGTAAAGAAGTATATAGATATCTAAACCTAAGATACACATAATGAGGAGCCCAGGAGACATACGATAGTTCAGTGAGTGGTAAATATCTCTCAGAGCCAGCACACAGCCAGTTCAAACTAACAAGTTCTATACGTGCAGCTGGCTACTGTATCAGGAAGAGAGATAAATGTTCTTAAACTATGGATAGCAGACCAGAATAATATATTCCAGATGTTATTTGCCCAGGACAGATGACAAAGGGATGATCACCTTCTTAGTAAAGCTCAGCTTCTCTTACTTTTTTCAAATATTTTATCTTTTTCCAATTATAGCTAAAATATTTTTAACATTTGTTTTTTAAAAATTGGAGGTCCTAATTGTCTCCTTTTCTCCCTCCCTCCCATTTCTCTTCACTGAAAAGGCAAGTAATTTGACATAGTTTATGTACATTCAGTCATACAAAACATATATCTGTGTTAATCATGTTGTGAAAGAAAACACTGACAGAAAAAAAACCCCAAGAAAAATAAAGTTAAAAAAAGTATGATTTGATCTGCATTCATACTCCATCAATTCTTTATCTGGAGGCAGATAGCATTTTTCATCATCGGTCCTTTGGAATTGTCTTAGATCCCTGTATTGCTAAGAATAGCTGTCATTCACAGTTTGGTCATCATACAATATTGCTGTTACCATGTACAATGTTCTCCTGGTTCTGCTCATTTCACTTTGCATCAGCTCATGTAAGTCTTTCCAGGTTTTTCCGAAAGCATCATGCTTCTTATTGCTTATAGTACAATAATATTCCATCACAATCATATACCACAACTTGTTCAGTCATTCCCCAATTGATTGGCATGCCCTGAATTTCTAGCTCAGCTTTTCTAAATGAAGTCCAAGATCAACTGTATTTTTTTTTTGGCTGCCACATCACACTGTTGACACATGGTAGATTTACAGTTTACTAAAATTCCAAGAACTCTTTTAAATTGTTGTCAAACCCTTCCTCCTCCTTCCTGTACTTGTGAAGATTTTTTGAACCCAAGGGTAAGATTTTACATATATCTCTATTAAATTTCATTTTATTAAATTCAGCCCAATTATAGAACTTGTCAAGATCTCTTTGGATTCTGATTCTACAAACTAGTGTTCTGACCTATGAACTAATGTCATCTGTAAAACTGTTAAGTGACATCTATACCTTTGTCTAAATAAATGATCAAATGTTAAAAAAGTACAGAGCACTAATAATTCCTGCCACATTGCCACCTAACTATTAATGATTACTTTTCATTAAGTCCAGTTATTCAATTAGTTTCCAATCCATCTAATTATATTATTGACAAGTCTCTTGTCATTGGGCCCCACAAATCTGATTGATGAGTACCTCACATAGCTTACTATTTCAGATTAGCTTCATTGATTCAATTTTCTTCCCAGCCCTCTTCTCTCCAGTTGCCTTGCCATGCTATAGGTGCCCTCCCCCTCCTCTCCACCACTACTTCTTATTCTGTAACATAATCAAATCAATATTGCCGTTGCCATTCAAACGTTATGTCAATCAATTCCCCTATGGCTCCATTCATCATCCCTGTAACTTTCCAAATGACACCCTGGCCATGTGCTGTTTTTTCCCATAAGAAAGTAAGTTCCTGAATGCAATGACTGTCCTTATTTTTATATTTGAATTTCCTAAGCATAGTGATTTGTATATAATAAATGCTTTATAAATCTTTTTTCCACATCTCTTCATCTTTTGTCCAAGAATTATAATTTGAGATATTCTGTTACACACATTGATAAAATATAGGTATATATCTACAGTATTTTCATGATCTACCAGTTTAAATCAGTTTAAAACCAGTCAAAAACAAGGAAATGAGATTAGTCTGCCATGACCTGCGCTTGATGAAGTAATGTGGTTCTTTGTAATCACCATTTCCCTTGCTAGATGATCATTAATCATCTGTTTAATAATCTCATCTAGAATTTTCCTATGAATCAAAGTCAAGTTCACTGGCCTATAATTTGCAGATTCTGTTCATTTCCTTTTTTTTGGAATACTGAGATATTTACCTTTTTCCAGTCTTGTGATACATTTCCTGTTTTTCATGATTTTTCAAATATCTTTGAGTGGTTTAGCAATCACACCTGCCATTCCTTTTAATACCCAAGTATCTAGCTCATGTAGCCCCCTGACTTGAATTCATCAAAGGTAATTTAGTGCTCTCTTATTATCACCTTATTTATCTTGTGTATCAACTTTCCTTCCTAATTATTTCTAGAAACAAAAGCTTCTTGCAGAGAAAAAATGAGATTTCAGCATCTCTGCCTTTTGTCTACTTTATTAGAATTAGCTGAGGCTGGTAAAAGACCCTAAGATCAATAAAATCTTAGCACTCCTGACACTATTTTTACAGTACTATGTCACACTTGATCATTCTCTGTTATCTGGCTTTGCATTCATCTCTGGTGAATATTTTTAAAAATTCTAAACTGGTTGCTCTAAATTCCATTTTTTTTCTTCTCTTCAGAATTGTTTCCCTTTATGTCTTCATAATTTCATTCTTGAGAGTTCCCCATTCCTTCTGGGATGACTTTATTCCTTGGGTCCCTTCCTATATTTGTTCTGTAATCTTTGAAATCTGTGCATATCAGATTATGCATGGTTTTGTTCTCTTCCATCAAAACTCCAGGAGTGCCTTCCCTTGAAAGTTCCCATCATTTCTATCATAGTAACCAGTTCTTTAGTCTTAGTGAGAATTAGATATAGAACTGAATTTCCCCTTTTGCTTCCTCCATCTTTTGAATGGTGAAATTACCATTATGGCAAGCCAAGAAGTTTTTTTGTTACTCTCCTTTTGGCAAAGAGTGAATTCTTTGTTCACTGGATAAACGAAATCTCCTATCACTACCATATTATGTCTACATATCACACTTGTTTTTGGTTTCCCCAAACTCTTTAGCTCTTTCTGTTCAGGTGTTTTGTAAAATGCTCTAATGACAAAATCATGTCTCTTTTTTACTCTGCTGAGCATCACCCAAATGCTCTTTACCATGTTTTCCCACTCTGGTTCCCAAATTTTCTTACATGAGTATAGTTTCTTAATATACAATGCTATATTCGATCTATTCATCTATGTATCTTGTTTCTTTTCAATAAGGTAGACTCATTTTGAGCTCCATTTCAGGCATGGGTCTCATACCATCAAGTCTCAGTGATGCCTACATCACATATGCTCCCTTGCATTAAAATCTCTAGTTTTGCTTTTTTGTTACTCAAGCCCCAGACATTTTATGTAGATATTTAAGGCCATTAGCTTCAGTCTATAGGCTCATTTCTTAGATTTTTGTCTCCTGTGAACTTCTGGTGTCTCAACTGCTATTTTTCCTCCTACATTTTTACTTTGCTTTGGTTTGATAAATATGAGTAGGCAGTTTTCATCCTTCTTCCACCCTAGTTTAAAGCCCTTTCCATTAGATCTGCAAGAATTCAGGCAAACATGATGGAATATTACTATGCTATCAGAAATGATGAGCAGATTGATTTTAGAAAAAACATGGAAAGACTTGCATGAAATAATGAAGAGTGAAATAAGCAGAACCAAGAGAACATTGTATACAGTAACAACAATACTGTTCAAAGACTAACTGTGAATGACTAAGGTTTTCTGAGTACTATACGCAAATCAGCTACAAAGTGCCTATGAAGGAAGATGATATTCACCTCCAGAGAAAGAACTGATAAGTAGATGTATGCATAGTATGGTTTTACACATACATATACACACATACACACACCCCTATGTATCTATATCTCTGTCAAATGGTGGCCTTCTCTAGTGCAGGATGGGGAGGGAGATAGGGAGAGAGACAACTTAGAACTTAAAATGTAAAAACAAACAAACACAAAGAATCCAAACTAATACATTCTTGCTATCTTTCGTTAGATGTACTCCATCCTTGGTCAGGTGTCTGTTTTCATTCTATTTTAAGACATATTTCAGAAATACAAGTTCTATTGCCAGAGACCACCTTCTTAATCCTACTAAATCAATTTATTTAGAAAATCAATTTTTATGTTCTGAATTCTTTGTCTTCAATGGGAAAAGTGAGGAAAACACACCCTGTGTCCTTAGAGTTTTCAAGATTATTCAATCACTCAAGGCTTGATAATCTTAGGTTCTATTTCCACAAAGGGGATCATAGGATTGTAAATTTAGAGCTGGAAAGGATCTCAAAGGCCACGTAGTCTACCTTCTCATTTTACAAATAAGGAAGTGGAGAATTTGAGAGGTTGTGAGTTTCCCAAGGTCACACAGGTACTAAGTGAATGAGGCAGGATTTAAAGTGGTAAGCCACGAAATTGAGATGCAAAATCAGTTTTTCTGACAGAAAATTAGCATTGACCATTTCACATTGCTATTTCATCCTGTAGAAGGGCAAAAACCAAGGGCAAATGACAATTACAGGTCTCTTTCCTCCCCATTTTCCCAATTTTTTTAAGCCGAGGAAATCAGGTTCATATGAATATTAAGGGAAGCCTAGAAAAGGGAAAAAATGGTTAAGCAAGAATGGCCTGAGAGGTACATTTTGGAATGCTAGTGAACAGTCCCAAGAGCTAAGTGCCTAAATGGCTAGGCAATATATGGACCGTTTGTGCGTATGTGTGTCTTAGGTCATTTTTAGCTCTAGTTCACGGAATTTCCTTTCTGTATCACTAAATATTTCCTGCTTCTTTGCCAGACTTTGCCATCAGCTGCATATGGCCACAGAAAAGCACTGATTTGGGGTAATACTCCTGGATTGACAATCTGAGGCATGATGTAGCTGAAAGCACAGGATAGCTTTTTTTTTTTTTTAATAAATTAGGCCATTTCCACATAAGCTCAAGCAATCTCTCTTTGTAGGTTGTTGAGTATTTTGAATCTTGACTTGATAGATATCATTTATATGGTGCTTTAAGGTTTGCAAAGTGCTGTACATGTTATCTCATTTAATCCTAACAACAGATGAGGAAACTGAGGGTTGGCCTGGTCAAATAGCTTGTCCAGAGTTACACAGCTAATGTCTGACATGAGATTTGTATTCAGGTCTTCTTGACTCCCAGTTTAACTCTCAAAATAACCTGCTTGAGGTATTTCTAAAGTTTCACAAGTCCATATGAATGTTTACAAATACTCTTCTACAGCCCATTTTACCTTCTTTTTGTTTAAGTACGCTTATTTATTGTAAGATTACTACTGTGCTATGAGAACAGAGCCATAGGGAACACGGATTTCTGTCAATCAGGCCAAGTCTGCTGTGTTTCTATGTCCTTTGCATATACCTTTGCATTATAATAAATCTGTGAATTAGTTAAGTGTGATATAAATACTAGTAAAGTATAAGAAAATAGAATCCTGTGGAATTTTAATGCGGCTGCTACTTAGGGACAATTACTGCTTTGCTTTGTTAGGTGAAAATCTTCCTTAGTGTTGGTAGGTTGCAAGTTGCTGCAACGAATATATAATCAATTCTTTCTGATTATACAGCTCAGTGGGATCTGCCAGCACATAAATAGGCTGATCTTTTGATGAAGTCAGCACTATGGGCAGATCCAAGAAGAGTTGTAAAACACTTAGAACTTACAGAATAACTGCAGAGATGAGATCATATATGAATATGTGATAGTTTAGAGATATTGCCTCCAAACTTATCAATAACTCTTCTTACAGATGGTACACTGAGAAACTTTTGATATTTCTTTCTTTTAAATTTATTATTTTTTGTTTACAACATTCAGTTCCACAAGTTTTTGAGTTCCAAATTTTCTCTCCCACCCTCTCCTCCCCCTACCCCTCCGAGACAGTATGTAATCTGATATAGATTCTACATATGCCTTCACATCAAATTTATTTTCACAATAGTCCAGTTGTAAAGAAGAATTACAATCAATGGAATGAACCATAAGAAAGAAGAAACAAAACCAAAAAAAAAAAAAGAGAGCAGATGGAAACTTTTGATATTTCAAAGATAAAATCAAAAATTGTTAGGTCTTAGGTCAATTAGATTTGACTGTAATTAGTATTGTAGCAGCCCCTGCTTTCCAAGATGGTTAAGGTCCTCAGTAGAATCCCTTGGGTTTTCTAAAGCTTGGCTATGCTAATCATGTGCCTACAGAATTGTAGTGCAGTAGGTACTGCATGTAGAAATGATGACAATATTAAATAGAATACATCACGGCTAATGGAAAATGAGTCAAGCAGTATTTATCAACAATTAAGGGTAATTATTCCAATGTTGTTCATTTGATAATTTGCCTACCAGATTTTGGTGGAAGGTAGTTCAATCAGTTGTTGCATTGTGATACTACAGGAATTTAGAGAAGCCTAGAAATCAGTATCAGCATACTTTTCTGGTAAGTGGGAAGTACAGTTTTCTAAACAGTAGTTGGTTTCACCACAGATCTGGGAATAACTGCTTTGGGGATGAATACCTTGAGAGGCAGACAGGCGGAGAACAAACTAGGTATGAAATCAGGAAGACCTGGGCTCCAATCTGACTTCTGATCCTAGCCATGTGACCTGAGGCAAGTGACTTAACCTGGGTGACGTTCGCGCAGCTCCCTAGAATTTATCAGTTACTAAGTGTGTCATAGATAGTCATGATTCGGAGATTTAGTGTCTTTGAAGGAAACAGACAATATAATTGAAGTCTTCTTTTTTAATTTCCCTAATGAAGCTAAAATTTCTCTATATTTTTATTCATTTCCTAATTACTTCCTCTTAATTATATTGTTATTTTAATTTTAATTGACTTAGGTTGGGTATGCCTACTTTCATACTATGTTTTGAATATTTCCAACCAATATTTCCTCACTGAGGTATTCCTTGGCATTAGGTAAGCTGTTAAGAGCCACTGTTCACTATTTTAGTTCACATGGCTAGCAACTGGCAGAGTAGGATTCTCAAACCCAGATCTCCTCGCTTAAGTCCACTCCTCTTTCCTCCATATGAAGAACATTTGTACCACCTACCTCACATGGTCATGGTGAATAAAGAATTTGGAAACATATATGTGTGTTTGTGTGTATATTGCATATATGGAGGATTACATGAGCTGACATATGTAAAATATGTAATACATATGTACATATAGTACATAATATATATACAATACATAATGTACACACATTACAAAATACATATGTAAAATACTTTGCAAACCTGAAAGCATTATATAAATGCTAGCTTCTATATATGTGTGTATGTGTATACATATACACATATGTATATATATTTCAAAATGCTTTATCACAATCCTATGATTAATAGGTAGCAAAAATTCTGAATTTAAAGATAGAGAAACTGAAACTCAGAAAAGTTAAGTTCACTTGTTCAATGCCACATGGCTAGTAATTGTTAGACTGTGGTTCTCAAACCCAGATCTCCTCACTCAAGTGCACTCCCCTTTCCTCCATGTTTGCTTAATAGCTGGTCTCTCTCAATGATATCCTAGAGTTTTCGAAGATTTAATATCCTTCCCTAAATACCATATTTATTATCAGAAAGAATATTAGGTACTGATAAATTATAAGTCTGATAATTATGAAGTTGATTTCCCCTTGAATTAACCACTGGGAGAAAAAAAAAACTAGTTTTTTTCAGTATATTTTCAGATAACTTTTGTTATTTACATAAACACATTCCTAAGTCCAGGTTACTCTTAAATATTTAAAGTTACTGTTGCTCAGCAGTGAAGTGTGTTCCAACCTTAACTCTAGTATATAAATTAGTTTTATTTATTTGTAATATAGTCTCCAGTTTTTTTCAATCATATTATAAACTCCCAAACTGTTTTAGTAAGAATGACAACTCATTTTCATTCTTTGCTATAGTTTAGAGAGAAAGGGAGAGAGACAGAGAGAGAGAGAGAGAGAAAGGGAGAGAGAGACAGACAGACAGACAGACAGAGACAGAGAGAGACTGAGACAGAGAGAGAGAGAGAGAGATGGTAAGCAAAAGCGCTCTTATATTTAAATGAATGAAATTCCAAACTCACCTTTTATAGCTCTGGTACATTATCATAAAATCTATTGTATAATGAAAAATATGGAATTCTGGATACACCTATATTCCAACTTGCATGTACTGTTTTGATATGATAAAAGGAAAGGTATAGTCTGTTTTAGTTTTGACAACAGAATTTCATAAGATAATAAAATTTACCTTTTCGTTGTTTTTGAGGAAAGTTGAAAGTACAAATTAAAGGCATCATTTTCTTTGGAAGCTAGATTGCAAATTAAAATATTATCCTCACTTTTTAGAGTGGAAACAAAGCTATTAGAAACTATTTTGGGGGCAGCCAAGAGAGGCAAGAGGAAACTATTACCATGACAAATTATGCCTAAGGTACTCAAAAGCACTCATTTGCAAACTGCAATGAAGTCACTTGTAGATGAGTGGAAATATCTGAGAGGTACATTTGGCCTACTTAAAAAAAAAAAAACATGCCCAATAATAGCGAATACTATGATGGTATGCCCCAGATACTACTTGTTCTTGTTCGGTAGTGCTTTATTTGTTGTTGAGCTCAAACTTACTCAGATTTTCCGGCAAAAGAGACTATAGAAATGGAGATATACTAGACACTTGGCTTCCTTGGCAAATTTGAAGATTGGGGGATATTCTCCCCCAACTCCCACTTATATCCCTATGCTGAGGTAGGATGTGTTTTTCACAGGACAGACCATGACAATTTAATATTTAGAGTTGCATTTCCTTCCACCCCAACACATCTTTCATAGCATACTAAAATTCAATTTTCTTAGGCATAGAGCCATGTTATACTTTAGGTCAAAAATCTTGAGTGACTCCCTATTACTTACTAGCTAAAGTTCAAACTCCTTTGGATAGCATCCAAGGCTTTGAATGGTTTGGAATTACATTACTTTTTCAACCTTAGGTAATTTTTGTATCCTTTATACATGTTATGCTGTACTCAATGCTGTACTGCACTAGTGTACTGTGTCCACTGAATAAGCATGTCTTTGCGCCTTTGCTTAAGCTTATGATTTCTTTACTTATAAAGTCCTCTTTTCCCCTTTGCTCACTGAATTCCTTTTTATCTTTTAGAATCCAATTCAAACACTGTCTCCTCCATGAAACCTTCCATGGCTACATGTCAATACCATATTTCCTCCTCACAAGGTATTTTGTTTTGCAACTATCTGACTTAGCATATATTGCATTTTATTATCTATAACAAATATCATAAAGTTCTACTCTAATGTTTTAACATAGGGTGAAGGGGGCTCTGGGCTCTCAAGTCTATGCCATTGAAACACAAACTCTAGTAGGTTTCATTAAGGTAGAAAAATGTGGGATACAGGCATGCAGAGGCCTGTATATCTATTGTTCAAGCTCAGCTGAGTTGTACAGTGAGGTTAGGCATAGGGCTAATGGAATTTTCAGCTTTAATAACTCTCAAAGACCATCAGGTCAAAGATGGCTTGTGATATGCCTTTACCAAGGGAAGGTTCATGCTGAAAATAAACACAGATTTTTAAAGTATTGAAGAACTGAATTTTTTTTTTCCCAAACCCAAACCCTCTGCTGAACCTCCCTTTATCAAGGCACTGCTGTTCTTCCTGTCATTAGGTTTTTGCAACTTGAGTTACTTTGTATCTGTTTTGAATGTACTTTGTATATAAGTATGAGTGTGAATGCTATTGGCTTAGTCAGAATGTAAGCTCCTTGAGGATAGAGATTGATTTTCAATTTTGTATTTGTATTCCCAGTACCTAGTCCAGTGCTTGGTTGAACCTTAACTCCTCACTCTGTCACTCAACATATCCAATCAGTTGCCAAGCTTTGTCAATTCTCCCTCTGAACAATTCTTACATATTGCATATGCCCCCTTGTAGTAGCAAAGAGATTTGAAGATCTTTCCCAATCATTGATAGGTCATGTGACCCGCTTATGTTACAGGAAGCCTAAGTTACATGTGGTGGGAGGAGTTTCCTGAAAGGAAAAGTTATGTCACAGGAAATGCAGAGAGAGAGGGAGAAAGAGAGAGAGAGAGAGAGAGAGAGAGAGAGAGAGAGAGAGAGAGAGAGAGGTTAGGGCTACTAATGGCTGCTAATGGCTGCCCTCATGATTGTTGGAACTGAACAGGCTGACTTAGCTGTACTGTGAGTTTGTTTTGGGGAAGACGCCGGCAAGGGGTCGGAGAGGTTTTGGGATGTTGAGGCTCCATGTTGTGATATTCTGTATTGAATGTTTTAGGTTTCTTGCTGTTATAATGAAGTGATGAAGTGCCTGTGGGAGCTGAGAATTAGATTATGGGATATGGTTCTCTGGTGTCTGAATAAATGGTTTACTTCTTCTACCTTCTATACGGTGAGTCTTGTATACTTTGCAATACAGAACTACATAGGCATTTTGACAATTATCATCTACATTGTTATTATTGCCTTACTGTTTCACCCCTTCTCTCTTGAGCTAAGAGAGGCAGAAAATAGGGACAACTAGCCTAGGGCTGGCCTTCATCTCCTCTCACCTGGACTATTCCAACAATCTGCAACAGCTTTTTTCAGCCTCAAGTCTCTCTTATCCTTCATACAGTTGCCAGTAAATGCCAAGGCCATATTCCTAAAGAAGGAATCTGACCGTATCACTTCCTTGATAACTAAATTCCAATGACACTGTTATCTCTAGGATCAAGTGCAAACTCCTTTGTTTGGCATTCAAAGTGCTTTACAACCTGGCTCTAACCTACCTTTCCAGGTTTATTATACATACATTAATTCTCTCCTTTTCCTTCCTCTCACCTGCCCCCCCCCCCCCGCCCAAGTTTACAGTTTAGCCAAACTAATTTTGCTATTTCTCACACAAAATATTTCAATTTTATAGTACATGCAGGACGATTTTTAGAATGTACTACTCCCTTCTCATTTCTGCCTCTCAGAATCCCTATTTTCTTCCCAGCTCAGCTCAAGAGCTATTTGCTTAAAGTGGTTCCCATCACCCCAGGCTGCTAGTACCTCCCTCCAAAAATTACCTTGAATTTTTTTGCATATTCTTAGAGATGTGTATACAGTATATTGCTGCTCCCAACTGAATGGAAGGTCCTTGAGATCAGGGATTGTTTCATTTATGTTTTTGTATCCCTACTACCTAGTACAGTTATACACAGATCGATAAAACATTTATTAAGCATTTACTACACACTACGAATAGTGCTTAAAGTAAGGAAGGCAGTCCCCAAAACCAAAGAGTTTACATTTTAATGGAGGAAGACAATCCACAAACGGAGTGTGTGTGTGTGTGTGTGTGGGGGGGTAGCCGAGGCAGTAAGTTCGATTGGTTGGTGTGTACATAATCAGGAAGTGGTGTGAAGTCCTGGCTCCACACAAGATAAGATAAACAGTCATCTAAGGGGGAGACGATAACCAGGAGCAGAGTCCAAGATTGGGGGCTCGAGGAAGATGAAGATAATAGCTAAAGCAGATGCAGCACGGAGAGCAAACGATTAGAAAGTGGTTTATGTAAGTGCCTGAAACATAGTAGATGCTTAATAAAGTTGTCAATTTACCTTATCCTCCTACTGGATTGTAAAAAGCTTCATGGGGGTAAGGACTGTCATGTCTAAACTTCGCATCTCCCTCATCGTCTACATGAGGCTTTGCACACAGTAAGTGCTTAACAATGTACTGAATGGGTAATTTTGTTTCTGTAAAGTGACCCCCTCAAAATTTTAGAGTTGGGAATGAAAATATGAAGGGTTGAACATACATCAACACCTAACTGCTTCTAATAAGAGAAGTAGACCTCAAAACCAAGAATTGAAGCAAGGTCTTCAACAGCTATCAGAGGTAGGAAAAGGGCATTGGAATGTATTTACATTTAAAAGCTGAGGCCACTTACTGTATTCTTACCATCATTGTTGGGGAAAGTTATTGTTAGCTATGCATCAAGTAAAGCTCTTAGAAGTTTAGGGCTATTTAGAAAATCTGGATAGCACAAAACAATTGCGGGCTTCCTACAGTTCTGTTAGTTTTAAAATGAATTGGTTCCCTGGGGGAAAATCCCACAAGCTCAGTCTTATTTAAACATTGCAATGCAGCAGATCACATTCTCTCATTAGCAAAAAACAAAAGCAAACACTGTAGATCACCCCTCCCCCCTTCCAGCCACCCCTCCATCTATCCACCTATTCATCCATTCCCGCTGGCAAGAAGTAGAATTATGTTTTTTTTAATCATGTGCTCGAAGGAGGCTGAAATTGTGCTTCCAGGTCCAATCCCAGTCCGCAGCAGATGGAGAGGCTGCACAAACATCACCCCTCAGGTCAAGGCACGTGTCTCCTCCTCCTTCCCTCCTCCAGCTCTCCCCCCGCCCCATCCCCCGGATTCCTACAGACCCGGCCCTCCAAACGCTCGCGAGAGCCACATTTGCCACGTTCCAGAGAGCTGGCAAAAAACTGGAGAACCGAACCCGTTCGGGCGGTTGCGTGGCAGCAGCACAGCTAGAATTCGGGAGAGGCGGAGAAGAAAGTCTGTACGCCCTTCGTGGAGAACTTCCCTTTTGATTGGTTGGGAGGTGCCGTCAATCTCCTCCCCCAGTGGGCGGGACCAGGGGGCGGGGCCGCGAGGGGGCGGGACTGCTGAGTTCCTGCACGCCGGCGCGCGCACTCTCTGGGACCGAGCCCAAATTTCTCCACGCGAGCGTGTGGGCGCGCGCGCACTCAGAACGTGGGGAGAGAAGGAAACCCGGTCGTTGCGGGCGGGGCCAGGTAGCCAAGCAGCAGCAGCAGCCTCCGCCGTCGCAGCCCCTTCCCACTCTCTGTCACCTGCCTCCTCACTGCTCTTCTACTCCCTGCAGCACCGGGCAGCGCGCGCCATGGCCCCGCGGAAGAACGCGAAAGGCAGCGGCGGTGGCGGCCACAGCAGCAGCAGCCCCGGCAGCAGCAGCACGGGCGGTGGCACCAGCAGCAGCGGCAGCAGCAGCCCAGGGTCCCGCAGAGGTCAGTGCTTCCCCAGAGAGGGGGTGGGGAGAGCTGCGGGAGGCGGCCGGGATGGGGCTTGCCTCTGGTCCCCCGGCCCCGCCCCTGTCGGCGGTGCTGGAGGAGGAGGAGGAGCAGGAGGGAGAGGGGGAGGAGGCAGTTCCCAACCCCAGTCCCCAGGTGCGGGCAGCGGCCTTTGAAAGCCAGGGGCGCGGGGGTACCCTTTGGTCTCTTTCTCCTCCTGCTTGCCCTTCCCCCTTTATTCCTGGGTCTCCGCTAGTCAGTCAGTGATGGCAAGCTGGAGACCCAGTGAGCTGGAGGGGGAAGGGAGCAGCTCCCCTGGACCGGTGGTGATTCTGCAAGCTACGCCTCATGGTGAGGGGAGGGGGGAGGGAGATCCGACTAATGGAAGGCTGCGGGCAGGCCCCCTCACCTGGTCCCAGAAATGGGGGCCGCAGGTGCTATGCAATGTGTCCAGAATTCCTAGCCAGGATTATAGGTCTAGTTTGTAAATAGTTATTTGCATGTTTTCTCTCCCTCGGTGCCTCCTCCCCCCAATTAGATTGTGAGCTTGTCGAAGGCAGGGGCTGTTCTTCGTCTTTCTTTGTATCTCCAGCGCTGTAGTTGGAAAATAATAGTTTTTGACTTGACTGGAACTGGAAGACGCCATAGAAGCCATCTGATCGCCCTTATTTTTCAGATAAGGAACCTAGGTACTGATTGGGTTGAGCTGCTAACCAACTTTCTGATCCCCTTGCAGCCTATCCAAAAATAGACAGAATTTAGGGACCCAGCTCTGCCTTGCTTCAGGGTCTTCTTGACAGGTGAAAGACCGGGCTAGATTAAGCCCCTGTCCATCTCTTGCCTCATTTACAGGGAGAGGCTGGGAATTTAAGAAACTTTGAGGGGTGAGGCTGGCGGCTATTGACTGAATGAGGAGCTTTTTTTGCCTTTTTATGTTGAAGAAAAGGTAATGAATTTATATCTGGTACTCACAGTTTTAGTGATAATTGAAAATGAACTGAAAGCAGAGTAAAATTCGACCTTAAGCACCAGTTTTGATAGAAAGCAATCTTTAGAATAAGACAAAAGAACCACAAAGTTGCTAATGAGTTAAACATTTTTGCAAAAAAAAAAAGTGACTTTATTTTGACTAAGCTCTCCAAAAACATGTGTTGTATTTGTATTTTAAATATTGCTGAGATTCATTTGGTTTTTTCTTGGGATTATGAAATGATTGGCAGAAAGTGGCATAAAGTAAGGGTCAGTTTTCCACTTTGCTCTGCTTCTCTTTCCTTGCTGGCTGGCTTCTGGCTTCCTTTTTCCCTCCCCCCGCCCCCCAACTCCTCTAGTGGAAAGAACAGAACAGATGTTTTTAATCTGTTTCTTATTCTAGTTCACTGGTTCTCAGTTTTTTATACTTCCTTTGAATCTTAGGGAGAAAACTGAATGAAACGAATGAGTGAACTAAACGCCTATCGGATGTGTCCCAGCAAATTAAAGCGAACAGTTAACTTTTCTTGGATGATTATTTTTTGGGAGGAGGGGATGTTTATGGATTGAACTGTGTAACAATCACTTTTATTGATAAGTGCGAATAAATGAGATAAACGTGGTGCAGCTTAAATCCTTGAGGAATTTTAGATGCTAAGATTTGGTATTCATCTTAGGAAAGAGATAAATGTACTTATTAGAATGATTTGGTTTTAAGACCTATAAAATTCTGTACTTGAAGTCAGGATTACCTGGATTTGAGTCCTGCCCCTGACATTTACTAGCTGTGTGACTATAAGCAAGCAAGTCACTTAACTTTTCTAATTGAGTTTCTTTATTTGTTAAAAGTAGACAACATCTATCAATACCTACCTAACACTATTGAGATTTAAATGACAATTATGTGAAGTGCTTTGAAAACTACATAAATTTTATCATACTAGACAAAATAGTAATTTTTTGCCCCTTTAAACATTATAAATCATTATCCAGTTAATTGGGTACCTATTTTGGGAAATTGGAATCCATTGTTACATTAAACAGTGGATAAATATAAGGAGGAAGTTTTTTTTTTAACCACATATATTTAGCTATTGTTAGTATTCAGCAGTATGGGTATCCAGTTTAGCAGTAAGCTTCAATAAATAGTGAAGAAAATGTTTCTACAAACAACATTTAGTGGCTTTTGCAAATATGATGAAGCTAATTTTAGTAGAGCCAAAAGGATTTCAAGGGATATTTGAACTTTAAATGAATGTATTTTTTACGTTTTTCTGGCATTTTGGAATGTAACTTAAGTCTTCATTAATATTTGATTACATACATCATTAAGGACATTTTATATACCTGAGGAGAGAGTTCCATTGTAACAGAATCATGAGGATATTTTAAAAGGAAATATAATCATGACATCTAGGTGGCACAGTGGATAGTCTTCCTGAGTTCATATTTGGCCTCAGACATTTACTTAGTTGTGTGATACCGGGCAAGTCACTTAACCCTGTTTGCCCCAGTTTCCTCATCTGTAAAATGAGCTGGAGATGGAAATGACAAATCACTCTAGTATCGTTGCCAAGAAAACCCCAAATGGGGTCACAAAGAGGCAGGCATGACTGAACAACAGAATCATGACTGAAAGTTTTATGTAGGTATAGACACACTTCACTTTACACAAAAGATGTGTTCATTACAGAATTGCCGTGGTGCGGAGTACAAAGCACTGGATTTGCAATAAGAGGACCTGTGCTGAAATTTTAGCTCTGCCGCTTATTCTAAATGTGCAAATCATTTACTCTCTTTGGGCCTCAGTTTTATCATCTGTAAAATGAGACATGGTGGACATAATGATATCTAAAGTCTTTTATAGTTCAAGATCTATGATTTTTATGTGACACTGGCCTCCTTGCTATTCTTTGTACACGACACTCCATCTCCTGACTGCATTTTACTAGCTGTCTCCAATGCCTGAAATTTCTCCCACCTCATTTCTGCCTACTGGTTTCCCAGGTTTCCTTCAAATCTCAGCTAAAATACTACCTTCTGCATTAATAGCCTTTCCTGGTTCCTTTTTAATGCTAGAAGTTTATCTCCCATTTATTCTGTATGTATCTTGTTTGTATGTAGTTATTTAAATGTTGTCTCTCCCTTTAGATTTTGAGTTCCTTGAGGACTATTTTTGCCTTTCTTTATATTTCCAATGCTTTTCATAGTATAGTGCTTAAAAAATACCAGTTGACTTGACTCAAGATCACAATTAAGGGCTGGAAGATATTTTAGATCATCTAGTCTTAACCTTTTTTTAAAGATGAAGAAAATGAGGCTCAGAGAAGTTGTGATTGTCTAATCATGACACAAGTTATTGCTAATTGATCTGAGATTTTTAACTTGAGTCTTCTGATGCCAAATCTATTGCTTTTTCTACTATATTGTTTAGTTTTGTATGTTTAGTTTTTTGTAAACTACATCATATTCTTCCATTTTTATAATTCCCCAGTTTCTTTAATTTCGAGTCTCACAGGTATTCGCTTCACAACATTGCTCTGTTTTGGCATGTTTTCCAGTATTGTTAATATAACATTATCTAATTCTGCCATAACATTTAAAACCCTCTGTATTGTCATTTTGGTCATCATTCCTTTTTTAATGTATTTACTATGGAATGAGATTCCCCCCCCCCCCATGGTATTATAATATTATTTTGCCTAATTCATCATGTTTTTAAGGAGCTAATTAAAACTGTTTTGTATTGGTGTGATCCAACCCTCCCACCCCTAAGGGAAGGGAGAATAAGCATTTATTAAGTGCCCATGATGTGCCAGGCACTGTGTTCAATGCTTTACAAATATATCATTTGATACTTATAATAACTCTGTACAGTAAGTACATGATCCCCATTTTCCAGTTGAGAAAACTGAGGCAAATTGCAATTAAGTGACCTGCCCAGGGTCACACAGCTAATAGTATCTGAGTTCAGATTTCAGCTCAGATCTTTCTAACTCCAGGACCTGCATTCTATCTACTGGATCACAAACTGCTTCTTACAGTGTGGAGCTAATTGATCTTGGGGAACCCGATCCCAAAGGGTCAGTTTCTCTTTTTGGCTTGTTCCCACTTGGAGTTAAGCCAGGAAAATCTCCAGAATAAAGCTTAGGTATAGCTTGTGTCTGTTTTCCTACATGTAGTAACAGGGTCTCTTGTCCTACACAGGTGCTCAGCAAACTGTTGGTATTGAAATGAAACAACTTTTAGTACCTCTTTCTCCCCCCACCCTGAAAATTCATAAGAATACATATAAAACACTTGGTTGGACCCATCTGTTCCTTTCAGAAGGGAACTGAATTTGAGTTCTCTTTAAAGGCAAAACTCCATGTAATTCTGGTTGGTATCTTTCCCTCAGTTTCCTATACAGTCTTCTCAAGACTGCTGCCACCCAGTGGTTTAGATTCTTTCCAGAGGATAAACTTATTTTGAGCATTTTTGAGCGAACAAACCCCTATCAGAACTGTCTTGTCGAAGTAACTCACTGGTTTTGCTCTCCATGTAGGACATTTTGCAGAAATTAGAGATAGATTGATTTTCCTTTTCCCAAGGAGAGCAATGCATTGTGAAATGGTAAAGGGATAGTTCTAAAGAATGAGGGTGGAAAAAGTCTGAGCTGAGTCTCACAGCCTAGGTGTCTGGTCCTCAGCTAATCGGCAGGAAACAGCCCTAGGCTCTGAAATCCTCATTTGGTGTTATGAGTGTGCATACTAACATTCCATTAGGTTCTCTTCAGTTGCCTCTAATCAAATGTTCTTGCTCAATAATCTTAGCAGTTTGATTGGGGGAACTTTTTTTTATTCACTTTTATTTCAGTTTCACATTTTCTGTCTTCTCCCCAACCCTCCAGTAGACAAGAAAACCGTAATCCATTACAAATGTGTATAGTCATGCGAAACAAGTTTTATTGGGAGAACTTATTAAATTAATTGGTGAATCTTTTAATTATTTCATGGTGCCTTTGACAACTGAAGATAAAGTATGTAGAATACTTACTGTGTATGTCTAGGGCTTTGTCAGGCCGCTAGGAGAATGAATGCAAAAGAAACTGGATGTTTCTTAACCCTTGAAGAACTCACCTAGTTATTAACTTGTAAGCAAATTAGTCACTAGGTATCTAGGGTTGTCTGTACATGGGTTTTATTTATGTTTCACAATGAGTTGTCTTTTTTTAAAGGATGTATCTGCTTAGGTATACAAAGAGAAGTAGTTTCATATAGTGGAAAGGCCATTGTACATATGGAAGGCTTAGGTTCTTGTTTTAGTTCTTAAACTTACTAGCTATATATTACCTTGGGCAAATCACTTAACTTCCCTAGGCCTCAGGTTACTTATTAACATGGGGATAGCCTTATTTCATACCCACCTTACATGACTGAATGAAAAACAATTGTGAAGTGTCTCTCGTGTGCTGGATTTTGTGCTACATAATAGGGATACAAACTCAAGACGATCTCTGCCCTCAAAAAGCTTACATTCTAAAGTGGGAATGCAATACCTAGAACAGGGTGCTAATTGCTTTACAAATGTTATCTCATTTGATTCTCACCTTAATCCTGGGAGGTAGGATTTATTATTATCTTTATTTTATAGTTTAGGAAACTCAGGCAGGCAGAGCTTAAGTGCCTAGGATCACATGACTAGTAAATGTCTCAGGCTGGATTTTGAACTCAGATCTTTCTGATGTCAGGACTATCAAACTACCTACTGTGTCACCCAGCTAGGAAGGGTTGCTGATGTGTGGAACAGGACAGATGCTAAGGACTTACTTTCCTGGTGGATAGACAGATGAAATATGAAGTATGTTTGGGGAAGCTAGATAGAGTTAGTCAAGTTTGTAGTAATCCTCCAATCAGGACGGGTCAGCTCCAGGACAGTATTCCTAAAACTGAGTGGATTAATTTGGTTTGAGGATTGGAGAAAAGAGGCATGCTGATCTGGAGGTTTGCTACATGGGGTTGGTATTCAGGTGAAGGGAACATTACAGCAGTAGGTCAAAAGGCAAAAGGTGCCTAGCCAGGGTCTGGTTTCCTGGAGGATGGCTGGATGGGATGTGAAGATTAAATGATTCAGAAATCATAAAGCACAGTTTGTGTGTACCTTATAAATGTTATTTTTTGTTATCTACTGCTTTTAGCTGATAGTTAAAATAAGATTTTTGATCGTAGATGGGGTTGTTTAGGACCTTTAATTTTTAAGGTTGTTTCCTCCATATCATTTAATACATATGACATTTACTCAAAACCCACACTGCTCCTCATGGCATTCATATGGGTCGTATCAGTGATTTTTAGAATTCAGGACTGAGAGCTAATGTTGTCAAAATTAGACACTCAGGTAATAGACTCTCTAGAAAAAGTGTTTATTTGGAAGCCTAAACTAACAAGTGGGTCATCCAGGTAGCACAATGGATAGTGTTGGGCCTAGAGTCAGGAAGATTCATCTTCCTAAGTTCAAATCTGGCCTCAGACACTTCTTAGCAGTGTGACCCCGGGCAAGTCACTTAATCCTATTTGCCTCAGTTTCCTCAAAATAAGGTGGAGGAGGAAATGGCAAACCACTCCACTAACTGTGCCAAGAAAACCCCAAATGGAGTCATGAAGAGTTGGACAAGACTGAAGTGATTAGACAACAAAACCCCACAGGTAGAGGCAGTGTGGTGAAGTAGAGAAGCCTTGGATTTGTTGTCAGAGCATTTGGGTTCAAGTACCAGCTCTGTCACTACCTTATCTGTGTGACCTTGGGCAAGTCTCTTTTTTTTTCTTTGCAGGGCAATTGGGGTTAAGTGACTTCCCCATATAGCTAGTACATGTGTCAGATTTGAACTCAGGTCCCCGTGACTCCAGGGCTGGTACTCTACTCACTGTGCCACCTAGTTGCCCCAAAAGCCTTGACCCTGACATGATTCGGGCAAGTCTCTTAACCTTTATCTGCCTCATCTTTGTCCTTTATAAAATGAGGAAATTGAATTTAAATGATTTTCAAGCCATAAGTCTATAATTTGTAATTTAATCAAACAAATAATATTATTCCTATTTTCTCATCATAAATAACCACAAGTTTCTTTCCATTTAAGGGTTCTTTTCTTTATATCTGCCCTCATCTAATTTAACTTTATACTCTTAGAAGATTATCTGCATTTCTGGCTAAATCCTTTTCAAAACTCATTTCTTCGAATTCTAAAAAAATTCTTCAAAAACTAAAGGAAGCTCACAAATTTTTCTGCTATAAGGACTTGGACTGTCATGTTGCATTTAGCACAGGTGAAAGTAGGCTCAACCAACTCTGGGGGTGTTTAGTAACATCAGGTTGTGTAATAATCTAGTTTAAAAATATGAGATTACAGATTCAGAGCTGGATGCGAAATTGGAGGTCATTGGGTCTCATTCTTTATTTTACAGATGAGGAAACTGAAGGATAGAGAGGTTGAATTATTGCCCAGGGTCACACAGCTAGCAAATATTTGTAGCAAGATTCAAACTCATATCTTCCTGATGCCAAGTCCGGGACTATATCCACTATTCCATTGAACTGCTTAATAGAGAGCAAATAGAAGTATTCTGACACCCAGGGTATACTTGATCCTATTGTGAGATGACTAAGCATCTTATGTTGGTGTGGGGAAGCAAATATAAGATCCTGTGCGGTTTCAACTTGTTTCTGAAAGTTCTGGTTGTTAGAAAATGAATGTAATTTTCAAATAGATTATTTTTGTTTCTTTTTGAATTGAGTTACCTAGTAAAACAATTAAGGTAGTGGCAAAGATGAACTAGCAATTTTTTTTTTTAGGTAATATTAGGGCACTGTCTCAGAGCTACCTGGTTTTTGTATCATAAATGTGTCTTTTTATGCCAATCTCAGTCCAGTTTTGTAGGCCTCAATTTTGTGCTACCTACTGATTTGTACACTAGTTTCTCTGATGTCTGGAAGTTGTTTGGTCTTTGGAACGTTATATTGTTTTATAGCAGCATACTTTTCAGACTTTTCAGGCTTTTGCAACATAAAGGGTTTTGATGCAAAGGGAAGAGGTACCAATGACTACACATGAAAATATGCAGTGGGGAATAAAATAATACTTAGATTAAGACTTTTTTTTGGAGGGGGAGGGGAGAGAAAATATAAAAAGATGGAACTGTTTAGATAAAAATAGGTTTTTTAATAGAGGACAGAACTATTCATTTTTATTCCACCCCCCCCCCATATTTAGCAGAATGTTGTGTACAGATTGATTCATTTAATGTGAGTTGATAGACAAGGGACTGTGGAAACATGGGCTGATTGCTTTGTAATTGGGGTCCTAATGGCTAGGGGGAAAAAGCGTCACTCTTAGCACTGAGGTGAGCTAGAAAACCTGAACTTACTCTCCTGCTATGAATGAGTAATTCTGATAGACCTAATAAGGGTCCCTGGATTGCTATGAAAATCTTACTTAATGGATGGAACTCCATGAAAAAGGAGATAGATGTTCTAGTTCTAACCCAAGCATTTAATCAAGTCTATGATGCTTTTCTGGTTGAAGTGATGAAGAGATACTTTGGTGATTTAATGACTCCTTGAATGATTGTATCCAAATTTGGTTTAGTTTCAACTTTGAGAGAGATCTTTAAAGGAGCTCACCAGAGATTTGTACTTTGGACTTCTGTTATTTAGCATTTTTATCAGCTGGACATGAACTTAGGTGATGTGCTTTTCAAGTTTTACAGATGATGCAAAAGGTGGGAAGCTGTTGTCTTCTACCTCTTTTTACTGTTAACAGCTAAACTTCTTGAAAAAGCTACATTTATTGCTTCAATTTCCTTTCCTCATTTCTTAACTCTTTGCAGTTTGAAATGGTTCTATCCATCGTTAACAAATGCTCTGCCTTTCCCCCTCCAAATGCTCTCTTAGTTGCTACATCCAGTCTTCATCTTTCTTGACCTCTCTCTGCAGCATTTGGTACTATTAACCTCCTGAGTACTCTCTTTTCTCTATTCTTGTGACACTATACTTCCCTGGTTCTCTTTCTGTCAGTATGGCTGCTTATTCTTAGTGTCCTTTGTGAGCTACCCACCCCCTTGTGGACCAGAGTTCTATTTTGGGCCTTCTTTTCCTTCTGCACCACCCTGTCAGTGACCTCTGTTGTTACAGGTTCAGTTATCCTATCTCTGCCAGTGGTTTCCAGATTGATTTATCTAGCCTTAATCTTAATTTTGGGTTGCATTAGGAGGTTCATAGGAATAGGAAAGTGACTATTCCATTGTAATCTGCCCTTGTCACACTGTTCACTTAGTGTATATTGCATTCCATTGTGAGTACCACAATTTAAGAAGAGCATGGAGAGTGTCCAGAGTAGGTAAACCGGTGTGGCGAAGGGATTTGAATTCATTACGTTTGAGAATAGATCGAAGGAAATGGATATATTTTAGCCTGTGGAAAAGATCCTAGAGGTTGGGGGGTGAGAAATGATAGCTGAGTTCAAGGATGTGAAGGGCTGCCGTATGGAGAGGAGATTACGCTTTTTCTTTTGAACCCAGCAAGTCAGAACCTGAAACAATAGGTAGAAGTTGTAAGAGGTCATTTTAAGGTTGCTGTTAGGAAGCGCCTCCCAGCGGAGCTGTCCAAAAGTTTAGTGACTTGCCTTCAGAAGTGGTGAGATCCCCCTCTGGGGAAGTCTTCAGGTAGATGGACAACCAACCATTCCTTTCTGGTGTTGGTTGGGCTAAATGGCCACTAAGGGCCCTTCCAATTCCAAAGTTCTGTGATTCTCTGCCTAGATAGGTGGTTTGCAGTCTGTGTGGGCTTCTCAAAGTTATTGCAAGGGACTCCTGTAAATCCTGAAACAAATAAATGTGCCTTCTGTATTTTGGGACCAAAGTAAGAGGGTCCTGAACAACTTTTCCCATCAGACCACATGTGACTATGAGAAGTATGATAAGTAAATATTTGTATATGAGGGAAAGCATCCTGTACAAATCCTTGGAGGTACACAATCCTAAAAATTTGGAGACCACTGACCTAGAGGATCAAATACAGATTCCTTAGTCTGGCATTTAAATCCTTCCATGACCTGGCATGTAACTACCTTTCCTGCCTTCTTTCACAAACCCTGCATTCTGCAAAGTGAACTACTAGCTGTTGCCTGAAAATGCCAGGAATGTGTTCCTTCTCCATCTCCATCATCATCTCCATCACAGTCGTCTAAAATCAAGGCTTCTCAAGTCAGGTGCCAGTGAAGCTTTCTCAGATCCTCTCCTCAATTTTCTTTATATTCTACTTATTTGTGTACTTTTTTATTTTCGCTTGCGAGGGACTGTTTTACTTGCATCTCTTTATCCTAATGTCTAACACAATGCTTTGCACATCATGGAGCTTGATAAATATTTGTTGAATTGAATTATATTGTAAACTTCATAAGGATAAAGATAAGGCTGCTGTGGCATTCATTTGTTCATCACTACTGCCCTACTTCTTTAAAACAACGACATAAACATTCTTCCTTGGCTTCTATGATACATTCTTGATTCTTCTCCTACTTCTCTAATTTTTCTTCTATTTTCACTTGTGAATTCAAGGCAACAAAGTGGAAAGAATGTTGGATTTGATACCTGAAGATCTGAGTTTAGATTCTGGCTCTGCCATTTAGTCTCTGTAACTTTGGGCAAATCATTAAACTTCAGTTTTCTCAGCTATAAAATGAAACTATGTTAAATGATTTTCGAGATTCCTTTGACCTCAAAATTTGACCTTATGGGCCTTCTCCTTACCTGCAGGCATTCCTATAAAAAGCTTTGTCATTAACCCTCCAATTTCTCTCTCTACAATCTCTCCTTTGTTGAAATAGTGCTTTCTCTAAGCTTGCTATAAGTGTGGTCTCTCTCTATGTGTATATATGTAAATATACATCTCCATTTCTTTTTTTTTTATTTTAATTTATTTTTGACATGTTTGGTTTTCAGCATTGATTTTCACAGGCGTTTGAATTACAAATTTTCTCCCCATTC
>CM053622.1:233493467-233510322 GCA_028646595.1 Phalanger gymnotis | reverse complement strand
TCTTGGCTCCGCCCCCCTACATCTCCATTTCTAATGTATCAATCTAATACCACCAGAACTGCCAGCTGTACATCTCTACTTGATTATCCTACCCACAAAATAAAATTTAATACATCTAAAACTTCATTTAAAATTAGATTTGTAGAGCTGGAAGGGACTTTGAAGATCATCAGATTACAATCTCATTTTACAGATGAAGAAATAATAAGGTAGAGAGATATGTATCTTTGTAATACCAGATATCTAGTTGTATCACTGGATATCTAGATATTTAGTGCAGTGACATGCAAAATCCAAGTATAATATGACAGTTATGGAAAACCTGTTGTTACAGTTGAAATTAAGGTAAGCTGCGGCACAAAGCTCTGAGCACTATAAATTTATTAGCAAAGCATGAATTTGCTAGTGAATGGGGTTTCAGCCTCATCAGCAAGCTAATACCCAGAATGAGGGCTATCAAATACTTTTTATAAACAAAAGGAGAAATATTCAAAAAACCAGAAGGCAGCATCATAGATATGGAAAACATTGCAATTGGTTATAAATTCAGAAGCGTAGGTATGGGAAATAGCTAGTAGGGAGAGATTGAAGATAAGAGAGTAGAAATGTTAGAGGGAATGATTTGTTGGTGAATGTAGGGTGGTATGGGATCACTTGTAGATGGAGAAGTATTTGCCTTGGCAAGGCAAAAAGGCTATATCACTTCATGTATGATAGGGTGAGGGAGATAGTGACAGAAGTCATCTGAGTGATGTGAGATAAGGAGAAGAAAAGAAGAGGGAGCCGTCCCCCACATAGCTGGCAGTGATATTCCAAAATCACAGCTGTAGACCATGTCAATTCCCTGCGGAAAAATTTCGATGGATCTCTAGGATCAAATACGTTCCCTTCTGTTGGGCATTTAAATCCTTTACAACATGGCTCCAAGGTATTCTTCCAACCTTATTATATGCTACTCTTCTACATGTACATGGTAGTACATGCAAATTGACTTTCTCTTACTCATAGAAGCCACTCCTCATTTTTCTATATTTCGTTGCCCTAGACCCACCTGTCCCCTTCACGTTTCCCTATTTCTCTCACCACCATTCTTTCTGACCTTTTAGTCACCCAGATACACAATGTTGGTATTATCTTTGACTCCTTACTCTTCCTTACTGTCCATGAACGACTTCCTTGGGCTATTTGCAAGCATTTCTCTTTACTTCTACTATGGCCTTCTGCTTCAAATCAATATAAACTCTCTCTATAATGAGTTTCCATATCTTGTATTTTATACCTGTACATCTCTCACATCTACTCGAGCTCTGTCCCTTACCATTTCTTGTCTAGAATTGCAATACTTTCTCTAGTCTGTCCTTCCATAGGTTCCAAATGGATATTTCTAAAATACCAATCTGACCCTGTCATTCCTCTTCCTGAAATTTAAAATGCTCTACAATGTGGCTTACACCTACCTTTGCAATCTTATTTCATGTTTATTCTCCATGAATCCTTTGTTACAGCCATATTGACTTGCTAACTGTTATGTGAATCTCCTTCCCCTCTCGACCTTTGCATAAATGGTTCCCCAATTATAGAATTCATTCTCTTCCTTGTCTTTTCCTTTTAGAATCCTTATTTTCATTTAAAGCACAGTTTGGGGCGAGTTCCTATGCAGTGCCTAGTCCTCTCAGTTCTTGACACTTTATTCCACCTCCTTTGTATTCTTTTATATATACTTTGCATCAGTTAATATAGCTCTCTGGTATCCCCTTCTTAGTGGAACGTAAATTTCTTGATTTAGTAGACACCATTCTGCTTCCTGTCTGTCTTCCTTGTGTCTGTACATTTTTCTTTGGACGTTGAGAATAAATTGGACCCATGTTTTAATCACCTAACGTATGACTGGCAGGAATGCGGGGTGAAAAGCTCTTTTCAAAAGAGCTACCCTTCTCTTTGGTATATAAAAGTAAGTTGTGAAACAAATTAAATATCTTTCTGAGATTTCCCTTAACTTTCAGAAGAAAAAAGCCTAGAGCTTAGTTGGGAAGACCTGCATTTTTGTGGGTAAGAGAGAAACAGTGGCAGTGAGTGGTCTCTTCCACCAAGGAAGAGTTTATACTGATTTGAAGCAGAAGGCCATGGTAGAGCTAAAGAGAAATGCTTGCAAATAGCCTGAGGAAGTCATTCATGGATTGATGTTCCTGATCCAGTTAATTACCTGTGATTCTGGAATCTTACTTTTTTAGTCAGGCAGGATGAAGATTCCTTGGGTGGCAGCAGCTTTGGGCTTTGTCTGGTGGATAATCTCCCCATCTTCAAGAGCTCCCAAGATGGAAAGCTTAAATGAGAAGGATAGGAAGAAGAAAGGGAGAGGGGCAGAGAGCGGGAGAGGGGCAGAGAGCTGGAGAAGGAGGGGCAGGGTGAGGAGGAGGGGGAATGAATATGAGAAAGTAATCCTTGAAAAAGAGGATCATCAATATAGCTTCTGAGAAATTCCTATAGAAAACAAAGCCAGTGAGTTCCTGAGACAATATAGATCCATTGTACAAAGAAATCCTATCATAACATCCCCAGCACAGCACAAAGATCTCTAAGGGAGGGAAGCTCCTCATCTCTAGAAGCTGGTCATTCTAGCCTCTAGGAAGTTTTTCCTGACATCAACTTGGAATGGCCTTTTTGAAGCTTCCACCTATTATTGCTCCTAATTCTGCCTTCTGAGGCTAAAGAGAACAAGTCTAATCCCTTTTCCACTTCACAGTCCTTCACATCCTTTGAAAATCATAATCATGTCTTTCCCCCTTCTCTTTCCCTCTTGCATCATCATTTCTCTAAGCCCATCCATTTCCTTCAGCTGACCTTCATGTGCTGTGAACTAGAGTCCTTTCACCATCTTAGTTCCTTTCTTCTGTATGATTTCTGAGTCTTTCTTAAATTGAGTTATGCAGCCTGGAACTGAGCCCAGCACTCCAGGTGAGATCTGACAAAGGCTATTTACAAATAGGATTATCATTAGATTCTTGTGCATTAGTTTTCACATCACACTGCTAACTCATATTGAGCTTGAAATCCTTTAAAACCCCCAGATTTGCTGTCCCTTACCCTTACCTTTATCCATGTTTACCCTTAAGTCAGATTTGTAGAGCTGATTTTTTTGTACTCAGATACATTTATTCCTATTTAATTTCATTCCCCTATTAAATTCAGACCAATGTTTTAGTCTCTCAAGATTCTGACTCTGTCAGCTATTGTGTTAGCTAACTATTCCAGCTCTGTGTCATCAGCAAATTTGATGAGCATACCATCTATGCTTTTATGCAAGTCAGTGTTAAAAATGTCCAAAAGCCCAGGGCCAAGTACAAATCTGTGGAATATTCCACTGGAAACCCGCCATTTTGACGTAATGATTAACAGCTATTTTTTGAATCTGGCCATCCATTTATTTCTGAAACCACATTGTCTAGTCTATATCTCTTTATCTAATCCATGAGAATTGAATAAAAAGAGAAATGGAAAAAGGAATGAGCTAATGTTGAAATTCTGCAAATAATATTTTATCAATGGTATAATAATCTTTTTAGTGAGAGCTGTGACTTAATTTTTTATTTTTTAAAATCTTAGTTTAACAAAACGTGTGATACAAGAATTGAAGATCTAGTTCTAAGTTCAGTTTATTTCGAACTTTAATTTTTAATAGTTGTCATCTCTGAAAAAAGATACGTAAATCCAGATAGAAGAAATGTGTTATTGGCTGTACCTACTAAGTCATGCTACTTATTTTTTCTGTCCTATTCACTAATTTTGTAAAACTTCTTTTTGAAATTTGGCTTATAGATTTCTTCCTTTCGATTGTTTCTAAAAACTAACCAGAACGTGTATCTTTTTAATATTTTTAACATGGGTTAAAAACATACTGAAACTCTTCAAAATATTTTTAGAAAAATCTGTTCCTAAATTTGAGTGCAGATATGAGAACTTTTATAGATGACACAAATACATTGTTTTCAGCAAAAGAGAAAGGAGAGAAGTTCGTGGAGCAGAGTGGTCAACAGTGTCAGATGTTGCCAAGAAGTTAAGGAGGATGAGGATTGAAAAAAGGCCAAGGCATGTTAGAGAGTTCCAGAAAAGTAGAAAAGCAGTGTCACTGGTGGGAAATGGGAATAAGACTATGCTGAGTCCCCTCTTTCAATAGAGGACTTGCTGTCCAAGACATTGCCCCATGTGAGCATTAGGCAGATTCATGTGTCAGCAGTCAAGTCAGCATCTGTCCCACAAGCCCTCTATTGCATTGCTTGGCTGCTAGTGTCATAACCTACTTTAGGACTCTTGTTTGTATATATAGCACTCCACACCAAACTAACCCACCATCCAGCCAACCCACTTACCCAATGGCTGAGACAATAGAAAACATGAAGATGAAATTCCCTTCCCTATCATAGTGCAAAGAAGACACTGGGGATTGGATCCATTCCATGAAAGGAGATTCTGGGAATCTTGGCTGGATTATTTTCGAGACTGTTTTCTTTTGCTATGAAAAGCAACCTACCTGTACTACAGAAATGTGAAATAACTCATGTAATATGCATAAGACAAAATAATGAAGCATGTGTTGTTAAATTAAGCTTGCAACAATATTTTAGGTATTTAATATTGAATATTGCAAATAATCTAGTTGGAAATGTTTTTTCTCAGTAACTAAAGAATTTATTGACAGGAGTTTCCAAATAAAAAGTAAAAAAGTTCTTTTTTATGGAAATGCAGTTATTTCCATTCTGCCTTAGTTATTCCATATGTTATGGAAACATTTGGAGGAAAGTAACAGGAGGCATTTGTTCAATGCACATGTTTAAGAAGTAAGTTTCTCTATTAATCCTATAGCTGGATTTGACCATCATTTTCAGGAATATGAAGACATTTAACCAGAGAAATTAACAAAAAGATGACGTCAACACTGCAACTGGAAAGATCATTATCTGATCAGGTTGATACTGCCAACAGCTTGAAACAAACAGATAAATAGGAAGAATAATTTGGAAACGTGCAAGTGGCAATTCTACAGAATGGACGATGGTACCTTAGGCTAACATTAGACTTTGAATTACTGTATGCGATAGGGAAAATACATTAACAATGTAAAATGGTAATAACAAACAAGTAGCTTCTTTTTAATTACATTTGCTGAACAACATTTTAAAATGATGATGAACTTCTTAAATAGATAGCACTGATTTTTTAAATGTTTTATAAAACAGTTTTATTATAAACCAAAATTTTTGGACTTGCAAAGAAAAATTATTATGATATTGTTCTTTTTATATTTGAAATTGGTTGCCAGCATCTTCTCTCCTAGTATTGCCAGATCCCTGGTGCAAGCCCTTATCTCCTCACACCCAAACTACTGCAATAGTCTGCCAGTAGGTCTGCCTGCCACAGTTCCCTTCTCACTCTTATGACATCCTCATTCAGCTGCCAAAATGATTTTACTAAAGTATGGGTTGAACTATGTAGCCTCCCCTACTCAATAAACTCCGTTGGTTCCCTGTCACTTTCATTATGAGATATAAAATCCTCTGGTATTCCAAGACTTTCCTAATCTTGAGCTCCCTCCCCCACCTTTTTTCCCCAGTCATCTTATATTTCCCTCTGTAACCACAATGCTACTTGCCTCTACTGTGGTTGTGTCAGACCAACAAAACCACATAGGGCTGCTAGCACAGGTTCTTTGGTCTGCTTTTCTAAAAGAAAGCAACTTTAAGGATTTTACAATCTCACTTTAATTAAGCACACATATATCATTCACTTAATTCAGGGGGAAAAGCCAGCACCCTGAACTTCAGAGAGAATACAAACAGAAATTACAAGCATACATTATATAAACAGAATAAACACAAGTCAGTACACAAGCTTATAACCGTCTTAACTATAGCAATACATACAGTTACCAGAGAGAGAGAGAGAGAGAGAGAGAGAGAGAGAGAGAGAGAGAGAGAGAGAGAGAGAAGCATCAGTATCTGAATGTTCAAAGCCAGGGGGGCCCCTTGACAGCTACCTAGAGTCTCCACACCAACACTCTTCCAGTGAGTGTGCTCCCAAAACAAAATGCTAACCTCAGAGTATATATACTTTTCTTCAGGGTCAGAGGGAGTCACAGCCATGAGACTCAAACGAATGTGACCTAAGCCTTCCCATGACTTACGCAGGTCATCAAAGACTCCTGATTCAATCAAAGACTCTTGGTTGAAATAAAGGCAAGACTCAAAGGCACTTGATTGCCTTAGTGCTGAAAAGCACTCCAAAAAAAAAAGACAACAAAAAGTCTCACTTTACTTGCCATCACACCCTCCCATCTCCCTCTGTGTATTCTTCAATCCAGTGACAGTGACCTCCTTCTTGTTCCACAAAGAAGACACTCCATCTTTAGGCTCTGGGCATTTTCATTGTCCTGAAATGCTCTTCCTTCTCATTTCTGTCTCCTGGCTTCTTTCAACTCCTTGTTAAAGTCCTATCTTTGGGAAATCTTTCCCAGTCCCTCTGAATTTTGAGACCTTCCCTCTGTTGATTATTTACAATTTTTCCTATATAAAGCTTGTTTTACACAGGTTTTTTTTTTTTTTGCATGTTGGTCCTTCTTCCCCTATAAGATTGAAAACAAGGATTGTTTGAGAATAAATACATGTGGTCAAAAGTTCACAATTAGTTTATCACTTAAAGGCATGCAAGCATGCAGCTTCCTAATCCTATAGTTCCATGGGAGCACTACAGTGATTCAGCTGAACAGTGCATTATGTACCTAGATCTGGAGCCCATTTCTCTGGGTTTCTACACTTGTGTCTAATTGATGTTGGGCAAGGACAAATTCTCAGGGACTGAATGGGAGGGAGATCTCAAAGACAGTTAGTCAGCAGGTGGTCTGGATTATAACCTTCCTTGATGGACCATAAAGGTGTTGTGATTAAGGAAGTTTGTTAACGTTGGAGTGCATTGTAGAATTCCACCATATGTGGAATTTTGCCTCTGCAGGTTTTATGGCTGAAGTTGGGTAGTAGTTAGGTTATTACATCCCTAAAGGGCCAGTGCCAGACTCAGAAGGGAAAAGCTCGTACAGCCGGGAGAGAAAGGGGAATTTGGAATGAAGGAAGGTCAAGTGACATTGGGCAAAAGGGATGTTGTTAGCTGTTTGTAACACTGTTGAGTATTCCTTTGGGATGCACAATTAGTTGGCAAATATGTGATCTTGCTGGATTGGGCAGAGTTGAATCCTCCCTAGTCCATTCCTTATCCATTTCCATGGAATGGTTTGGGAAAGTAGTTCTTAAAAATAATTTTATAATCACACCCCTCCCGCAGCTGATTTTCTTATTTAGGTTAGATTATAGCCACCAATATTTGTAGTATTAGAAATTAAAATACTTTGGTATTAATATTATGAAACTAGTTTTGACTTATGAATCCTCTGAGTCTCAGGGACCCCTAGGGGTCCCAGGATCACACATTGAGGACCACTGGTTTAGGATATGATCTTTTTCTTCAACCAATATGTTTTTATCCCTAACTTTATTCTCTTTGTCCATTTAATTAACCAAACTCTGTTATAAAAATTAGTTCATGTTTTAGCCTGTGGGCAATATAAGGGCTCCTAGGTCTTTGTGATCTTTTTCTTTGCGTATATCAGATGGAAAATTAGTAATATAGTCACAGTAGTTCAGAGCCCATAGATAAGAAAATGTATACTCTTTAGGCTCTTCTTCCCAATTTAAATTTTATATTTATTTCTAGCTAAGTCCTGGTCTCTTTACATTTGGGGAAACAATGAGATTATGGGAAATCTTTTTGATAAAGAAAGCAAACAGTATATTATAGGTGAGTGTCTAGAAAGGAAGGGAAAAGCAGACTACTTTTTGGTACTTGGATATTTGGGTCTTCTGCTCTGAAATGCCTGTAAAGTCTTGATGGTCCTCTGTGATCTATCTTTTCTTTACTGCAACCCAGCTCTCCTTTCATGTTTTTCCCTTTCAGCCTCATCTTCGGTTGCTTTTTCATATGTTGTCCCTGTGCTGCCAAGCCTGGGTTATTACCAGGAAGATGGTGGAGTCCTCAACAGAAACAGAAGTTTACAGGAAAAGCAGGCCTAGGTGGGAAAAAGTCATGATCATAATTAACACTGATGATAGTGTTTTAGTTTAATGATAGTACTTGATGCAGTGCGTTGTATTGGCCTGATTAAAGGCAGTTATGGGAACCCAGAAGAGCTGGAGTTCAGGGCTTCAGTTAAGGAGGGGGATTGGTCTCTGTAGATTAGGTAGTAATGAAGGATGTGGGACCTGCTGGAATTAGCATTACTCTAAGAGGTGAATTTCACTCTGCAGAAATTACATATTTCTATTGTTCTTTATCCTAATTTTTTAGTAAACAGTTGCCAAAGCTGTCTGGAAGGATTTTATTTAATGTGACCCATACACATCAAAATTCACTTAAGTTTAGCAAACATTTATTAATAATGTACTGTGTATACTCTGCACATAGCACAGTGTCTTGAATGAAAAGAAAAGTTACTTCTGGAAGGAACTTAAATTCTTCCAGAGAGAGTAGAATAAAAGCAATTCCATCTCCTGTTTTATTTGGAAAAGTTAATTCGGAATATTTAATTTGCATTGTGTTAGATGTGTGTTCCTGCAGAATTCTAAGTAAATTAGATTTTGAGAACTTGAATTATTTTGTCCTCAGTTTACATTTCAAAGATTATAAGATCATAGATTTACAGCTGAGGAAACTGGGGCTCAAAGAGCTTAGTAAGCAACGTATTCAAAGTCACATTGGTAGAAAGTGAAAGAGCTTGATTTGCACCCAGGACCTGTGAATGCAGAATCAAAATTCTTTTCATTACCATCCTACCTCCTACCCCTGTATTTTTTTTAAAATTAACTACACAAATACATGATGGGGAAGGAATATATAAAACTCGAGGTGAAAAAGACATGAAAATTTAAGGAAACTGTAGACTCATTATGTACAGTTAAACATTAATGCAATCTGTTTTGGATATGTTGTGTTTGAAATATCTACAGTACATCCACTTATAAAAGTCTAGTAGGCAGTTGCTGATATGGAACTGGAGCTCAGGATTGATAGTAGGGCTAGATAAATAGATGAGGAATTTTTTTGTATAGACATAATTGAACTCATGGGAGCTGAGGTCATTAAAGGAGAGATAGAAGAGAAGATGACAGAGCCTTGGGTTATATCCACAGTCATTTGGTGAGACATGGGTGAAGATCTAGCAAATGAGACTGAGAAGGAGCAGTTAGGTTAGAGGAAAACCAAAAAAGAGGAAGAGTCCAGCTGATTTGGGGAGGAGAGAATACCCAGGAAGGGAAGGAGGTCAGCTGTGTCAAATGCTGAAGGGAGGTCAAGAAGGATGTGGAATGAGAAAAAGCCATTATATTTGGTAACTGAAAGATCCTTGGTAATTTTAGAGTGACCAACTTCAGTTTTTAAAGTGTTCTTCCAAAGTGCATGCCTGAGTGTGTCATCAACCTATTCAGTAAACTCTAGTAGCTCCCTTTTCCCTCTCAGATAAAATATAAAATCCTGTTTGACTTTTAAAGCCCTTCAAACCTGATCCCTTCCTCCCTTTCCAGTCTTTTTTACACATTTGTCCTCTCCATATACTCTATGTCTAGTAACTCCGGTCTTGAATGAGACGATCTATCTCTTGATACTGTACATTTTCACCATTCCTGAAATGCTCTCCTGCCCACCTCCAAAGTCTCAGTTAAAATCCATCCTCTGCAAGTTCCTGGTTCTCTTTGATGTTATTGCTTTCACTTCTCTTTATACTTTATGTGTCTTGTTTGTAATAGCTGTTTGCATACTATCTCCCCCATTAAATTGTGACCTCTTTGAAGGAACTGTGGTGCAGGAGAGGTAAAGACTGGATATGTAGATTTGGTAAATAACAGTGTAGAGAAATTCTAGGACCTAATGAGATCAGCAAGAGAGGTTTTAAAGAATGAAGTGGGCCCAGGAGTTGAAACTGACACCCACACTTAGGGAGCAGGATGATCCAATAAAGGATATTGAGAAGAAAGAATGGTCAAGGCAGGAGACTGGGAGAGAACATTGTAAGGAATCTTGAGGCAAGAGGAAATATTCAGGAGGAGGCAGTTGTCTGCATTGTTAAAAGCAGAAGGCTCCAGAAGGATGAGGACTGAGAAAAAGCCATTGAAATTTGTAATGAATAAGTTTTTGTTAAAGTGTCATGTGGGAAGACATATTGTAAGATGAGGCTAAGTGGGAGGTGAAGTAGAGGCTCTTATTAAGTGCTAATTGATGATCTGAAACTGAAAATAGGGTTGAATTGAGACTTTAATCTGACATATTAACCAGTTTTTCTCAAGTGTTTCTTTTAATTTGAGAGGTATTGCCAAAGTACAAGATACTTTCATCATTGTAGAATTGTGTCTGTCAGATTTTTCTACAATTTCTTCCATGTTTGATAATACTCATAGTTGTCAAAATTATCATTCTTTTTTTGTTGCAGGAATTTTTTTTGGAGTGGTGGGGTATGTGATTTTAAATACACTATTTTTCTTCTTCTTTGTATGTGGTATGAGATATGGATTCATATTTACCATTTTCAAAGTAATTAAAATATGACAGCCTAAACACTAAAGATTTAAAAGATTAGTTTAAATGTTTTCTGATTCAAACCATACTTTTTATTTACTTAAATTTAATATTTCCCCCAATTACATGTAAAAACAATTTTTAACATTAGTTTTAAAAATTTTTTTGAATTCCAAATTCTTTCCCTCCCTCTATTCCCCCCTCATTGAGAGTGCAAGCAATTTGTTATAGGTTATACTTCAAACCATACTTTTAAGATCTTTTAGTGCTTCTGAATCATTATGAACATCAACTCTGTTTACTCTCGGGTAGGAGTGCTAGTTAAGCATTCTTATTAATACAAGAAGAATATAACAGAGTATACTTAACCTCCTGTATGATTTACCCCTTTTTCAAAGATGCAAGAAGGAGGAATACAAGTGTAAATTGTTCAGTAAATATTTAAGTAATTTCCTGAAACATGAGGTCCATAAGATAGAATATTGGCATTTAAAGAAGCCAGATAGCTTTGAAAAACAAAAGGACAAAAGTGAGTTTGTTTTGCAATCTCAAATATAACTTTACAAATAAGGTTGTAGCACTCTCCTTCCTCTCACCTTTCCTTTTTAAAAATCTTTCATTGTGGTCAATGATACTTTTATTTTCTTCCTGGTCTTTTTAAAATAGTCTTTTAAGATGTTTATAGGGAATATGATACGTAATTGAAGAGTTATAGGTAAGTAGTAATTTAAAAATAGTACTTAGGTTCAGTATTTCTTAGTTTAACGTTTACCGTTCCTTTCTGTAAAGTAGCTTTCCGTAAACATTTAGGAAAACAAAACAAAACTTTTACCTTTATTGAATTTTTCTTTGTAGATAAATTGTGCTGTGAAATTCTTATTCTACCTCAGTGGTTACGTTACTTCCTGATGAAGATCTCAAACTGGTACCTTGTGTGACATGAACATTTGTTCTTTGCATGTAGTCTGCTTATTGAATTTTTTTTGTGTGATTAAAGTTTTGAAAAAAAAAAAACCTGATTATCCTGAATGAAAATTTTGGGATAGATACTAGAAGGTGAACTAATTTAATTAGATAACCAGAACTTTGATATGTAAACTCTTGATTATCTTTTCCAAATGGTGAGGAGTATTGGGTTAGATTATGAATACTTGATTATTTGTATTTGCTTTCAGAATACATATTATATTCTTTAATATCCATTTAGCAACAAGCATTTACTAAGCACCTTTTATGGCCAGTTATTGTGCTAGGTGCTATGAGAACAGACATACTTTAATATGAATATGTCTAGCTGGACTTTGGTGGATCAAATACACATTGTGAAGTCCTAACTGAGGAGCATCTAGAAACTAGCTCAGCTTCTTTTTGTCCACTTGCTCTTTATTACTGGAGATAGGGTCACCTTACATAAATACAAAATATCCCCTTTGGTTTTCAAAATTTATTTCTTAGGAAGTGCTCTGCTTTAAAGGGGGTAAAATTAAATAAGAAATTTTAAAGAAAGATTTTGTACCTCACTTAATTGTATCAATGAGAACTTTAAAAATAAATTTCATAATGGGATAATCAAGATTTGACTTGATAATCAGACTAACCTGTACTAACTGTCCTAGATGGATTTACGTTCTTTTTGGCATGAATGTACTTTCTGTGGGTTTAGACTGTAACCCCTCCATGGCTTATTTTTTATTCTTGTCTGCCTTTCCACAAATTTTCAACAATGTGTTGAGTGTATCAGCATTACACTATTCACATCTTGTTTCTTATTTTCCGTTCTTGCTTTGGCTTACTTCCTTTTCAATTAGGTTATTTTCTTTTACACAATTCTGAGCATGAGTCACTTTTGGTAGTGATATTATATTTAATTAATGCTTATGATTGTCTTTCAAGTGCCCTCTTGACTTGTAATTTTGATTATAATCATCAATAACAGATACATAAGGTATTTACTTTGTTTTAGATTATATATTTACATGATTATAACTTTAGTACAGAAATCAGGCAACTGTAATCCCCTTGGCAACATTTTACTTTAAATTACTGATATGACAACTGGAATGTGTAGCAAGTCTTAAACATATTAAAATCAGTAGCTGTGTGTTACTATTACATTTAGTATTTTGATATATATATATGTATATATATATTTATATTTAGCAATGGAAACTTCATATCTTAATTTTCTTTTAGACTCAGTTATAAAGTAGACTATATCTAGCCTAACAATCCTCAGAGGAAAAAGCAAGTGGATGAAGAATGCCTGTTACCCACACTAGCATAGTTAGATGGGACAACCTATAGAGTTTGGATATCAGTATAAGTATCTTGAACAGACACAGTGTACAGTGAGATGGGCCAAGAATTGAACAGGTGGAAGTGACCTAGGTTACTCTTGGGAAATTACCTAATCTTTTAATGATCCCAAGTTAGTCCTAGAAACAAAGAACATTTTAAAAATGCCAAAATCTTCCAGTTATGATATATGGTTGAGAGTCATGAGATGCTACAGTCTCTGGCTAATTAAGGTTGAGTATCACCCAAAGGAAAGAGGAGAGGTTCATGGAGGACACAAGTAGACTATAACACATTATGATCAAAGTAGCATTAGCTGTTATCTATTAACTTCCAGGACACTTTCATTCCTATCTCAGTAAGTTTAGGGACTGCCTCAGTCTCTCTTCTCCCCAACTCCTGCATTCATATTAGTGGGCTTCAATGTTAATACTGAAACACTCTTAACTTTCCAATTCCTCAGTTTGCTCTTTATGCATAACCTGCCTCATCTCAGCCACAAACAGAGACGGCCATTGATGTTGTTGTCACCTCCAAGTGTTCCATTCCCACGTTCATGACCTATGACATTCTCTTATTTGGTCACAATCTTTTGTTATTCAACCTATCTTTCTTTTTAAGTCTATTCTGTGTCCTCATTGGGGCCTCTAGTCCGCTCCTCCACTTGACCTATTGGTGAACCAGTTGAACTCTACACTGTGTTTTCTTGAGTTGCTTTCCTCCTTACCCTCTCAAAGCTCTTGCCTTGCCAAGCCTCACTCTCAGGTTATTCCCATCATCTACTGCCTTTACTCGTATACATGTAACACTGGATGAAACTGGAAAAAAATCACAAAGCTATGCTTATTGGGGCTACTACTATATGTTACATTATTGAACTGGGCCATCACTGTAGCAAAGCAATCCTTTTATTACTTGCTAATTGGTTCACTAACTCAAACCGTCACAGCACTTTGTCATCTGTCCTCACATCTGTTATAGTTCTTCCTTTCCTGCCCTCTCAGCTAAAAACCTTGCCTCATATTTCATTGAAAAGAATTGAGGCCATTTGCTAAGAGGTCATACTTCTTACTTTTCTTCATTTCACATCTCAGAGGCCTCCCCCTTTTCTCTCCTTTTCCTTGCTGTGGTAAACTCTACATACACATTCCATTGGATTGCCTCTTCTTTCATTCTCATTCCTTTACTAATACTTATTCTTCCCCTGTTTACTTGCTCTTTACTTGCTGCCTACAAATACACCCAATATCTACCCCATCCTCGAAAACCCCTCACTTTCTTCATCTGTCTCTGCTAGCAATCATCCTTTTGTCTTTCTTGTGGGCTGAGCTCCTTGAAAAAGGTGTTTATAATAGCTGCTGCTGCTGTTGTGCTTCTGCTTCTTCTTCTTCTACTTCTGCTTCTTCTGCTCTTCTCCTCTTCCTCCTGCTCTTTCTGCTCCTTCTCCTTCTGCTCCTCCTCCTCTCCTTCCTCCCTCTCCTCCCCTTCCTCCTTCCTTTCTTCCCCCTCTTCCCCCCTCTGCCTCCCTGTCTGCCTCTTCCCCATCTTCCCACTCCTTCCTAGCAAGATGGCACAGTGGATAGAATGTGTCAGGAAGACATGAGTTCAAATATGGCCTCACAAGGTGACTGTTAAGTCAGAGGCAAGTCACACTCTGAGGCCGTATTATTTCAACTCATGTACACACATTGTGTGTGTGTATGTGTGTATGTATGTGTGTGTATGTATACATATAAAAACTTGGTGATTTTATTAGCCTCCAATAAATTCAATTACCCACCTCTAGATAGATGATTCTCAAATCTATTTGACCAAACCTAACCTGTCTCCTTACCTCCAGTCACATACATCTCCAGGTTTCATCCGCATCTCACATTCCCAAATTCAGTCTCTGTCAGAGACTTGTCCATTCCACCTTTGGAACATCTTTCATATATGACCACTTCTCTCCCCTAACATTGCCACCAGCTTGGTGCAGGCCTTTATAACCTTGTGCTTGGACTATTGAAGTAGCTTTTTGGTTGGTCTCCCTGCTGCAAGTCTCTCCATACTCAAGTTTGCTTTTGACTTAGTTATCAAAATGTTCTTTCTAAAACAGATTTGAGCACATCATCTCCCTGATCATTAAGCTGTGGTGCCCTATTATCTCCACAATCAAATCTAAAATCTTTTTGAGCTCTTAAGGCCTTTCATAAGTTGACCTAGCACTTAACTCTTTTTATGCCTTATTTGTTTCCATGTACTGTGCCTTCTTTTTTTTTTATTAAATTTTATCATTTTATTTAATATTAGTTTTCAACATTGATTTCCACAAGATTTTAAGTTACAAATTTTCTCCCCGTTTCTACCCTCCCCCCCCCATTCCAAGGTGGCATATATTCTGATTGCCTCATTCCCCAGTGAGCCCTCCCTTCTGTCACCCCACTCCCTCCCCCATCCCCTTTCCCCTTACTTTCTTGTACGGCAGGATAGATTTCTATGCCCCATTCCCTATATATCTTGTTTCCCAGCTGCATGCAAAAACTACTTTTTTTTTGAGGATCTGCTTTTAAAACTTTGAGTTCCAAGTTCTCTCCCCTCTTCCTTTCCCACCTCTACCCTCCCTAGGAAGGCAAGCAATTCAACATAGGTCACACGTATAAACACTTCCACAATACTCATGTTGGGAAAGGCTAACTATATTTCCTTCCATCCTATCCCATCTCCCTTTATTCAGTTTTCTCCCTTGATCATTTCCCTTTTCAGAAGTGTTTGCTTTTGATTACCTCCTCCCCTTATCTGCCCTCCCTTCTATCATCCCCCCTTTTTTATCCCCTTCCCCTTACTTTCCTGTGGAGTAAGATACCTAATAGAGTGTTTATGTTATTCCCTCCTCAAGTTGAATCTGATGATCTGATGATCAAGATTCACTCATTCTCCCTCACCTGCTGCCTTTTCCCTTCCAACAGAACTGCTTTTTCTTGCCACTTTTATGTGAGATAATTTACCCCATTCTATCTCTACCTTCCTCCCTCTCTCAATATATTCCTCTCTCATCCCTTAATTTTATTTTATTCTTTAGATATCATCCCTTCATATTCAACTCACCCTGTGCCCCCCCTTTCTCTCTCTCTCTCTCTCTCTCTGTATGTATATATACATATATATATAGAGAGAGACACACACACACACATATATATATATATATACACACACATATATATATATATATGTATATGTATATTTCCTTCAGGTACCCCAATACTGAGTTATACACATCATCTTTCCATGTAGGAATGTAAACAAAACAGTTCAACTTTAGTAAGTCCCTTGTGATTTCTCTTTCTTGATTATCTTTTCATGCTTCTCTTCATTCTTGTGTTTGAAAGTCAGATTTTCTATTCAGCTCTGGTCTTCTCACTGAGAAAGCTTGAAAGTCCTCTATTTTATTGAAAAGTCCATATTTTGCCATAATATGACCTCCACAATGTCATATTCCAAGCCCTTCGATCCCTTAATGTAGAAGCTGCTAGATCTTGTGTTATCCTGATTGTGTTTCCACAGTATTCAAATTGCTTCTTTCTGGCTGCTTGCAGTATTTTGTCCTTGACCTGGGAACTCTAGAATTTGGCAACAATATTCCTAGGAGTCTTCTTTTTGGGATCTTTTTCAGGAGGCAATTGGTGGATTCTTTCAATTTCTATTTAACCTTTGGTTCTAGAATATTAGGGCAGTTTACCTTGATAATTTCTTGAAAGATGATGTCTAGGTTCTTTTTTTGATCATGGCTTTCAGGTAGTCCAGTAATTTTAAAATTATCTTTCCTAGATCTATTTTCCAGGTCAGTGGTTTTTCCAATGAGATATTTCACATAGTCTTTCATTTTTTCATTCCTTTGGTTCTGTTTTATATCTTGGTTTCTCATAAATTCACTAGCTCTCACTTGCTCCAATCTAATTTTTAAGGTGGTATT
>CM053622.1:233459016-233492967 GCA_028646595.1 Phalanger gymnotis | reverse complement strand
AGTGGATGACCTTGGCCTCTTTGATGTCTAACAAGCTCTAAGCACTCTATAGCACCTGCTTTGGCTGCCTTCATGGCTGTTGGAACAAATTGTTCTCATTTGCCCATCCCACCGGGGTAAGTCTTCACATGCTTGGGGTAGACACCCCTAACTCACCAATGGGTTTGAGAGCCCTTGGTTGCCCTCACCTTGGTTTAACTGTCTGCAGAAACATTTTATTGGGGTGTGGCCTCTGTACATGCTGCAGCTTCTTGGAGCCACAGGTGAGTTGGGTGGATTAGGTGGACACCAAAGGTGGGAAGCAGCCCTGAAAAGGGCTCAGCAGCCTTCACACCAGAGGTACCAGTCCTCCCTGAACGAATTAGTCTGGTATGACCTGTTCTTTATAATTTTTTTTACTGTGATCTTAACAATTATTGACAAAAGGCTTCTGAGCCATCACACCAGAAGTATTAGTTCTCCCTGGATATACCCTACACCCATATATACTTGTAACATTCCTTTCAAATACCATTTTGGTAACATTATGAAAAAAAAAAAGAACTAAAATTTCTTTATCATTTGTCTTTATCAATTTTAAACTGTGGTATTAACAGTTATTGAAAAACATTTTAATATGCAAAGAAGAACAGAAAGAGGCTTGTATAAGATATTGTAAACTTTACGTACATACAGTTTGTTTTTTAAGGTTTATATATGTTAATTTTTTAATAAGATGGAACAAATCTGTTATCCTCTTTTGCTCTTTTCCCCCCTTCTGTGCATTTAAAAATGTTTTGTTTTGTTATATCTATCATTGCCTGTTAACCCCCTTCTAGTCTCTCCTAGTAGATGCCCTTCATTTTAACAAATACATTTAGTTCCCCCTTTCCCCACAAACAAATCAACAAGCCAACAGAAGTGACTAGTTCTTTGGAATCACTCCTTCCTTTTCTAGTTAGCCATTTCTTTAAATATTTGTTCTAGAATTTTCTTAGGAATCAAAATAAAGTTTTGTGGCCTATAGTTTGCAGACTTTTCTTCCCTTTTCAGAAAATTCCCATTTTTTTCTCCCCATTGGAATTCTTTCCCTTTGTATATTCAGAATTTCATTTTTAAAACTTTCCCATTCTTTTACTGACTTCTGTAGAATTTTAGTTTATACTCTTTCTTCTGTCCCCTTTGAAGTTTGCCTTTCCAAAATGTAGTGTAAGTTGGATGATGGCTTTCCTCTGCTCTATCATAAATAATTCCTGTTATATAGTGCAGCTAATAGTTCTTCCCTTATATTGAGAGTTAGATCCAAAATAGCATTTGCCCTTCTTTACTCCACCTTATGATAGATAAAATCATCCTCAGGGCAAGAAAGGATAAGTACTATTTAGTTATTGTGTCCCAACTCTAAGCTTTCCTTTTGGGAGAGAACTTCAGCATATCTTGATAACTGAAGTCTCTTATCACAACTCTGTCAATTCTCTGTGCCAAACTAGTGATCTATTTCCTGAACTCCTGTTTTATTTTGCTAAGGAGGTTGTCTATAATATATCAGATAATGAGTCATTTCTGTCTTTCTCTGTTAATATTCACTCAAATATATTGAGTCCTTCTTGCTTTTCTTCTGGACTTTTGCAATTTGTGTATATGCATTTTTTCGGCTATCATTTCTACTACTAATTCATTGCTTGAATATTTTTTCTCCTTTGTTAGCAGTTTTCTGTGAGATTGAGATTATTTATATATGTACATATATGAAGTTTTTTCCTTACTCTGTCCTTTTTTTTAAATTTAAAGCTTTTTTCATTTGATTTGCCAGATGTTAAGCAAATACATTTTTACTAGTGTTTGGTAAGTATACTTCATCCCTGTATTTTATTCCATGTTTTTAGAAATTAAAATCCATTTCTTTGAGACTATCTTCTTAACTGGCTCTTTACTACTCCAATTATTTATTTTTCTTCTCATTTATTCCTTCCAAATATCACCAATGAGGGAGATTCTACCATGTGACCTTCTAATTTTTTGTTTTTTGCCCAAGATTTTCTCATTTTTCACAATAATTTGTAGGTTTCATTTGTGCCATTCCATATTATCAAAATTAGATAGTAGTCTTCCGTTTTGACAAGTCTTCTCTGTTATATCTTGTATATATGCCTTTCAAAGACAGCTTCAAGCATACAGTTACCCTTTTCTTTCCCTTCCTCCTCTGTGCAACATTTCTTATACATTCCAGCCTTCTGGTGTAGGACAAGCCTCCCCTCTGCCGCCTCAGATATTTTTTCTCCCTATTGAAGCCCTACTTCAATTTTGGTATAGTGAAGAGGGCACAAACTGGAATTAGAGGATCTAGGTTAAGATCTCATCTTTTGTGTTTACTATCTCTGTGACTTTCAGCAATTCACTTAATCTCCCTAGACCTCAGTTTCCTCGTCTGCAAAATGAATGAGTTAGACTGAGGTTCCTGTCAGCTTTACATTGCTAATCCTGTGACCCTATATCATTGCCCCTGACAAATTCATGTGTGATTGCTTGAGTTCCTTTATTTTTCTAATTTAGGAGGGGTACCAGCCTATATTTGGATCATAGATATTGGCCACGACTCTGGCAGAGATATGATAATTGCACTGTTAATACAGCTCACCACAAAAATTCCTCTGCTGTACCTAATGATTGAGATTTTCAGCTTTCCTTTTTGAACTACTGTTGGGTACTTGACCATCTAAGCATCTTGAACCCATATTACTGTCTTTTATTAAAATTATGTTTTCATATGTTGTCATACCTACCTTTCTTTTATTTCAACAAGTTTACATCCCCACTCTTCCTTTCCCTTTAACATCTTGTGTTTGTTTCACCAATTTGTTTTACTTATCTACTTAAGATAATTATTAATTTTATTTATCAATTTGTTTTACTTACCTTTTTTTTAAACTTACCTTGCTATGTCAGCAGTCTTCTCCTTTTCCAAGTCCTTCATTTAACCTTGCCATCACTTTCAGCTGTTGTCCTTTATACATATCTCCTTCCTTTCGCAGTCAAATCTAGAAGAAGCTGTCATACCCATTGCCTCTAGTATTTTACCTTCCACTCAGTTCCCAACTCCTTGCAGTCTGGCTTCCATCCCTAACATTTGACTGAAATGCCTGTCTACAAGGCCATTAATGTTTTCTTTATTACTAAATCCAATAACCTTTTATCAGTCTTCATCTTTCTGTACTTCTCTGAACTGTTGGACACAATCACCCTTTTCTTTCTGGATTTATTTTCCTCTATGAATTTTCGTGACCCTGCTGTATCATAGATCTCTTCTTTCCAGTTGCATCAGTGCCTTCTCAGTTTCCTCCTTAGGATCGTCTGTGTTCAGCCCCCTATGGATGGTTGTAATCTACGACCCTGTCCCTAGACTGCTCTTCTTTTCTTCTCTTTACTCTTTTTTTAAAAAATGTGAACAAAGTTAAAAATCCGAATAGAATTTTAGTTAAACTAGATATGGTAGCTCTCTGACAATTTTGATATTGAAAGGAACATATATATTTCTTAGCTGTAGATCACTATTAGAAAATTTTACCCTAGAATATGTCATAAAAATTCATAAAGGCAAAAATAATGCTCAAAGCATCCTTTATTGACCCTAACACAATATAATGCACAACCAGTACAAGTCATTTCAGAAAAGGATATTTATTTATATAGACTACATAATATGTAATCCTAAAGGATTTGTGGGTCAAAGAAAAAAAATGTTGAAATGGTAGAAAAATTCCTAACAGTGAAACAACACACTTAAACTTGTAGGATGAAGCCAGAGCAGTGTTTGGAGGAAAACTTATCTCTAAACATTCTTATCAACCAAAGAAAGAAAAAATACATCAGGGAATTCAGCGTGTTATTTAAAAAAAATAGAAAAAAAAAATTTAAAAACCTCAAATGCAAAAATGGAAAATTTTAAAATATAAAAAAATTGCATCGGTAAATATGGCTAGTATGCAAGAATAATGCAAAATTAATGCCAGACAGAATTCAATTAATGCAACGTGTGTGAAGTAGTGAAGGGTTTTAACACTGCTGCACTGTCAGTCTATATTTTCTTACTGTTGCGTGTGACTGTGATGTGCTGTAGGGTACCACATTACCAACAATTATATTAATACTTTTTTTAAAAAAACTCGAATAGCCAGAAAGAAAGACTACTTCAGATGAAACACTGCCAGTATAAAAAAAAAAGAGGCTTATTATTACATTGGAACAAAAATTTAATGTAATTGAATGGAATGTGATCATAGTAAATCTAAAATAGGATAAAATATTGGAATACCTGAATCTACAGTATGGAATATTATAAAACATGCAACTGAAATAAAAATAAAAATAAAAATTTCATCTTTTGATTTGCCAAAATACAGTTGATAGAATTTGTGAAACTTTTAGCTGTATGGATTAAAGATTGCAATAAAAAAAAAACCCAAAATCATTCCTTTTAGAAGAGCAGCCATTCAGGCAAACTTTCAGGTTTAATTAAGGCTAAGAAAGAAAATGGAGATCAAATTGAGTAGTGAAGAAACTTTTCATATAAACATAAATTGGTCCAGTTGCTTTAAAAATTGAGTTCAGTTGCATATTAAAATTACTGAAGATGAGGACTTTGGCTGTACATGATGTTTTGAAGAAATAATTGAATAAGGTGGAAACATTGATCAGTAAGTTTATGTTGATGAAAGAGACTTATTTTGATAAGTAATGCCTCCTGGAACTTACATTTTTAAGAAGGAAAAAACTCAGCCTTGATTTAAAGTACCTGTGGATTGCCTAACACTTTTATTAGGAAGTAAAGTGGAAGAGAATTTAAAATTAAAACCAGTGTTTATCTCTTTGGAAATCCTTGTGCCCCAAGAGGTATAAATCACTTCACGTTTTTTGATGGTCAGATAAGAAAACATGACTGACTAAAGCAATTTTTGAAGATTGATTTTCGATTTATTTTATCCCAGGTATTAAAAAAATATTGCCAGGACAACAATTTCTCATTTAAAGCATTGCTTTTTTGTTCGTTTGTTTGTGTGTTTTGATAATGGCTTAGCTCATCTAACTACGTTTGATTTACTGTCTGACAATGTGAGCTTAAAGTTTCCCGGAGATATGGATAAAAGCTCTTTGCATTTATGTATGTATGAAGATTTAAAGAGATGTCTTTATAACTAATTTATTACTTTCCAATAACCTAGAATCAAACATGCTTTTCTTATCCTTTGTTGCTAATATTATGTTAATAAACAGATAAAAATTATTTAAAATTTTATAGCATGTTTCCATTGGGCTAGAACCAATAGCTATATTTTACTTACTGCTTCACACAATATGAATTTAGTTAATGTGACCACTTCACAGGATTTATTATTTATTATTATTAATCAGACCAAGTTGTTAAATTAGTAATTTTTTTAAAAGTACTAACAAAATATAAGCCTTTAATTTGATGAAAAAGAGGAAAACTGAAAAATTAAAAAGGACAAATCACAACAGATGAAAAGGAAATAAAAAAAATATTAGAACCGTTTTGTTCAGCTATAAACTAAAAGACTGATCATTTAAAAGGAAAATATTAATTAGTTATACAAATATAAAATAGCCCCCCAAAATGAAGAAATCAGGGAATTGAACAAGTCATAAATGGACTCCCAAGGTGGTGGGATGGGATTCCCTGATGGATTGTAGGTGAGTTCTAATATTCAGAGAACAATTAGTTCTAATGTTATATAAATTGCTTGAGAAAATAGAAATTTAAAAAAAATGATAAAAAATTTATTTGCCCTTTTTTGTTCAAGTAAGATTCATAATGTGTAGAGAAAGAAGAATGGAATAAGCATTTATCAGGTGCTTGCTATATTCCAGGTACTATGCTAAACACTTTACAAATATTGTCTCATTCGATCCTTAAAACAGCTCTGAAAGATGATTGCTATTATTGTCACCCCATTTTACAATTGAAGAAACTGAGGTAGATAGTGGTGAAATGACTTGCCAAGGGTCACATAGTATGTGTCTGAGTTGGATCTGAACCCAGTTTTTCCTGATTCCAGGGCCAGTATTGGACCATCTAGTTGCCTCATTAATACACTCATTTTTCATGAGTGTAGTAATGTTTCAATATTGGGAAAACTATATGACAAATTATGTTAATGACAAATTATATAATTGTTAAATACAGAAATTTTAAAATAATGTTATTGAATAATAATACAATCTTAGAAATTACATTATCGTATAATAGTCTTGGGAAGATAAGTTGAAGCCATGTTGTAAGGGACGTCAAATGCCAATAAAAGAATTTTTGTTTGTTCCTAGGGGTAATAGGAAGCCAGAGGAGTTCAGCTATATGGAAGATGCATTAGAGAGAAGAGACTTAAGGCAAGGAGACCAATTAGGAGACTGTTGTAGTAGACCAGGGAAAAGGTCATCAAGGTCTGAAGTTTGTGAATGAGAGAATGGGATGAATGCGAGAGATGTTGTGGAGTTAGAATTGACAGTAATTGGCACCTGATTGAATATTATTGGATGAGAGTTGGGAGTCAAGGAATATTCAAAGGTTCAAACCTAGGTGACTGAAATAAAGGTGATGCTGCTCTTGACAAAAATAGGATACTCCAAAAGAAGTGTGTTGTTTTTTAGTTAGGGTTCAATTTTAGAAATTTTTTGAAGTGCTTCTAGGGCATGTAGTTTTAAATGTACATTAGGCATTTGGTGATGTTGGGCTGTAGTTCAGGAGTGAGATTAGAGCTGGATGTATAGATCTGGAAGTCATCTATAAAACAGTAGATGTGGGGTGGGGTGGGGGACTGGAAGTGGTGGAGGAAGGGGGTAGGGGGAAAAGAGAGAGAGAGAGAGAGAGAGAGAGAGAGAATATGAATTAGAGTGTTACAGAGAAAGAGACATGTATTTAGCTCAGATCTTCAGTCATCTCCAACTGCGTATTAGACATTTCAAACTGAATGCCTGAGAAGCGTCTCAGAATTCTACAATTCTATTCAAGGTACTACCATCTTTTCAGGCTCCCAGTTTTATAACCTTGGCTTTATCCTCAATTTCTCATTTTTCCTCAACCCATTTATGCAGTCACTTGCATGTTTCTACCTTCAAAATATTTTTTTTCACATCTGATACTTTATTTCATCAGCTTCCTAATTGGTCTGCTTTCCTCAAGTCTCTTTCCACTCTAGTTCATCCTTAATGCTGGTGCCAAATTGATTTTCCTTAATTGCAGATTTGACCATGTCACTACCCCTCCTCCCCGACATGAATAAACGGAAGACTGCCTCTTGCCCCCAGGATAAAATAATAGGTTTTTCTTCTTAGCTTTTAAAGAACTTCACAGCCTGTCCTGTACCTTTCCAGCCTCATTATACATTGCTCCATATTCTGTGATCCAGCCAAACTGATTTTATCTCTGTTCCTCACACATGGCAGCCCATCTCCCATATTCATGACTTTGTACTGTCTCTCTGTCCTCCATGCCTGAAATGCAGTCTTTCCTTACTTTTGTCTTATAGAATCCCTCCTTTGAAGTGACAGCTCAAACACCATCTTTCACATGAAGACTTTCTTTGCTCTCCAAACTGCCCAAGTGTCCTCCCTCACTTATACTTGTATTTATTTTGTATTTATTCTGCATATTCTTAGTTTTGTACATTTTATCTGCCTGGTAGAATTTAAGTTCCTGGAGAATAGACATTGTTTCAATATTTGTATCCAATAGCGCCTAGCATACACATCCCTGTTAGGCCCCTAACAAGTGTGCAATAAATGCTCGTTGATTGATTTGCAGAATTAACAAGCAAAGATTAGTTGAATGAGATTCATACCATAAGCTATTATCAACATATACTTTACTTGTTAACGTTTTATTTGGAATTTTCAGATTTAGGGAAAGGAGTACATTAGGACTGATGAGGAAAAGTGGGAGATTATCAAGGAACCTCTTGACTATTTTGAGTTTGTATTTGATTTGCTTAAAATTCATCTTGATGCCCACAGAATACTTACCTCTCAACTTAAAGGTTCTGTGACTAAAAATCAGTTGTAGCCTAAATGAATCTATTGTACACATGTGAAACAATAAATGACTTTTAATAAATAAAGACTTGACATGCCACTTTTCAAAGTGATTTAGATGGTTATAACTAAGATTTGTGACCTTGTTGGCCTGGATACTTTCTTCACTAATAGAGATTACCCTATTTCACTTTAATAAATGGCTTCACAAGATGCTGTTACCAAAAATATTCGTCAGCTGGTAGCCAACTTTTTGATGATGTGCCTCTCTAAAGTTAGCTAGGCTGGTTCTCACATAAAAGTCTTTCACCAGGCTCATACTGGATTATTAATTATGTATACATATGTTTGGAGCAAGAGGGAGCCTGTGGAAGTTCCCCCTCCCCTTCACCACCTATGGATAACACATTCTAGAACAGTATTCTGGAACACTTAATTCATTTCTCCTTAAGATTGTACAACTGTAGCCATCAGCAAGTCTAATCACGATCTTCTAAATTAGATACTGAAATAGTTTTTGGAGAGCCAACCCTCAGAGTTTCCTGGCTAAGACCCAAGTTTCACAGCAATGCTTTGTCCTAGTCTATGTTTGGTTAACAGTGACTTAGTGTTTAGAATCAGGGCATCGAAGTGTGTTTCTGAAAAAGAAAAAGATTTCAGGACAATTTGTTCTGTTTTATTTCTCTGGAATGCTTGATGCTTAGGGACTAAATTGGAAGGAAAGACTAACCAAGAAGGATATCCTATTAGTAGGAGGAGGGCTGTCTGATTGTTGGTACTGGATTTCAGAGTGAGTGATTAGTAGCATTTGGCTTATGAAAAAGAGTGACTAAAAATAACTCATGAGGAGAGTTTGTAGTCAGGTCCAATTTCGGGTTCTAGCTGAGCTAGCTGTAAGTTTGGCCACTCCTATAAAGCTGGAACAGTCGAAAATCCATGATAAATATTTTCTGAGGACGTAAGCAGCATGAATGAGGATAAAGGTATATAACTAGTTTCTTAATGGAAAAGATAAAATTATGTATTTTGTGTTTGGCTGAAATGTTTGCTTCATTTTTCAGTTTTACTTTGTGAAAGCAAGTTGAGTGCTATGGAAGGGAGGGTGAGTGTTCAGCATTTTCTGTTTTAAGCTTATAGAGACATCAATTTCTAATTAATTATAGTTGTAATAATGGAAAGATAGATCTCTTTGTGTTGTTAGTATTTGTTAGTGGGGACATACTTCATTAGGTTTTGCTTGAATATATTACATTGTCATTTTGGGGTAAAAATTAGGAAGTTGGAATTAACAAAACATACACACAGCTTTTCTTTGTCAGATTTGTACATTTAGAAGGTTGATTTCTAAAGTTCCTTCCAACTGGGTACATGATTCTGTATGGTAGTTGACCTACTTTTTTAGGCAGGCAATATGTTGCAAAGAAGGGATTTAGACAATATGATTTTAAGTCAAGATTTAACACGTTCCAGTATATATTATTAATTTCTCATCCTTTAGGACTGAATTGTTTTGTTCATCTTCCTTTACAATAATGGCTGCTTTCTAGTTAAAAAAATGAAGTACCTTTTCTTCAGTATTTGAATATATTTTTCTTCTTGAAGAATATGGCGTTTATTTACTGAATAGAGTAAAAAGTTTTTCCACCATTGCCCAAGGGATTCACCTTCTTTCTAGATCTGACCTAAAAGTCTCTTTATTCACCTCATCGTATAGCTTTCAGACTTCTTAAACATGGGTCCTTTGGTTGACTGGGCCGTACATATATATATATATATATATATATGTGTGTGTGTATTTATATGTATGTATACATATGTATATGTATATGTATACATATATGTGTACATATATACATACATATATATAAACTGTTACAGCTTATTTTAACAGAGATTCTTATGATATACAGACTTCATTCGTTAAACCAGTATTTTAATTCCTTTCAGAAATGGTGAAAGTGTATTAATGTATATCTAATAAACATGACTCTGTGGCAGGTAAGCTTTTGTTGTGTCATGGACCCCTTTGGCAGTCTGGTGAAGGCTAAGGATCTCTTCTCAGAATAATGTTTTAAATGTATGAAATAAAATACGTAATATTACAGAGGCCACCAGTTATATTGAAATGTAATTATCAAAACTATTAAAAACCAAATGTATGCTATCGTAATATGGCAATTTATTAACATTAAATAATAAGAAATATGCTTATATAAGTTAAAGTCAATTTAATTAATTAACTTAAGTTAAAGTCGAATTTTATTTTTAAAAGGTGATATATATCATCGTGAATGCTGTTATTGCCTATATTCATGATAGAAAAAAATATTAAATTTCAGTCAGAGGTTGTTAGTGAAAATAATGGTGTAAGTTTTTTTCCCATCCATAGATCCCTTGGGGATCCTTGGACTCCAACTTAAGAATCTCTGTTCCTGAAGTGTGTCCTCTGGTAATATTTTACTTGTCTGGTAACCAATGGGAATAAAGAACTCTTAAGTGAATTTTCTAGATAATGGAAAAATTACCATTTTAATAACTCAGGATTTTTAAAGTATTTTGTATTTAAAGTATTTTGAATAGAAATCTTCCTAAAATGTATTTCATATCTCCTATTCCTATTACTGAAAATAATTTAGTTTTTTCTTGATGTCAGTTGTACTGTGCTATAATACTCTAGGCTATCTCTTATAATGCTAAATGTCTCTGCCTTTATTTTGCTTTTCAAGTTTGTGTCTATTTTTTTACACTTTGTTTTCTCCTTCAGTGCCTGTGGCAATTTCTTCTTACACCCTTCTTTTCTTCCCACTCTCAACCCAGTCTCCCACTTTATGATTTGTTCCTCATGATTGGTTAGAATAGATCACAATATAAAGATCTTTGGCAAGTTAGTTAACTTCTCTAGATCCCTCATCTGTAAGATGAAGGTTTGAACTAGTCTTTGAAGGCCCTGCTAGGTCTAAAATTTATGATCCTATATTCTCTAAGATTTCTTAGAACTTTACCATCCTACGAGACTATGTTATAGTAGGTTCTAGACTCTAGGAAACTATAATCTCCTTAGAATTTTATCTGAAGTAATTAATTGTTTAGAGTGAGGGCCCAAGGGGCTCAAAGGAGGACACTTAGTGCAGGTTCTCTGTTATATCTAATTTAGCTGCTAAAAAGTCTTTCTCTTCCTGGTGCTTAACTATCCAGATGGTTAAAGTAAGTCAGAACTTAGGAGATTCAGTTGTATTACTTTGGATTAACATACTGTCATTTTTCTGAAGAGTTCGAGTAACCAACTATATTTTATTTGGTATTCTAAGAAAAAACTATAAAGATACATAAAATTAAATGACAATTATACATTGCATCACAAAAAGGATTTATTGCAGGATTATCTTAAGCATCAAGTCTCTTGGTATATTTAAAGGTTTTCTTTGTAGATTTTTAGAAATTGAGTATGGTATGAAATAATATGGTTTTTTATATGTATATTTTTATATATTTATAATATGGTTTTTAGCCAGGGGTAGTTGAGTGACATTATGAGCAAATTTTAGCATTTCTTTAAGCAGGAGATAATAGTATGTTCTTGAATAACTTATTGTACTTGAATATTTTATCCCAGAAAATCAGTATTATCAGAGTGGAAAATCAGAGTGGAATGGGGTGGGAGGAGGCATATAGAAAGATTTGCATTCATACAGTAACAATACAAGAATATTGAGGTCCTAAAAATTATTGCTTATGCCCCCAGCAGGCTAGTATGGTATCTCTCCTTTTTTTTTTTTAAAGAGATTCCAGTAATATTGTAAAATGAAACTCCATCAGGTTATCTTAATTCTTAGTATCTATAAAAGTGTTAAGCTCTTGTTTTATTTATCTAGTATTATATTTACTATTGATTAAACTTAGTTATTTTTCCATGATGAAGTACAATTTATGAAATTACAAAATCTATCACAAATGTCTTCGATTTAGTGCACTGTGATCCTAGTAATCAGCAAAGTCTGTTAAGATATTTAGTTTTTTGGTTGGAAACAAAGTAGGTAACTTCCCAATACAGTTAAATAATCTTTGATGGCCTAATCTGGTGATCACTTGGGTACAATTTTGATAATTTTTTGCATAGCAAGTAAGTACAAAATGAAAGTGAATCGATCAATTGAAAAAACATTTATTAAGACCTAATTAGTGCCAGACACTGTGCCAAGTCCTGGAGATACAATGAAAAATTGTTCCAGTTTTCAAAAAACTAATATTTTTTAAAATTAAATTTTATTTTTTTCAATTAGTTAAAATCAACTTCTCTCCCTACTCTCCTTTCCTCACATCCCCTTTGAATTAAGAAAGGAAAAACAAAATGGTTCATTATTACAATTATTTGAGTTCCCAGATCTTCCAAAGTTATTTGACTTTACATTATTATTGTTTTTATTTAATTTATTCTCCTGGTTCTGCTAACTTCACTCAGTGTTGGTTCATATAAGTCTTCATAGTTGTCTTTATAATTATCTCCTTTATCATTTCTTATAGCACAATAGCATTCCATCATTGATCAATAAATAAACATTTATCAAGTGCCTACTGTGTGCCAGGTACTGTACTAAGTGCTGGGCATACAAAAAGAGACAAAAGATAATTTCTGTCCTTGAGGAGCTTACAATCTACATTTATATACCTGTTTATACATTCTTCAATTTCTGGACACCCCCCTCAGATTCTTTGTCACCTCAGATATAACTATTATTATTTTTAGAATTTGTTTTCCTTAGAACTGACCTCTCCCTTAATCAACCTTCTCTTTAATTCCTTCTCCCCCTTCCCTCCTATTTCCCTGTTGGGTGAAATAAATTTGCATACTGAACACTGTGTGTGTGTGTGTGTGTGTGTGTGTGTGTGTGTGTGTGTGTGTGTGTGTGTGTATGTGTGTATGTATTATTTCTTCCTTTGACCTATTCAGATGAGAATGAGGTTCAAGTATCAGCCAATTCCTCTGTCTTCTTCCTTGAATGTATTTTTACTTGTACACCCTGATTATAAGAAATAATTTATCCAAACCTTTCTTTCCCTTCCCCAAAGGTTTTCCTCTTTGTCTTACTTTTCATTGTTCTTTTAAGATCAGTTCATAACAGGACCCCTTCCAGACTCTGTCTGATCAGACTCTCTCTCTCTACTCTAAAGATATTAGGGTTCAGAGCAATCATGTATCATCTTCCTGTATTTAAATGGAAGCAGGATATCCTTGTTTAGTCACTTAAGATTGTTCATTCATCGTTTACCTTTTATGGTTTTTTTTTTTGACTCTTTTGTTTGCATTTCAAAATTTCTTCACAGCTCTTGTCTTTTCATCCAGCATACTTGTATGGAAGTCTTTTCTTTTATTAAAGTTCAGGTTTTTCCTCCCTTAGGATTATACTCAGTTTTCCTGGTAAAGTTATTCTTGGTTATAAGCCTGTATCCTTTGCCTTCTGGAATATTGTATTCTAGGCCTGTAATTCTAAAGCTGTTCCTTTTTAGTGGTGGCTACTAAATAATGGGTGTTTCTTACTGTGGCTCCTCAGTGCTTGAATTTTTTTGGTGGGCTGTTTGCAGTATTTTCACTTTGACCTGGAAGGTCTGATTTTGCCTACAATCTACCTCCCTCCTTCCTTCCTTCTTTCCCTAGCTCCTACTCACCTACCTACCTACCCACCTACCAGTGAATGCTTTCTATTTCTACTTTGCCCTCAGGTTCTAAGACTTCTGGGCAGCTTTCTTTTTATTATTTCTTAAAATATGTGTAGGCTCTCTTTTTTTGGTCATAGCTTTCAAGTAGTACAGTGAACTCTCCTTGGTCTGTTTCCCAGGTCACTTACATTTGCCTGAGATACCTTAAATTTCCTTTTTTTCCCCAGCCTTTTGATTTTAATATTTCTTGTCTAATGAATTCATAGCTTTTATTTGGTCCACTCCAATTTTCAAGGAGTTTGTTTCTGTGCAAGTTTTGAACTTCTTGTTGTCAAACTGTTTAATTTATCTTCCAAAATTCTTTTTTTTCCGTTCAACTACCATTTATTAATTTATTATTTATAAGACAGTCTACTAGAAGCTGTGAGAACAAAGTTGCTGGTAGATGTGACGATATGTACCCAGTAAACTATACCAAAATTCTTTATAACTCTCACTTTTTCATTTTTTCCTCTGAAGCGCTTATTTCATTTATAAAAATATTTTAAAACTTTAAAAAACAAACAAAAACTCTTGCTTTATCAGTCACTTCCAGGAATTCTAGTTGAATTTGTGCCTAAGCTATATTTTCTTTGAGGCCGTGATTATAGATGTTTTGAAATCATTCTTGTCTGAGTTTGTGTCTTGAGCATCTCTGTCACTATAATAGTTTTTTATTGTGGGATTTTTTTTTTTTTTGCTCATTCTTCCAATCTACTTAATGATTTTGGACTTTTTGTTAGGGCCAGGCTTTTGTGCTCCTTTGCAGGGAGTGTTTGTACTGGTTGGGATGCTCTTTCTTGCAGTATTGAGTGTTATTTTATTCCAGGATCTCAGGGACAGTTCAGGCGGAGGACTTGTAAACTTTCAGTGTTCCCATGCTGCCCCTCCTGGGTGCTCAGGTGTCTTCTACAGTCCACCCTGGATTTATGACCAGGAACTGGATAGAAAATGAAAAAGTTTACATTTGACACCTGCACAAGGTCTTGGTGCCCCAGTATGGGTCTTGCTTGGTGTATAACCTTGGTCCTCTTTTCAGTCCCTGATCACTGGAATGCTTCACATGCCCTTGGCATATACCCTATCTTCTGGGTTCGTAGACCTATGCCAACTTCGATTGGAAAAATGACCCACTATAACTTTTTCTTGGATTTTTTCAGTGGGGTTTGGTTTGGTGCATTTTCTGTGTCTACTTGGAGGAGTTTCCTTAGGGTTTGGGGGAAGCTCGTTGTACTTTTTCCTGCTCTACCATCTTGGCTCCCCACTTCAGCCTAATTCTTTTTATATAAAATTTTATTTTTTTTTAACAAGAATTTTCTTCCTTCTGCTCCTTCCCTATTGAATAAAAAGAGAGGGGGGGGTAGAGGGAGGGTGGAGTAGGGAGGGAGAGCGGGAGAGTGTGTATGTGGGTTAGGATTAGGTTAGAATAGGAGGCAAAATTATGTAGTCCTCTACACATTTCCCTTGTCTAAAAATGTGTGTATCTCTCTGCTTCCATCACTATTGTTAGGAGATTAGGTAACATTCATACACTTCACTGGAGACTTGGTTGGTAATTGTATCAATTAGAGTTTCTAAGCCTTTCAAAGTTGTTTTTCTTTATGCTGTTGTCCTTATATAAATTGTTTTCCGAGATATGCTTATTTCATTCAGATCAGTTCACACTATACACAGCGCTCTGAAATTGTCTCTTTTGTTATTTCTTATTGCACAGTGATAGTCTGTTATATTCATGTGCCAGTTTGTTTAACCATTCTCCAGTTGTCTCAGAGACAACCTAAGGTACCTTCTTAGAATCAAGATTTTATTTTTTTCTTTTCCTCTGCTTCTCTCCCCTTCCCCCTTTCAAGATCCAGAAGTTTGTTTTGTTTGCAGCTGTTCCCTCTTTTGTGTTGTCCTCATTCTTTAACTTTGTCCCCACCTTATTTTCCCTGCTTATTTTCCTGTTGAGTTCCATGTATTTATGCCCTAAACCCTTCTTTGTTCATTTCACTCTAGAGTGAGGTCCTTTTGATGCCCTTATGCCACCCTTCCCTTTATAGTTGTGTGTTCTCACTCAGTCTAATTATGGATAATCACAGTTTCTTCCAGTTGTTTAAATGCCTTTTTAGTTTTCTCTAGATTTCTCTGTAATTCAAAATACCTTCTCAATTTGAATTTTTACATCAAAAAAATGTTTCAAAGTCATTTATTCCAGTAGAGGCCCCTCCTGCTCCCTTTTTGTTCTTCTAGGGTTATACTCTGCTTCACAGGGGAAATTACTCCTAGCTGTAAGCCTTTTTTTTTTTTTTTGCCTTTTGGAATATTGTATTTCAAGATCTCCTGTTTTTCAGTTGATACCATGAGGTCTTGAATGACATTGGCTGTAGTTCCTTGGTATTTCAGTTGGGTGCTTGCAGTATTTTTTTCTTTGATGTGGAAACTTCGATTTTGGCTGTGACATTCTTGTGACGTTTCCTTTTGGGATTTTTTGGGAAGTGATCAAAGGATTCTTTCCTTATTTACTTGCCTTCTGGTTCTTATCTATCTTAGTTAGCAGTTTTCATTTAGTGCTTCTTGATGGCATTGTGTCCAGCATTTTTTTTATTAAATCATGTTTTTCAGAGAATCCAGTGATTCCTAAATTAACTCTCCCTGACTTATTTTCCATTTTTTTTTATCAGATATCTTAAGTTTTCTTTTATTTTTTCAATCTAATGATTTGGCCCCAGTATTTCTTGCTAGACTTGGCAGAAATATGAAAGGAATTTCTTTAAATCACTTGTATCCTTGGAATACTTTATACTCATAGCTTATCTTCAAACAACCAATTTCTAGGAAATGTTAGTGCACTTAAAAAATTAAAAGCTGTAAGAAAGCTTTATTTTTTCATCTAATGATGTTTCCAAATTTTGTCTTTCAACAGAGCCAAAGCATGGAGGACATAAAAATGGAAAGAAAGAAGGACTCTCTGGAAGTTCATTTTTCACATGGTTTATGGTAATTGCGTTGCTGGGCGTCTGGACTTCTGTTGCTGTCGTTTGGTTTGACCTTGTTGATTATGAAGAAGTTCTAGGTAAGAGTTGTATTATAGTTTTCCATAATTTAAAAAATTATAAATAGGTATGTTTCTATTCTAACACCATAACTTAAATATTTAATATCCTGGGAATATGCAATTATGAGCAAAATTTGAGTCTCCTGGTTTGTTGACAGGATATTTTACTTATTGAATGCTAGTCATGCTTCTTAAAAAAGCATATAATATTGTAGCTTCCTTTCATATAACTTGAATAAAAGTCTTACGTTTTAATAACTTTTAGAAAAATGACCCCCCAGATAGACAAGTTGACATTTGGTTGCCAGAGACTTCCAGATTGAGAAGAAATTTGCAGAAAAAAGGATTTTAGGTCTTTTTATGGGTCCATAGTGAATTATTAATAGAGAATGAAACATGTAAGACAAGAGGTAAAATAAAGGAACATATTTAAAATAATTTGTGTATTTTAATGTAAGTAACAGTTCTCATATTTTTATATGCATGCAGCCAAAGCAAAGGACTTCCGTTATAACTTGTCAGAGGTACTTCAAGGTAGGCTATTCAAGACATTTTAAATAAGCTCATATTTTCTGTCTCTGAAATTTTACTTTACCTGATTTTACTTTACTTGTCATTTAAGTATACTTCACAATATATGAGAGGCATGACCAATTTCCTGCAAGTTAAATAGTTTTAATTGTTGGCTTATTTTTAGCTTAGCTCATTATTAAATTTAACTTTGATCTTCAGAAGGTCTATAATTATCATTTTAAATTTCGTCAAAGAAATAGGAGTTTTCTAACTTTATCACTTTTCCATTTCTTAGTGGAATTTCTTCTTAGAAAAATAGTATTTACTTTAGGCGGTATTAATGGTAAATTACATCTGTCACTTGTCTGACTGGAAAACCTCTCTGCATAACCTCAGTCTTTTGGAAAAAAATAAAAAGACAATCGAAACTTGAGTAGATCATAGCTACACCACTCTGCCGTTGTTGTTAGTTCCTAAAAAGCTGCAATACCTTTTGAAGGTATTTTGGTAAATGACATAATTGACCTCAGGGCTGTTTTGGGGAGCTGAATTTTTATATATTCTGTCAGTAATGTTAAATATAGATCATCCTGCTGAAAAGTGAATCTTTAAAGTATTTTTTTTCCAAATTAAAATGCTTGCTTTCCTTGAAAAGGAAAGATAAAGTCTGTGCTTGTATTACCCATTTCTCTTTGCTGAGTCCTAATTTTTTAATTTTTATTTTTAAATATTAGCTTAGAATTCTAATGTTTAATTAGACTTTTAAATGATATAGATAAAATGGTTCCTTCATAGTATCAGGTTCATTTCTAGGTCTTGCTTATCAAGAAAACTATTGTGGCTTTTTTGGGGGGAGGGGTGAGTGGTTCTGCTGCAAATGCTGGTTTTTAAATAGAAAAATAACCATTTCTTTGTGTTAGAAACTTGTTTCAGTAAACACCTAGTTTGTTTGATTGAAAATTGGTTATTTAAGACTTGATATCCCTTTTAATTTTCTGCCTGGTAAGATTTGATTGTAAAATTGAAGGTTGAAGAAATTAACAAAAAATTTTAAGATTTCAAAATGTGAAGTTTCCTTAATTATTAACAATATACTTTTAATATTGCACATTTGGACAAAGTGCTTAAAGTTTTTAGCATTGCTACAAAAATCTTTTGCCACAATTTAAACCATTTATTTTATAACTTAAACTTTAAAAGAAATGATTATAGAATGAAGTGAATTTATTTAATCATTTATGGTTTTTACTTTTTTAATTAATTGGATAAATGAAAGTCAGAACTTCAAAGTGAATTCCACATGATTTTTCAGTATATTACAGAAAAGTACATTATGACTTCTTGTGTAGAGTAAATAGGGTTAGAAGTACACTGGGTTGTCTTACAGAAGTATCTATGTCTACTCTGCAGAATTTCAATAAATGGAACTGTCCAGTTATCTTCTTCTCTTTCATTCCCGCACTCCCCCATTCCCCACCATTTGTTTTTTAAATTACAGGGAAGCTGGGAATCTATGATGCTGATGGTGATGGTGATTTTGATGTCGATGATGCCAAAGTTTTATTAGGCAAGTATACCTTAATTATAGGATGGCACTGGAATATGTCCAAAATGATATTATGTATGGAATCTTGTTTGTGAGAAAATTTCTTTAGAATTTTGCTCATAGACTTAGACATGGTTTTGTAAATTTTTAAGAAGACAGATAATATGTAAAGTTTTTCTCATAGGCAAACCCTAGTAAATCGGGAATAACTTTTATATATACTGTTTTTATCTTGAAAATACTTTTTGTTTAGAAGTTTTAATAAATCTTGTATAAAAACTGTATGACTTGGCTTTCCAATTAACTACATAATTGGGGTTTTTTTTGGCTTTTAAAATATCTTTCATATGTTTAAATTTTAAATTAAAGTTTAAAGTCTTTTGTATAAGTCTACCATAAAATAATATAGTAATAGTAAAAAGTTACAGCATGTAGTCTGTTGCATATCTTGAAGGAAAATACTTTAAATATACTGTGTTTGATCCCATTAAGAGCCTCAGATGATTAAAATATTTTGTTATTCTCTCCACTTTATTCCTGTGATAGTGGTGGTGCTTTGATAGAGAAGGGAAGAGCCTATTGATTATTCTTGATTCCTAGCAAATCTTGATTTTTAAGTACTTCTCCAAAAATCATGTCAAATTTCTTAATTTATTTTTCGTCTGATGTATATATTTCTGCTTATGGAACACTCATATCCTTTAGTTATGTTAATATGAAATATCTTCACTCATATGAAATTCTAATGCCTCATCTTAGTATGACTGTCACTATTGACCCTTGAAACTTGTGCCAGGTAGAGCATAAACTCTGAAAGTTCTATCAAGCAGGAAAGGATGAATTGCTACACCAATGGATTATGTATATCTGTTGCCCCCAAACCAGCCTAGTTAAAGCTGCAGTGGCTTGTCACCTGGTTGGCTGCCTGGGGGTGAAATTTTTTTTTTTGGAAAGCATTATTTCAATTAGGCTGTTATTGTCTTCTTATGATAAACTGCAAATACTAAAAACAAAATATTTTTAGCTGTAAGCTAAATGGCTGTTAAATTCTGTGAATGTTTTCTTATTGATATGCAAGAAGAATCAATATTTCCTTTTTTGTGCATGTCTTTTTTTTTTAATAGTGGGAAATAGTGAATGTGATTCCAGCACCCTATTGAAGTTTTTAAAATATGACTTTGATTGTAGATATTTGAATTGGGGTTTTAAAAAAGATATATTCAAACTCTTGTTTGAAATATATTCATATCCCATGTTCTAATTGGATGATACTCGTTTATAGTCATCAAAATGTCTTATTACTTATTAATTTAAAGAAAGTTTTAAATGCCCAAACTAAATATGTTGAATTTATAATTGTACTGTTGATTTGGTAATAAGAATATTTTCCTTTAAACAGCTCTTTATTTTAGTATGATGAAAAGTTAGCTTGCTATTTAATAAGTGTTTTCAAAATTTTTAATATGCACTGCTATGTTATTTTCAGAAAGAAATTGTCAAGGTACTTGTAAAATGTGTCTACAAACTCTAATGTTTAAAATACAGTTTCCTTGTTGAGTAATGTTACAAATTGTCAAATGGCAATTATTAACAAAATTTTATTTCTGCTTTGTCCACATCTGTAGTAGGATTACATTTGGATTTCAAGTGTCAAATTTCAGATTTGAAATTGATTATGTAGACTTTTAAATGAAACATTAACAAGAAAATATTTGGCCTAGCCAGCAATCTCTCTTTTGTTGACTTTAATTTTTACAGTAGGCACATATTTGTAAAAAAACAAACTACAACTTGCATTTTATGAAAGAATTTTCATATTTAGAAATGTGATAACTAAATTGGGTGATTAAATCTCAGTTTTTTTTTTTTGAGAACATGCCTCTTAGTTACATTGCTTCATGTGACTTCTTTTTCACATTGCTCAAGTCTATGATGCAGTACCTCCAGGGATTCATACAATTGGTTTTGTCCTGATTGAAGTTGAGGAAGGTAACCATGAGTCCCAGCTGCCAGACTCAACACTACCATTTCTTTTGCATTTAATTTTGATCTTCCAGTGTTTGAAAATAGTGACATAAGGTATAGTTTGGGTGTGGAGACAATAAAATGCTGTTTGCTCACTTCTGACCTTACATTACTTGAGGAAGAATATCAGAAAAGGAACAATATTACGCATATTCACTGAAACCTTCAATGAAGTGATGGCAAAGAAAATCAAAAGTAGTGGGTCAGTAATCAGGTCAATTGCAAAGGGCAAAGGCTGATATTTATTTGCTGTGATAACTTTTATGTTATGAGTATTACATACATATGTATATATATGTATATTTTAAGTGAATAATTTGTAGGCTCTTATGAGATCTTAATTTAATCTGCATCAGCCATATCAATTTTGTGTAAAAGAAATGACATGCTAATTTAAACATTTCTTACATTTATCCAAAGAGCTAATCAGTCATTTACAGAGATGGTATAAAGTAATTTCTGTGAAATTCACAATTAACTGACACCAACTATGGAATTTATATGACACCTTGACAGTTACAAAAGTACTTGCATACATTGTCGTTTGATCTTTACAACGGCCCCCAGGTAGGAAGTGCAAGTGTTACTGTTCCTGTTGCAGATGAGAAAATTGAGCATTAGAGAGGTTAAATGACTTGCCCACATCACAAAACTAAATTGAAGGTGTCAGGTCTTAAGCTCAATGCTTTAAACTTTTATTGTCTTTGCTCTTTTCACTCTACCGCGTCACCCAGAAGGTCTTTTAAAGTTTATCATTTGCCTGCCTAAAGAGCCTGCTTCATAATTACTTACTAGAAAGTGTACCTATCCTAAATGATGAATTGCTTTAAAATATTTTATAGGTTTAGATTGTTGACAACTAAAATCACTTGAAATAAAAAAAATTCTCTCCCAAAACATTTTACTTTGGAGACATAATAAATTCCTGAGTAAATTAGTAGGAAGATGTCTCAACACAAGAAAAGCCCTAAGTATCGTAGGATTGTGAATAACGATCCTTTTTCCCTGTGTTAAGCAACTTATTGACAGCAATTTGATTAGTTGCTATGGTGAGTAAAGTATAAGGGAAAAGGAGATAAGCTACATTAATGCTTGGGATCACTAGTTGTAAAGTACTTCCTCATATTCTTAGCAGTTCTGCCCACTAGAGGTGAGATCATAAGCCACCCCCCCACAATGTATGTTTGGGGGGCAACAACTGAGGTTTTACACTTTTGGAGGCCCTCTGGTCCTATTTTTTCTTTTCTGCTGTTTCTTTCATGAGTAGCTTCATCTGTATGTGGGTAGGAGATGAGGAACCACTCAGTATGAAGAAGGTTCCCTCTTTTTCCTAAGCTGCACATTTCCTAGGTTTCTGGTGTCAAGAATTAAAAGGAAGCTGAGTTGATGAATAAGTAGATATAGGAAAAAACTCTTTGTAGAGGCGTCTTGTATAATAGTGTTCAACTGGCAGCTTTTGCTTATTATATCCTTTACTAGTGGAGTAAATCATGTTAATATTAAAAGACAGTAAAGTCAGGTTCTGTTTTCAAGATTTAGCAGTTGTTTATGGTTTTGATTTAATTTTTTTTCAAAATATTTGTCAATAAAAAAAGAAACATTTTTTTTGGCAGGTATTAGGAATAGGGCATTGTCCAGGATGCTCTACTAAACATAGAAGAAGGGAAATTAAATTTTTAAAACTCTTTATAAGAAACCAATTATAGGATCATAGATTTTTAGTTGGAAGGCACCTCAATGGCCATTAAATGCAACCCCCACATCCCTTATTTTACAGATCAATAAATTGAGTTCTAGAAATGTTTCACGGCCTGCCTAAGGTTACAGAGATAGTATATATTTATTTTGTAATTACCTCTAATTACCGAGAAATATGTTGGGTTCTTTCTAATCCATTTGTACATGAATGTGGGTTACAGAAATCTTTTTTTAAAGGCCCATATCAATAATTCCCTTATTACAGGTAATTCCTATTGTAGAAACTCTGTCCAATGATGCAGATCAGCAATTGGTTTTTGAGTTAGAGTCTTATCAATGCCTAGGACATTGAGATGGTAACTAAGCTGCTCATGGTTACATAGCTAGTACATGTCTTAGGCAAGACCTGAACTTGGGTCTTGACTCTAAGGCTCTCCTCCATTATCTATACCATGCTTCCACAAACCCCCCCCAAGTTATTATTATGTACATTTTTTAATTTCTTCTTGGCTAAAAATGGTTTCAAGTTGAAAACTAATTCGTTGATTGCACATAGAGATTCAATTCAACTTGGTTTAACATATATTAAGCGCCTAGAGAGGCAGAGCATTATACACTTACAGAAGTAAAAATGTAGCCAAGATAGATAGCCCAGTCCTCAAGGTGCTTATAATGGTAAAGTTGCAAGTTTCTCACAGGGTTTGACTTCTGGCTTTTGTGGGAAGAGCTTATAAGAGAAGGCAGCAGAAGAAGAGAAAAGACACTTGAGCCAAATAAGAAAAAATACATGAGGATTGGTCACTTTCATCTTGGAGAAAGAAAAAAAGTACCCTAGAAGAGACAGCATTTGAGCTAGGTCTTTTCATCAGAAGCCTGGCACAAGACTGAGATTTAGTCGAGTGTCCAGGGAAAGAGGATATTGGTGGAGTAGTGATAGAACACTGGCTCTAGAGTCAGGAAGACCTGAGTTCACATTTTGGCCTCAGACACTAGTTGTGTGACCCTGGGGAAGTCACTTAATCTCAGTTGCCTCCAAAAATAAAAATAAAAAAAGAAAGAAGATATTTCAGATTTTGGGTGCAGAGAATGGTGTAAGCTAAAAAATAGAAGTAACAGTGCTGAGTGTGTTTATGGAACATAGTTAAGTTTGATTGGAGGATAGAGTATTTTAAGAGGGCGTAATGTATGACTTAAAGCTGATAGATGCTTTGGAACTGGATTGTGGATCATTTTAAATTCCAGGCCTAGAACTTTGATTTTGATTCAGTAGATGATGGAGGAGCTACTCAAGATTTTTAGGTACCTGAGTTTGACATGATCAGCTCAATATATTAAATAAGAAAACTAATCGTATTGGTATAATTGTGACAATGGAGAGATTGGCAGCTCCATTAAAACAGTTAAAATCAGTTATGACAGCCCAGGTAAAAAGAAATAGGGATCTAGAGTAGTTGGGTGGGATAGGAAATGAGGGGACGGATTCCACTGTAATTGTAGACATGAAGACTTGGCAATTTAAGATAACTGAGATTTCCAGCTTAAATGACCGACAGAATAGTCCATGAACTCACCATTGAGAGAAGTAGGGAAGTCAGGAAGATAAGTAGACTTTAGGATAAAACCATATGTTCAGTTTGAGATATGTTGTTTTTAAAATGTCAACAAGATTTCTAAGAAGAGTCTTATACCAGATTTGGCACCCAGGAAAAACTTGGGTTACAAAGTACTTCTTTGACAGACAAATGTGGAGTAAATTGTGTATAATCATCATCATGTCATGTTTCCAACACTAGGTACCTATATTTCTCTAATATTAATTTTAGATCTTAATCATATGTATAATAGTGGAGAAATCGTGTGTAGTAAAGCCTGTAGTGCCCCATTGGAATTAGCGAGATGGGAAAAATCCTGAGATCTGGGATTGCAACAACTTGTCAACATCTATAGGTTAATGATCATGTTTTGCTAGTGCAACTGATTTCCTCAGACATTCCATCTTGACTTAAATTTGTGTTTAGCAGTGTGCACTGATAACTGTTTTTCCTAACTTCCCACCCTGTTTAAAACTGGACTGATTGTATTGTCATCACTAGGACATGTTTGTGCCCAAGATTTAGAAGTTGCCAGAAAATTGCATGGTACAAGATGCTGTTATGACCTGAAGAGTAAATTTTTTGTTTGGTAGAGACTCTTTAAAATTGAAAATGGTCAGTCAAACCCTGAAACTTATTTTCTTTTGGTTGGTTGAAAATGCATACTTTATTGTCTAGATATTAATTTGTTTTCATTGGCTTAATTTAATTTTTTTTAAGTTTAATGTGTGAAGGTGGCAGTAATTGGTGGAAAATACAGGGAAGAAGTTTAGAAAACTAATTGCTTTTAATCACAGTTCTGCCTCTGATTTTGTAACCTTGAGTTGATTATTTAGATTTTTTTTTTATTAATGATGCTGGTGATCATAATGGGAGAGTGAATAGTGGAGGCTAGATTGTTGAAGTACATTTATGCTTGTTTTTAAACAAGTGAAAAATGGGCTTGGTCAATTGATAGCCTAAGGGAATATTTTGAGGAAATAGTTATCAATGAATTCTCATGGACAGACCTAAGATACTTGCGTACTCAACTCTTGATTATTTAACTGCAGGTGATGAACTTTGTGGATTATCTGTGACATTTTTAATGTCATTTTTTGCTGATATATCATTAGTTGAAGCAAGATATCATGAGAAAGACTAATTTCTTGCAAAAAATAAGATTAAGACTGTAAGTTAATGCATTCAAATTCTGGGAGGAATAACTTTTTGGTTATTTAAAGTTTTGTATTGCCTATGCCATTGATGTCCTTACTGCATGAAATTGAGAGTTAATTATATAGCGCTTTTTCTCCCTAAAAGGCAGAGTTTAATCTGATGCTTTCTATTGCAATCATTTACTTTATTTTCCTAAATGGCTTTTCTGTAAACACCTATGACCATGTACAAGATTCCTTTCTTAAATCATATTTCCTCAATTTCTTTTTTCCACCTAACTGCTGTCCTTTATTTTCTCTCTCTCTCTCTCTTTCTCTCTCCCTTTATTCTTGTATAGGCCTGACCAAAGATGGCAGTAATGAAAATATTGATTCTCTTGAGGAAGTCCTTAATATTTTAGCTGAGGAAAGCTCTGATTGGTTTTATGGCTTCCTCTCATTTCTCTATGATGTAATGACTCCTTTTGAAATACTAGAAGAAGAAGAGAGCGAAACTGCAGGTGATGTTGATGGTACGTCACAGAATGAAGGGGTTCAGGGAAAAAAAACTTGTATTATTTTGGATTTACAGAACCAGTAACATTGAGCAAAGCCTAAAATTATTGGCTTGTGCTAAACTTGAAGCAGATTCCTTTCTTACTATATCAGGATTGAATTTCAGGGGGGACTTGAGCCTGATGTTTGATTTTACTAAGAATAAAGTCAACCATGTGACCTTCCTTCACTAGTTATGGGCCTTTCATTAATTTTTATTTTGTATCAGGGGAAGTAGCACTACACAGTTGTTTTAACAATTTACAAAATAAACTTAAAAAAAGTGGTATAGTTGGTTTCTGTATGATTTTGCTTCAGTTTGTGCATTCTCTGCACTAATCATGAAACATTAATTGTAGTATTGTTTTATTGTTAATGCTTAATGCTTGTCTTTCTAACAGAATACTGATGATAATGGTCTCTTGATAAAATATTCTGGCATGATTGATAAGTTATATAGAGGACATGCTTCTATATTGATCTATAATATAACTATTATATATAAATTATAACATAAAACAATTGATACCAGTTTTTATTTGACATTAGTTTAGATTAAATAATTTCTACATTAGGTTAATACGAGTTTTAATTAAAAGCTCTGTATTGGTGCTTTCGAAGTACTTTTCAAAGAAAAAAAATAGCCTTATAATTTTGCCATAGGTTAATTAAAATAAATTGTTTTATGTTTTATGGCATGCCAGTATATTTCTGTCTATGAAAACAAACTTTTGTTCTTAATTTAAGATAGCAAATTCACACCTATCAGGTGTGGACATGATGACTTTTTTTCAAATTTTATGCAAGTGGGAAAATGTGAATTTGTATTTTATATAAATGTTAAACATATTAAAATTATTCACCCACCCAGATATCCAATGTCTTATTTCTTCCTGTATTTAATATTCATCTAAAATATTGACAGATATTCAAAGACTTTTAAGTTGTATGTTAAAATAAGGGTCTAAAATATTTTTAGGACTAACTAGAATTTATTGTAGTGATGTGAATCTTTGTTAAGGAGGAAATTAAAAATAATTTTCCACTAGACTTTCAGGGATTTTCTTGAAATATTTCTTAAACCTATTGATTGTTACTCTTTAGGCTAATCTACTTTCAAAATGACAGAAGCACTGTAGTGGAACTAGTATATTTGTTATTTTTAAGCATTTTAATAAATGTGTAGTCTTATATATATGTATATATGCATAAATATAAATATATTTAGTAAATAATAGTCTTATTTCATAGAGCTTTAAATAAAACAATTATAATTTGGCATCCGTTAAGGTGAACTTTCAAAGCTTATGATTTTTCATTTTATTCCAGAATAGGTCTCTTTAGGCTTCTAAAGTGTGCACATAGTGAAATGGTTTGTGAAATGGTATTTCGCTATTTTATTTTTGGAATTTTGAAAATTGTAGCATATTTTAAGTTAAAATAAAACTATACTTCACTTTTCCAATATTTTGTCAAATTTTGCCATTGGGTCCATTACATGCTTTGAATTTGTCAGTGATTATCAAATTGAAATAGGTGTTCCAAATGGAATTATACTAAAATCTGAAGCTGTATTGGTACCCCTTGTCTTTCGCAATGGAAAAACATCTTAATTTGACCCCAACATGTAAAAGTCCATAATTTATAAAATAGAGAAGAGGGGAGAGGGCAATCTCAAATTAAAACCTAGTCTCTTTCTCTTTGTTCCCTCTTTGTCATTTCTGTGTTGTCTGAATTTTGTGTATCATATTTGACTATTATATTAAAATAATAATCTTCCCTGAATTTTATCTTGAAATTTGTTAGTTTCTAGTTAATAAAGTGACCTTTAAAAATTTCTACCAGAAAACTTCAACATAATAATAGTAAACTGGTTGAAGTATTATTTTCCATTTTTTTCTCAGCTAATTAGTGTTTTTCATCCTAAAGTTTGTGCTATTGAAAGATATATGAGACCTAACAGAATTAAGGTTCCATCAGTACATATTAGGGTGTTTTGTTTCAAGTTCTGCAGTGATGGCAGATCCTTTTTTTTTTTTTTGAGTTTTTTTGTTTCATTTGAAGATTGCTTCAGGCCTTCTCTATCATTTATTGTGGCTTTTAAAATTTAATTATGGTAAGATCTTAATCCTGAAATATGCCCCTTCATTTCAAATTCAAACATCTAATATTCATAAACCAGTGAGTTTAATTTTTAAACTTAATTTTAAGTAATGCTATTAGACCTAAGAGGAAACTAACCGTGAAAATATATGCTGCTTGATAAGCTTATGAATGGCAAATCATTTAATCTGTGGAATAGTAAACTTACAAATGCCTGTTAGATGCATTAATTTTTTATTAGTATTTGCTTGCCTTATATTGATACTAATATATAAATTACATGTGCAGAAAATAATTATGCCTCACTTCTCTCTATGGTAATACAATGGCAAAAATCACATGAGGAGAAGAGTAATTTATCTGAACCCTGGACTTCTGTGACGTCCTTCAACAATGGGCATATGTAGTTTTTTTGTTGTTATTATTGTTGTTCTTTGGCCAGAGATGGGGGTGGGTTGAGAATGAAAGATTATTTAAATTTTAAAAGCTTTGGCACAAATGAGAAGGAAAGATTATTTAAAATTTAAAAGCTTTGACACTAAATATTTTGGAATAAAAATTTTTTTTTATATATCCAGTGATGATACGTGTTATAAGTAGTTGAGACTTTTCTTCAAATTTTTAAATCATTCGAAAGGTAGCATATTTTGAAATTGATATCTCAGTTTTATAACTTCATATACGGGAATCAGCTATATGTAAAGATTTTCAGACTTTGAGTGTAATAAACAAAGGGTCTTTACTTATAAGAAATGAGAACATTCAGAATTTTGAGTTTTGCTTAAATCTCTATTTTGTTAGATTAAAATTGTTTGTATACGATTTGCTGTCTGTACAGTACGTAGTGATGTGATTCTCAGATTAGCATCATCCTCTTTACTTTGTATACATAATGCTGGTTGCCCAATGTCGATGGTGATTGAACAGTGCTGGTAGAGTTGCTACAGTGAGTGAAATGTCTCTACTCTCTGAGGCCAGAATCTCTTCATCTGTACTTCGGCCTCTAGGCCTGTCAGCCCTGGTAATGTAATGGTCCTGGCTATTTGGGGGAGCAGAGTATTCTCTGTGCTGGATGAAGTTTCTTTTGGACTCTGTTTTGTCTCTGAGCTTCCTGTGCACTAACAGGAACATCAGGTATGGTTATGTGTTAGGGGAGTCCTATTTTTCTCTCATTGATGCCAAGAGAGCTTGATGGCATGGTGTATAGAGGGCTTGGTCTGGAGTCAGGGGAACCTGAATTCAAATCTAGCCTCAGGCTCTTAGCTGTGTGACCCTGGGCAAATCATTTAACGTCTGTTTCTCCCAGTTTCTGGAGGTAATAATAGCATCTATCTTCCAGGGTTGTTGTGAGGAGCAAATGATATGTTGATTGTAAAGTAATTAGTATAGTGCCTGGCATGTAATAAATGATATGTAAATGTTAGCTATTATTAGTATTGGTATTAGTATTATGTTGATGTTTTGAAAGTAGAAATGTCTGTAGGCAGTAGTGCACCTGTTTAACAAAGAATACTATGTAGTAAGACCCTGTTGGGATGAGGGACAGGAGGATTGGAGAGGGTATACTCCATTTGGGGTCACACCAACACAACTATTTTTTAGTTATATTGAGAGAAAAAGTGGACCAGCAAAGGCACAGAATCTTTTCTTGGAGTGGTGGTGGTGGTGATAGTGATACCTGACCACTGAGCAAAGACAGAGCCGCCCAACTTATTTTGTTTGTGTTTTATCTGACAAGGAGAGTGAGCTTCACATTGGAAATACCAGAACAAAAATGACCAAGAGGAAACTGATACCCGAGATAACTAAGGAGATTCTAAGAGGGTACCTAGCTGCCATTAATGAATTCCAGGTACATGACTCAGGATACAACCTAGGTCCTGAAAGAACTGACAGATGTGATGGCTGTCAGTGAAAGATACTTGAAAGATCGTGAAAAATGGAAGATGTACTGCAAAGTTGTAGAAGGGCATATGTTTTGATTTTCAAAAGAGAGAAGAGAACAGTCTGCTTACCGTTGGCCAGGGAACTTCATTTTGATTCCTAAATCAATTTTAGACTGCATCCTTTAAAAAAAAAAAAAGGTAGTAAGCATCTAGAGTGATTACAAATAGCTAGGATGGCTTTATCAAGAGTAGGTCATGCCAAACTAGCCTTATTGCCTTTTTGAACAGGATTACCAAATTACTAACTAAAAGGGCATGCTGTATATAGTTTACCTGTATTTTAGCCAAGTTCTAAATAAAATATCTCATACTTGTGGAGAAAAAGGAGAGATTGGGATTAGATGATAATAAAATCATGTAAATTCAAAACTGGTTAAATGGCTGGACTCAAAAGAGTAAGTTGTTCATGGTTCATTTCTGGCATAACAGGAGATCTCTCCATTAGAGTGGCCTAATCCATTCTTAGCCCTTTGTTGATTTTTATCAGTGATTTGAATGGGATGGAGCATAGATAATATGCTCATCAGATTGCAGATGGTTGACACTAAGCAGGGAGGCTTTGCTAACATAATGGATGAGAAAGTCCAAGTCTATAGGGATGTTGATCAGCTAGAGCAGTGGGCCGAGTAATAGGATTAAATTCATTAAGAATAAATGTAATTGTACAGGCAGAAGGTAGATGAGGCGTGATTAGATAGCAGTTGTTGTGAGAAAGATCTGGAGGTTTTAGGAAGTGTAAGCTCAACATAATTCTACATTGTAATGACAGAATCAAAGAAGGTATTGTGGACTGCATTAAGAGGGAAAAAAGCTTTTATGAATAGGAAAGTGATAATACCATGTACTGTGTTCTTGTCAGACCTCATCTGGAGTATTATGTGTATTTCTGGACACTTTAGTCAGAGGAGAATAGTCTAGGTTTGGGGTTTGGCAAGGCATGAATGGTCATAGGATCCAGAATAAGGGATTAGAGTATAGAAGACCATGTAATGTTGGTCTGGTTAACTGTGAGATAAGATTCTAGAGATGGAGGAAGTGAAGCCAGAGGTTGAGAGAGCTGAAGTAGAGGTAGAGAGAGTGGAAGTCTTGGTGAGAGGATGAGGATAAATAATGAGTTTAGGAAGCAATAATGAGACAGAAAAATGAAATGACAGAGGGTTATGGACAGATAGTGGTATTCAGAATTCTTGGTCATGTAAGTGTAATTATCGTGGGTGATAGTGAGAACAAAGGTATGACTGTATGTAACTGTGGTTAAGTATAGAAGTTGAAGAGGAGTAATTCAGAGGTTTAATCCGGTACAGAGAAAATGAACATGTATGTTGAATTCTTGTAGTATAAGGATGGGAGTTTGGATGGAGAGGAAGACTGAGAGAAGTAATTGAATTCCTTGAGAAGGGAGAGAGAATAACGCAGGGGCTGCCACTAGAATTGGTTGATATATTTAGGCAGGGTGAGTCTCAAGGGAGAGCAACCTCTAAATAAGGGTAGCAGAGGCAGAATCTGGATGTGGCAGTGGGAAGTGAGGAGTATTCTGATCCTTGCGCCCCCCCCCCCTTCCCCCCGGCCCAGGTTGACTGTTGGAAGAGTACAAGAGAAGGCACAATCAGTATTGGAAAAGGGTGGCCAGGAATTCTGTGTGTTGGGATTTGGCCATAGTGGTCCTTGGACTTAAGGCTTTTCTAGCAAGATTGGGACTGACAGAAGCTGTGCTTTGCTGATATTGGAGTAGGGTTGTAGAGGAGGTTTTATACTGTATATACTTAAGGAAATCTACCCTGCTTTTCCTATAAAACAAAACAAAAAAATTCTCTCAGATATTTTTAACATATGTCCTAGATTTTCCCTCGTTTTTTGGGTCACTTTTCATATTTTAACAGTGTTGCTAAGGAGGACAGATTGTATGAGTAACATGAAAATCACCAGGGCTGTAACTAGGTACTGACAGGATGATTTTCTATACATTGATATGTCAAGATCTTGTGATTTTTGGAAGTATGGAAACTATTTCTGTCCATTTAGTTTGTAAGCTATCTATAAATTAATCTTAGAGAATCACGTGAGGTGCACAGAGATTAAGTGGCATACCCATTGCAAAATAAGTAGTTTTAGATGTCTGTGTCCTAAGTTTGGGTCCAGCACATTATCATGTGAAACTGCCTCTCTTGATTTTCCAAAAAAGTGATTTTAATTCTATAAATCATTATTTTGAGAGATTGAGAAGAGAGCAACAATTTTGGAGCTATAGATGTTCTAAAAACAGTTTGCCACAACAGTTCTTCAAGGGAGCTACTAGTAAGAAGTGCAAAGACTGAAGTTCTCACTTTTAGCAAGTTTGGAGACCAGGAAGACTTTTGTTGTGACCTGCATAGAATGTACAATGTTGGTCTTTTGGCCAGGGCCAAGTACCTGTATCTATGCTTAAAATGCAGGCTGGTTTTCTTCCCAGAAAAGAGTAATAAAAGAGGTGGAGATATACTTCTCTCCTTTCTTTGGTATCAGGGACATTTAATTCTCATTAAAAAAATTGAAGAGAACTTTGTTGTGAAAACAAAGAAGGAACGAGTTCAGCTAGGACCGAGAGCCCTAGTAGATACTTGGTTCAGAGATAGAAACCAGCAGTTTTTAGAAGAATAAATGCAAATGATCAGTGACCATATGAAGAAAAAAATGCCTCAAATAACCAAAACTAAAGTTTATGGAATCAAATGCAAATCAAAACAACTTTGAGGTGTCAACTTCATAATTAGCCTGACGCTTCACACTTATAAATACTTGTTGACCTAGTAAATTGTCAAGGATGATTAAAAAAATGCAAATTATTAATGTTAGTCAATCTGTGGGAAGATAAGGATATGGATGTATTGTTAGTAGAGCAGTAGAATAGTCCAGCTATTTTGGAAATTAGTTTAGAACTATGTTCGAAAAGTGATTAAATTATCCATATCCCTTGACTCTGAGGTCTTATTACTAGGCATAGACCCCAGGGATGTAAATAATAAAAGGAAAAGTCCCAACTATATATCAGTTATTTTCTGGTAGTAAAACCAAACTAACCCAAAACAAACAAACAAAAAGCAGGAAACAGTGGGTGCCAATCAATTGGGGATTAACAGAACAAACTATGATCTATAAATGTAATGAAGTATTATTATTCTGTAAGAAACAAATTCAAAGAAACTTTTGAAATCTTGTATGAATTGATGCATGATGAAATAGACAGAACCAAGAGAACAGCATACACAGTGACCACAATATATAAAGGAAAATAGCACTAAAAGGAACATCAGTGCCAGTGACCTATTTTGACTAGAATATGATGGTGAACCATGCCTTCATCCTTTTAGTAGAGAGGTGGTAGACTACAAGTATAAAATGAGGTGTACGTATTAGACATTATTACTGAGTTTTGTTTAACTATACTTCTTTGTTACAAAGAAGAGTTTCATTAGTGAGATACATTGAGAAAGATAATGATGTTAAAAAATTAATGTAACATAAAGAAAAAAAAGAGGAAGAGAGGAATCCTGATCAATATCAGGAAGTTTTTGAGTAAAAAAATGTCACGGATGAGAAAGCAAAGGACCACTAAACACTTGGACCTTAGTTCTAGATATAGTTGTGGGTGAAATTTAACAAAAAGACAAACTAAGGCATGTTTCTCCAAGCAAGATAACATTTATTAGCAGGAGCATGCTGCCAGTCAATATGTGGGTCAGTGACCACAATAGTTTATGCCATAGACCCTGAGGAGATGAACAGCTCCCTTTTTGGCAGTAAAGAATAGTACAGGGTAGATGACATCGTGGTGAGGACAACATGATTGGGTAGAGAGTTGAGGTGCAGAGAACAACATGTTTATTTGGAAGTTTGGTAAAAGGGGCTAGCAACAACCGTCCCTCCTTCTCTCTTAAGAAGAAGTTCTCATTGCTTGATAGCTAGTTGCGAAGTTTAGAGATAATGGACCATGCCTTTTGGACGGCAAATTGAACATCCTTGAAGGATAGGTTGGTGGTGTAAAGATGCTAGGTCTGATTTCCTTGTGTTTACTTGCATCACCCAAGATCAGCTAAATTCCTGGAGG
>CM053622.1:233443173-233458916 GCA_028646595.1 Phalanger gymnotis | reverse complement strand
TGTTGATCTGGTAACAGTAGGTCTTCTGTGTTCCTGGAATGTGTATCTAAGATGTGATGAAGTCTTAGGGACTTGTAGAAATAGATGACTACTAATTCTGGTAATTCTTTTGGGCATAAATGATACTGCCAGAAGGTACCTAGAAAGCATTTTTGAACATTATGAAGTTTTTGGGGAGAAACTTGTGACCTTAGGGACACAGAAAGTGTTTTTATCACTGTGGCCAATAGATAACAGTTTCAGAAGAGTTTTAGGTTTGGAAATAGAGTTTCTGTTTCCAAAGATGATTAGGGGGAAAAGAAAAGAACCTGTATGTTCTAAAATATTTATAACAGCTCTCTTTGTGATGGCAAAGAACTGGAAATTGTGAGGATGCCTGTCAACTGGGGAATGGCTGAACATGTCATGATATATAATTGTTATGGAATACTACTGTGCTATGAGAAATGTTGAGCTCAATGATCTTAGAAAAAAGTGGAAAGACTTGCACCAAATAATGAAGAGCAAAATGAGGACAACCAAGAGAATGCTGTGTACAGTAACAGCAATGTATTAAGAACAACTTTGAGTGACTGAGTCATTTTGACTATTATAAATACCCAAATTAAGTACAAAGGACATATGAAGAAAGATGCCATCTGCATGCAAAGAACTGATAACTGGAAGTATGTGTAGAATGATTTTTTTTACACACACACACACACACACACACACACACACACACATCTAATGGTAGCCATCTCTAGCACAGGGGTGGTGGAAAAGGAAGAAAAAAAGGAAAAAAAAAGAAATTTACATAAACTGAGAGTAGTTAGCATTGGAGAAGAGAACATTTGGGGGATAGGGGAACATTGCAGCTGTCTGTGAAGCATTTGAAAGGCCCTTATGTGGTGAGGGCAGAACTTAGGAATACTGGACTTAATTTGTCTCTTTCCTTCTTTCTGGGAGGCAAATTCACTTCCTATCTGGAAGAGATCCTTATTAGGTATCACTAAATAAAGACTGGATTTTGGATCCTAGTACTTGCTTTTACTTGATATTAAGTCATTAGTGGAAAGTTTTCAAGTTGTTGTTTTTAGCCCCATGGAAAGTAATGTTTCTTTAAAAACCCATACGATAATTGAAGCAACAATTTCAAACATGGGTTGTTCCCTCTCCCCTCACCCCCCCCCTTTTTTTTTATTGCCACTTAATTTTGCTCCTCTGTTCATGTGCTTCATTTGGACTTTTGAATGAGGTAGCCCTTTCATTTGTCTGTTTCTTGAAAGAGTTAATCTTGGCCTCATCTTTCTCATTTGTAAGATAAGCAGTTTAGATTAATTCGAAGGTCTTCTCCAGCCCTAAAATTCTAGAATTACTTTTATAGTACCATATGAGAAATGCGACTCAAGGTTTCCCTCTCTTGGCATAAAGTAGAATGGTAAGCATTCTAATTTCTATAGGTCTTAACAATTCTGTAACATTATGGGGGGGAAACAATCTACTTTTTATAATTCTATTTTTAAGCGTTGTCTCCAGAGATGCATTTTGGTGAAAGGTAGAGACTCTAAGGAATACATTTATGACCTTAATTGAATGGAACATTTTAATGGTTTTGTGATTGTTAATGTCCTTTGTGTATGCATGGAGACTCAGGATTATTTTAAAGTAGATTCTGTAAGAAAAATTAGTTTTATTCTGGAATGATATGTATGATGTGAGAAGAGAGAAGATAATAGATGTTGATATTGTAAAATGTTATGGCATTATTAGTAGAGTTAAGAGAAAAGATTACTTTTTCCCTCTCAGCTCTAAGTAATTTTTGTCCTGCTGTAAAATTTACTAAGCTCCTTTTATGTACAGAGCACTGTGCTTGGAGCTGGGAAGGCTTGCAGAAGTAAACATTACCTCAGACATAAAAAGTGCTTATAGTGATAAAGAAAAAAGAAATGCAAATAAACATAAGTCACAAAAATATGGTGAGCCTGGATTTGAAAAGCTTTTTGAAGAATGGGAATAGTAAAATTTTGAAATAAGGCACTTAGAAGAAAGGGAGTAAGAAGTTTCTTTTATTGTAGATATGTCTAATAACCTAATTTTCAATTCAGTATTTGTGTTGCCTGGTATGCAGATAGGAGGATAGAGAGGGTAGAGTCTGTTTGTGGATTTTGTTTATAAACCCCAATTTTCAGGTTGGGGAGAATTAGAGTGCCAGGCAACAGATATTGAAGGAAGTTTTAGAAATACAATTGACAGGACTTGATAACTTTACATTAGGGAAATGAAGGAGACTAAGATATTTACAAGAGCAGTTTCAATAGAACATTAGATGTGGGAGCCAGATTGTTCGAGGTTGAGGAGGGACGAGCAAGTAGCCTGCCTTAACTAGGAGTTTCGCTATGAAGGGATGTAGAGAAATAGAATTCAGTGACAATTGGGTGAAGTAGAAGAATCAAGGGGATGCAGTTTCAGAGAGTTCAGGAGACTATAGCATGTATACAAATGGAAAGGAATCATTGATGATTGGAGATCATTTAATCACCATTTAATGGACATTTTAGAAGTAGAAGAAAAAGGAGATGACTCCTGTAGGAGGGAGTTGGATTAAATTTATTGACTGAGTTTCAGTTTCACTAAGTTGTTCAAATAATCTTCTAAGATTGAAGTAAGGAGAGAACAGTTGCTGCTACCATGTTTTGAAGAATAGAAAGAGTTAACTTACTATCACTATTAATTTTCTTTTTTCCTCCTTTTCTGTTACAGTACAAAAGTAAACCAGTCCTACCCTTTTTATAAATCACCACAAATTCCTAATTAGGGCCCCAATCATTGATTTCATTATGTACCCTATAATGAAGTTTGGTATGCAAGCAAATGCATTTAAGGTCAGTGGCAGATTACTATATAGCAAATAGTATATGGGAGAGTCACTACTGATAAAACTTCTTTCTTGTGGTCCTTTTTCAGAAGTCTGCCAATGTAGCCCTGCTTTAACTAGCTGGGTTGTAATCATCAAAATCCTTTAGTGCCTGAAGAATAGTGTTTGGCAGCATGGTACATCATTTTAGGTAATGTAGAATGTCTGTTATAGCACATATAGTGAATCTGGTATAAGATTAGAAAGTAGAAATCGATGTGTTGGAGCAGAAAAGAGCGTTGGAATCAAAGTGTTGGCCTTGCCTTTTACTTGAGCCTCAGATTCTTTTGTTAGGTTCTTATAGGGATTATGTAAAGGCATTTTATAAACTATAAAACCCTATAACTTTGTAAGCTGTTGTTGACATCAAGTGAGAGGGATGGCTGTAGTTGGAGTTGAGTTTCATGGCATCAGCATTTCACTGTTGAAAAGGGCTTTAAGAAGTGATCTACTTTAGCCCCAAGGGAACATGCACAACAATCTATTGTAGCAAGAGGTGAAGGTATCAGGATGGCATCTTAATGCCATTGTCAGGGCACTGGGAATAGCAGACTGGTGTGGACACAGGAAGACCTGGTTTTAAGCTTCACCTCCAACACATTCAGGCTGAGAGACCCTGGCCAAGTTAATTCTCAGTGCTCTAGGAAATTCTTAGGTTCTTAAGTTGCAGAATAGGTGCTGACTTGATTGATAGAGGAAGTTAACTTACCTGCATGTTCCTGTACCAGTGATGTCACAGGTTCAGTCCCTGTCCCCTTTCCTTGTCTCTGCATCAGTCTATTAACATGATATGAGAGGAACTCTGTATACTTTGCACAGTTGTTACGGAATAACAAAGCCAGAATAGCATTTGCCATTAATAGGTCTTACGAAGAAGGAAAGAAGAGGGGCACCATGGTATAGTAAGCAGTAGCCTGGCCTGAGAGCAAGAAATACCTGGGTTCAAATTCTGCCTCTGATTTATTCTGCCTGTGTGACCCCAGGCAAATTACTTAATCCTTCAGTTCTCCAGGCATCTCTTGATTATAAGCCAGTTGCAGCAGTGGAGGGAGTCTCCACACCTGGAGGTTACCCAGACCAGTGAAATCACAGGTCTGGTGATTTTTGGTGAGATAATTGAAGCAGTAACCCTTAAAAAGTTTTGTCAAGGCATCATCCTGACATTTCTAGACCTCAATCAATTGTGGCAAAGTGGGGAGCTATTACTGTTGTCATTTCCTTTTTATCCACCAAGCCTTTTTAGTGGAAAGGAGTTTAAATTCTCTCCTGGTATGCACACTAACTGCCAAAACAGCTTAATCATAAAAAGTTATCAGTGGTTCCTAGGCTAGTGGTTGCTTGAAAACTTAATGTTCCTCTAGGTCTTTACTTAGCCAAGTGATAGAGCCTTCTTTTGTTTTTATAAATAACACCATGGTCTTTTCCTTATTAATGGCAGTAAAAAAGATTTCTTAAATATTTTAGAAATGTAAATACTTGTAGAAAATTTTGAAGTAAGACACAAAATGGTATATTTTCTATTAGAGACTAACTGCAGGACTAATTTTCATTTTTGGTGTAAGTTTTTGGTGTTCATTAATTTCCATAAAAATGTATTGCCATAATCTCTCTCCATCTTGTGAATACCAACAGAGGAACCAGGTGGGGTAGCCAAGAGAAAAGCTAAGGCCAAAGGTATTTTGTTTTTTGATTTAGCTTTGTGCATATGACGATGGATTTTACGCTTTAAATGCATGAGTTTTGCAAGATGGATTTTGTAAATGCTGCTACTAATGTTAGATGGCTTTTAAAAATTGTTTTAAAGGATGTAGAAAGTATTTAAATTGTAACTAGCTTTGTGAAAATTTCAGTAATAGGTTTAATGATGCAGACTTATGAATAGTCATTTTCAAGTTAAATTTCATGTTGTCAAAGGTTTATAATTGTCACTTAACCATAAAATATGTATATATACCTGAATATTTTTATCTAAATTTACTTTGTGTAGAAGACACATTCCTCAGTGATTTGATTTGATTTCTTAAAGAGTCAAGCTATCCCTTTTTCTTCTACTTCACATCATAAGAACTGTTTCATTTGGCATTTTGTCAATTATAATTTTCTTTTAAAAATGCCTAATTTTCTATATGATGTTCATCTACAGCATTGAATTACCTTTAAGTGTCTTCTTAACTGTGAAAACTTGGTGTTATGTACATAATGTACATACTGATTCTTTGAAAATTATTAGCCAGAATAGCCCAGTTTTCTGACTATATTGTATTGAATTATGCTTTGTGGAATTTTTTAAACATATCTAAAGCTTTGTTACCTTTTATGCTTTTGCATGTGTTTTATGTTCATCATGGTAACATGTCTTAGTATTTTAAATATGATAATTGTATTAATATCATATTTGTATACTTAATGTAATACTTGGCATAGTTTGAAGAGCCTGAAAATTTTAAATACTGCGTGAGTGCCACTGTGTGATTTTGGAGAGGGGGTGGTTATGAATTATATGTATGCATTTGGGGGTGTTCAAATACATTCACTTCTTTATCTCATGTGGAAATTAGAAATAATCTTATTTCTCACTGTTCAGTATAAAAAATAGGCAGCATACTAAAACTTATTAACTAGAATTATTGTACTTTTTTTATCCAAGGTATAAAAGCATATAGGTGTGTATGTATGTTTATAATACACACACACATAAACTGTTTAAGATTTGAAAAAAATGCATCATCTCATTTGATATTCACAACAAATCTATCTGGTAACTGCTATTATTATTCTTGTTTTATAGATGAAGAAACTGAAGTGAAGGCTTAGATAAGTTAAAATTGACTTGTCTCGGGTCACATAGCAACTAGGTGTCTGTGGCAAGAATTGAATCTAAATCTTCCAGAATTTTTTTTTTACAATACTGCTTCATTGAAATGCAAATGATTAAAAAAAGAAAAGAAAAGAAACTCGTTTCAGATTTAAAGATAAGCTTCTTGAGTATGTCCTGACATTAGTGCACATTGAACTCAATCTTCTTGTGTAGTATTTTCTATTACCAAGTAAGTTGATAATCTTGAATTGTAAGATATAGGATCATCAGAGAAAGATCAAATTATTTTCACTCTATTTACTAAGGCAGGAAAGTGAACTTATATTTGAATATGATTTTCAATACTAAGTATTATTCTTATTAACTTTGAGGGAATTCAGTCAATCAGAACGGCCCATTCTCAAGCCTTCTAATGATCCATCAATTTTACGAGAATAGCTTGAAAGAATACTTTTCATATTGTGTTCCATGAAAAGTCTTCGTTCTAAAAGAATGACATTCTGCTACTTGAGGTTTTTGTTATTTTGAGAAATTGGTAGTACCTCCCACAATTTATAGAGTTGACAAAATTTTCCAATTATTTTGCATATTGTCTGAATGCTATCTCCTATTATAAAATCTTGATTTTGTCCCGAAGTGGATAAGGTATATGCATCCTCATCTTCCTGTGAAACTCTGTTAGCTTTCCATTTACAGATCCTTTAAAAGTTTAGCAAGAAAAGCAATAGCCATGACAAATTATCTCTTTATTTCCTTTATTTCTCTTTCTTGTATGGCTAATAACATGTTGGCTTGACATATACTCAGGCTAACTCTGTTGCCACAATCTTGTATTTTTTTAAAAATTTCTTTTTGCTATCTCAAACACTGACTCTACTAAGAGAAATTGTCAAGAAAAGATTTCAGTATGTAATTTTTCCATTTACTTACCTGAGGGAATCAAAGTAAATGATTATATGCAATTTTTATTTTTCTGTTCTTTTCATTGTTGTGAAAAGATCATATATCTGGCTACAATACTGGGATTCTACAGTGTGTGATAAACTACCTTGGAGTTCCATAGAAGAAAGAATCTGTCAAATAAAAATAATTCATTTTGGCAAACATTAAGCCCTAAAACACTATTGTAAGTGCAGGAGATACAAAGTTGAATTAATGAAGTTAATGTTTATATAGTGCCTTATGATTAAAAAGTTCTTTGCATACATTATCTTATTTGGTTCTTTCAGTATTGTGAGTATATGTTGTGAGGTGTATAATACAGGTATTATTCCCATTTCATAATTGTGGAAATAGAGGCCCAGAAATGAAATGATTTGCCTAATTTTACCCAGATAGTATGACAGAGCTGGGATTTAGGCTCATCTCTTCTGGGTGCAAATCTGCTGCTCTTCCATTTATACACAAGGAAATACTAATTGTGAGAAGGGACCAGGTGTTAAAAAATTATTCCTTGGTTTATAAAATAGATACTTAGAAGACAAGATAAATTTTATCTTATTGATATTTCTTTCGTTGTACCAGTACCTGGGACAGCTAGGTGGCTCTGTAGATAGAGTGCCAGAACTGGAGTGAGGAAGACTCATCTCCCTGAGTTCAAATCCAGCGTCAGACACTTACTAGCTGTGTGACCTCAGACAGATCACTTAACTCTATTTGCCTCAGTTTCATCATGTGTAAAATGAGCTACAGAAGGAAATGGCAAATCACTCCAGAATGTTTGCCAAGAAAACCCCAAGGGGGAGGCACAAAGTCAGACATGACTGAAATGACTGAATAACAGCAACAAAACCCCCCAAATACCAGTACGTAGGTGAAACTTCAAGTATTGATTAATATTCATTTAAGAATGTGTATATGGATGGACTAATTTATTAATTTTGCATGCTGATTCTTTTTAAAGCATTTACAGCATTTTTGTCTTGAAAATCAAGAATAAATATATTTTTTAAATTAAAGCAACTTAATGCATTTGTTTTGTAGAAACTGTGTATGCAACTAATTTTAATTGTTTTAAAAGAGAAAAGAGAAGGATGTGTACCTAGATGATCAAGTAAAATCAACTTGGTGTTGAGTGCTTCATGTGGGGCAAAAAAAGTCAAGTGTTTTGTTCAGTGTTCCTATCCTACAAATTAAGTGATATGAATAATTTTTTCCCTTTGATTGGAAAACCTGAAAAGTGAAAGAAGTAATTAAAGAAGAGCTTAAGAAGGCAAAGGAGAAACCAGAGTCAAAGAAGGAAAATAAGAATGAAGATAAAAAGAAGGGGAAGAAGGAAAAAGAGGACTGGAAGGATAAATTCGCTGCTCATTCAGATAAATCCAGAAAGGAGTCTTCCAAGGGTAAAAAAGACAGAGAAAAGGAGAAAATGGGACTAGAAAAAAGTACTAAAGACAAAGAGATTGTGAAAAGATCAGGAAGTGGAAAGGATGCTTCTACTAAAATGGCATCCAGACAAAAAGAAGAAAAAAAAGTAGAAAAAAATCTTTCTAAGCTTGGAAACTTAGCAAAGGGTCAAGACCGGAAAAAAAAGAACTAAATTTTTATTAATTCCATCAACATGGAATATCAAATGCTGTACTATTACTAATTGTTAAATTATTAAATGTAAATTTACAATTTTTGAAACTCATTTACCTGATCTTGTTAAGCTGAGATTATGGATAATTTTTGTAATAGCTGCTTAAAAAACTTTATTTACAGTTATAATTATTTATAAATTAAAAACTACTGATTCCACAATTTATTTAAGGAGTTTTTTGCAGTATTGAAAACTTTGACTCAATTTAATAACTTATTTCATTAATTTGCTTTCTACGTATCGAAATATTTTTCAGGTTATGTTTAGCTGCATAATATTTAGATAATGCTCAAAATGGAAATTTTTGTTGTTTCCCTTATTATTCACATTTTTAAATGTAAAATGAATTTTTAAAATTATGTACACAGAATGCCTATGACTATTACACTATAATATCTAGCATACTTATCAGTTTGTGTGTCATATCACTGTAATATACTATAAGCTCCTTTGGGAGTCATTTATTATCTTTGAAAATACAATACCTAGCATGTAGAAGGTGCTTAAATTGAATCGGAAGGTAAGTACTTAGATATCTATGCTGGAGTAATATATATATATATGTGAGTATATTTTTAAGGTTGACATTTCATGAACTTCTTGCTGCATATAGAATGTCAGTTCCTTGAGGGCAGGGAGTGTTTAATTTTTTTCTCCTTGGATCATCAGCTCCTAATGCAGTGCTTTGCATGTAGTAGGTATGTAATAAAAGCTTATTGGATTTGTTGAGTTTCAGAGCAGTTTAATTACTGAAGTAACAAACAGGCTGGGTTATAAGGTACTTCTGCAGTCTAGAGAGTCTTATAAAAGCTCTATTTACTTAAACTTAAAATGATAATTTTGTATCATTTGTCATTATGTGTGCAGAATGGCATTATGTTTTGATTTGTATCGTAGTGTCACATAATTATTGAACGTTGTAGAGCAAATGAGACTTTTTTTAGTTCAGAAGATAATTCATTTAGCTAAAGACTTTTTAAAAAGAAAAATATGCTCCAAACACTGCATCAATTTCTTTTGTACTAGAGCTTCAAGTCTCTAATTATGACAGATTGCAAAATCTAGTTCTTGATGTTTAAAAGATAATCTTCTAATTTTGTTTTAGCAGGGAAAACTATAGTGCTGCCACCCAGAGTTCAAAATTTTTTTTTGCTATATTGTAACCTTTTATTCTGAAAAATTTAATTATATTGAATTTTTACCATACTTAGGTGGTAATTTCTACACTCACTATAATTTCTAGATTCGTGTGTTTGTCTGATGTACAAGTATATTTCACTGCTAAAATTCAAGCATGTAGAAATTCAGTTTATGCAAATTCTGTCTCATACAGCTAAAACAGTATGTAACTTCCATCAATTCCTAAGCAAAGTTCTTCTACAATGGGTGCTTAATAACTAATTTATAGATTAAACTAATGGAATTTTTGAATGATTTATTTATATATTTTGATATTAGATGGTGACATGTTTACTTTGTTGACAAAATATATAGATTAAAAAAATTAAAAAGATGTATAAGTAGTAATTTATCTACCAGTAATATAATTTTTAATCTAGTCAAGGAATTTTGTTTCTACTGAAGGGTAATGTTAAAATAATTTTTAGATATTATGTAGGTGATAAATAATAGCTACTTGATGACATTCTAATATAGGAAATTGTAAATTTTAAATAAATTAAAACAGATAGCCTTTCCTTAATAACTCATGAATATTCATCAGAGCACCACATATTAATGACTTTATGTTTCCAGTTTAATCATTGTTTTTCTCAAGTATCTGATGAGTACTGATATTTGTATATTAAAACAAATGCAAATATATTCTGAGACTAATTGTCATGTATATAAGGCTTGATATTTTAATTCATTTGGCTTAGTAAAATAAAGATCTGATCTCTATCAAAAAAGGTAACACATTTTATACTACTATATTTTATTTTAACATTGCAACTCATTTGCTACCAATATACATGGTCAGTTAAGCATTTGTTTCAGTTAATTTGTTGAGGTTATGCTTGAATTATACTTTTAAATCTCTCTTCTTTTAAAATTTTTATTTATGAATATATTTCTAACTAAAATAGATGCCTTTAAAATACTGTTTTCTTATTATTAAGTATAGTGAACTGAAAGTAATTTAATTTAAAACTGGGCTTCATGTTTTTCTTTACAGCCATTGTTTGGCATTTCTGTATTAATGGAGTTTCAAAATTCTTATGTGACTATGTTAATAGGTCAGTTTAAAAATCCTGTTAAATCTGATAAGTATTCCTGGCTCAGTTTCTCCATCCCTTAATCCTTCCTTTGACTTGGTAATGTCTGCTTTTCTCTTGACCTCAACAATAAAGCTGACTTACAGTCCCTAATATAAGCCATTTAGTGAGTAATAATAATGAGTATAACTCTCAAAATTGAAATGTCAATATAAAGACAATCCTCAGTGTATGTTTAAGTTGTAGAATTTTGCAGTTTTTTCAATTTTGTTTGAAACCTAAAATACACTTTTTAAAATAAGATTTTTGTAAAGGATGCTTAGGTACATAAGTCTCCTTAGAGAAGAAACTTGCTTAACTCAGTGTTCCTGAACTGTATTGCTATAGCACCTGACTGCCATTTGTAACACACTGTCTGGAGAGGTATACTTAAAGAGTTCTACTTGAAGATGCCAGGAGCACAGCTCTCTTCCTTCCAGCCCTCTCCTCCCACCCTTAATCCAGTCTATCTGCCAGGTAGTGGTTGGTTAAGGGTGAAAAGTAATGTAGAACAAGAGCTGGCATAAACTTGATGGACTATTTCCTTTCCTTTTCATTTTTAAGGGTACAGAAGTATCCCCATTATTTTCCCAATTAAATTTTAAAATTTATTTTGAACATTCACTTATAAAAATATTGAGTTCCTAATTCTCTCCCTCTCTCCTATTCCCCTCCCCTTCATCCATTGAGAGGGCAAGCAGTATGATATGAATTATAAATGTGAAATCATGAAAACCATATTTTCATTTTAGCTATACTAAAAACAAAAAAAAAAAACAACAAGAAAAAGAAAGTGAACAAAGTTTGCTTCAGTCTGCACTCAGAACTCATCAGTTCTCTCCCTGAAGGTAGATTGCATTTTTTATCACAGGTCTTTTGGAATTGTTTTGGATCATTGTATTGATCAAAATAGCTAAGTCTTTCATAGTTTATCATTGTTACCATGTTGCTGTTACTATATAAAGTGTTCTACTGGTTCAATTCACTTTGCATCAATTCATTTAAGTCTTGCCAGGTTTTCAGAAACCATCTTGCTCATCATTTCTTATAGTGCAATAGTATTCTATGATGGGCTATTTCCAATTCAGTTTTCCATTATCACCCATTTTTTTCTTTGGGGTTCAGGGATTGGCACACTCAATTCCATTGTTGCTAAGAACCAGAGTTTCTTTATTTCACACATTCAATTTCTCCTGCTCTCCTGGCCTTGAATCATTCAGGTGCTACCTGTGAGGGTTTTCTAAAGTTTACATAAGCAGCATTTTTATCTGTTTCATGGGTCACTGTGGCAAAAATATTCATCATCACCTTGGGGCCAGTCTAGCAGCAATGAGCCTCTGCATTTAGCTAAGCTGGTCTTCAGAGAATAGAAACTTGGTGTCTCCAAGATTACACTTGAACCCTTTACAGCTTCAAAGAATCCATCAGAAACTGAATTTTTCAGTCATAACATTTTAGCACCCATGGTCACTTGTGTCATGATGAACATAGTTATCTGGAGGTGAGGGATCCATAATATGTAATGGTTACAACACTGAAGAAACAGATGGAGTTTAAAAGGACGACCACTTTGTGCCCCTGCTTTCTCTCTTTTTTTTTTTTTTTTCATTTAAGCTATGTACAGAAAGGCAGAGGCTGGGCAGATGGTGGTTGTTGGTATTTAGGTTTAAAGAATACTAAAGAAATTTTATTCTGTATTTCAGAGGGGAACTTTGGCACCCTAAATCCTGGGGCTCTGAGGTGAGAAACAGGATCAGGTTGGGCATGTATATGTATGTGGGATGAATATCAGGGAATAAATAGAATGGGGTCAGAGCTTGTTGGCTTACAGTTTTGGTTCTGGGGAAATGGCAGTATTGGAGGAGAATTGTGGAAATAGATGTTTGTCTTTCCTTTCTTCCCGTTATCTACTGACGCTGACCCTTATATTAGTGCATGGGTAAAATGAGAGACTAAAGTTTGTAGGAATTATAATAAGAAGCAGCAAGAGTAGTTAGTGGAGACTTTTTTCCAGCGGAAGTTATGACCCACCAATTCTGAATCCACCTTGCTGTACTATCTTGTTTGTTGTTGAGTTGTTTTAAGTCATGTCCAGCTCATGACCCCATTTGTGGTTTTCTTGGCAAAGGTACTGGAATGGTTTGCCATTTCCTTCTCCAGCTCATTTTGCAGATGAAGAAACTGAGGCAAACATGGTTAAGTGACTCACCCAGGATCACACAGCTAGTAAGTGTCCGAGGCCACGTTTACAGGTCTTCCCGACTCCAGGCCCAGTGCTCTATCCACGGCACCACCTAGATCCTTCACACAATTCTCATTGGATGTTATTAAAGGAGTTTTGTGAATACCTTGATGAAACATTCACTTTGTCCATAGCATTCACCTAAATAGTATCCCCATTATGTGAGAGGGAAATTGGAAAAAGAAATATGTTACCAAAAGTTATACCCCCTTTTAGCTCCTCAGACATGTTTTTAATTTGAATTGAAGCGGAGCAGCCTCTACTCAGCAGTCCTGCCCCAGTGGTTCATGCTGTGAAGACTTTGTATTCTTAGAGCCTGTGCTGGTGCCGATTCTAACAGACTGGGAAGACTTCATGTACAGGCCTGTTGGATGGATTTCATAGCTGCTGCCTGGGAACCAGCCTAACTAAATTTAGCAAGGCCTATCAGTAGGTTGACTACAGCGATACATTTTTTAGTACAACTTTCAGAAAGCATTGATTAACTTGCAGAGGGTTTTTCATCTGGGTAGGTTGAAGGCATTGTCACACTCAAAAAAAAAAAATTCACAAATCCTTCAACTGTCGGAGCCAAACAAGATGAGGCTGTTTTCCATTCCAATAAATATTTAAATGCCTACTGTGTGCCAGACATTGTGGTAAGTTCTGGGGATACATTTAATAGACCCATCCTCAAGGAGCTTACAGTATAGAGGGGAAGACAGCACACAAAAGAAGGCAGGGAAGGGAGGGTGGGAATGATGCAAGGGAATCTTCTTCTGTAGAATTGAAACCAGCAGCACATGTGAAGCCTAGTGAGCTTAGTCTGCTTTCTGCCCTCTATAAAGTAAGGCATCGGGAGGATTTTAGTGCTCTACTCTCCACTCCTCCAATCAGAGAGGAAAGGAGGCTGAGGGAGGTAGAGCCAGTCAAGGACTGAGTCAGTTTTGGTGGTGAGTTTAGGAATGTCGAGCTAGAATGTCCTGGGAGGGACATCTTGTTCCTTGGAGCTGAAACCAGGAAGGGCATCAGGTAACGTGTCTATTGAACTCTTAAGCTGCATGATGAAAAAAATGAAGTCAACTTTCTATAATAGTCTTAAAAGGGAATGGCAAAGTTTTACTCCTTTCAAGTGAATTTTACCTACATTTTAGTGAACTGGCCTTTTCAGGATCTATCTTTCCCTTAGCTTTTGAGTATAGTCCTGCAGTTGCTAATTCTTAACTCCCTGGACTCATCATCATCATCATCATCATCATCATCATCATTTAATGTACTGCTGCATATGGTGCTAAAAAAGCATATAATATACTATGTGTTTTTAGTTCCTGTGAAATATGTAATTCTTGATTAAAAAAACCACTAAAATTTGTAGTGCAAACAAGTGTGTTGTGCCAAAATAATCACGTTGTGTTAAACTTGAAATGGTTCATCTGTCATGTCTTCTTTCCATTTACAATAAAAATGCAACAAAAATGTAAATAATCTGAAAATACTAAAGAAAATGAAAATATGAAGACTTGTAAACTAGATATTCAAATGAATTATTTTAGAACATGAGTGAAGGCATTTAAATTATTTTATAAAATGAATTAAAGGCATTTATTTTAAGGAATTTCATTCTTAATAGATCACAGACATAGAGCTAGAAGAGACTTCATAGACCTGAGTTAGTCCAAGCCTCTCAATGTTTAGATAAGGAAGTCGAAGTCCCAAGGAATATAAGTGACTTGCCCAGGGACACACACAGTTAATAATCCTGTATTTGAACCCAGGTCCTCTGACTGTAGAGCCAGAGTGCTTTTCATTAGAGCCACATGGCTTTCTCTGAAGAGGCACTAGGTGGCTCAATAGAGTGCTGGGCATGGGGTCAGGAAGACCTGAGTTCATTTATGACTTCAGACACTTACTAGCTGTGTGACCACTCAGTCCTATTTGCCTCAGTTTCCTCATCTGTACAGTGAGCCGGAGAAGGAAATGGCAAACCATTCCAGTGTCTTTGCCAAGAAAACCCCGAAATGGGGTAACAAAGAGTCTGACGTGACTAATTGACTAAATAACAAAAAATGTATTCTCTGAAAATTTATCTGAAAAGCTAAAAAGTTTAGGCTGGTAAAATGAGGGATAAAAATTGCTTAAAAATTAATTGTTTTATTCTGAACTCATGTACATTAAAAAGAAAATCCAAATGAGCATCTCTATGTACACATAATACAAAAAGAAATTGTATATGAAATTGTGAAGCAGTGTTCCATATTGCCTACTTTTTTTTAAAGTATATAATAAATTTAACATGTTACTTTTAAAAAACTGTCATACTTGTCTGTGCTTCCTTCTGAATTTCCTTCTCTATTATATTTTTTAAAAAATGTTTCACTGGCTCTTACTTTTCTCTCCCCCTACCCCTTGATATCACTGTTCTGTATCCTGCAGCCTTCAACTTATTCAATTCAAAACAGAAAAAAAAGTTTTATATAACAAACCTAATCACATCCACACAGTGACCATATCCACAGGTGTATGTCTCTTTCTGTTTCTTGTGTTCTTCACTACTCTCTTAGGACATGGGGAACATGTTCTATCATAGGTTCTTGGGAGCTGTGGTTATCATAGCTTTGGTCAGAGTTAAGTCTTTCAGGTTGTGTTTTTCGTCTTGTCATACATATTCTCGTTCTGCTTATTTCATCCTGCTTCAATTCCTATTTCTCAATATTCTCTGAAATTGCTTCTTTAGTCCTTTCTTACAATGCAATAACATTTCATTACTTCCACATACCACAATTGGTCTATTCCCCAATTGATGAAACTCCCCTTAATTTCTAATACTTTACTTTTTTTTTTCCTTCTTAAATATCGCCTTCAGAAACAGGAAGTTTATCTTACTTGAGTCTGTTCTTTTTCAGGTATTTTTCTCCCTCTAACAACTCTCTTTCTTTGTCCCCACCTGTTTCTCTGTGGAATTTTCTATATTC
>CM053622.1:233396656-233442673 GCA_028646595.1 Phalanger gymnotis | reverse complement strand
TAACTTTTTCTTTTGAGTCTCTGCTTATAGTTTTCATAGAATTACCCTCTCCTCATTTGAAATTTTGGATGTCTCTGGATCTATAATAATTATGATCTATAGTAATTTTCTTCTGTTTTAGGCCTTTCCTGGTCCTGTTTCTGGCTCTAAGACTTCTAAACCATGCCGTCTCATCTTGGAACTTCCCTCAGTGCCTTGGGTCTACTCATGCTACAGTACCCAGGCGAATATTCACCCTGAAACCTTCTCTGTGTATACTATCTTTCTGAAAGTCCTGTCCCCTTCTTAACCCTTATTGAGTTCCTCTTAGAGATCCATTTTGTGGAGTGGTCCCATTCCCCTCTAACTGTACTCTTAGAATCGTGTCTACCTTCATCCCTCCACCCCTCTCCTTTTTAACTCTGTGTATTTGACACATAGAAGAACCTGCTCTCCTTTCTCTCTGTCGCTTCCCTCTCTCTCTCTCTTTTTCCTTTCCTTCCTCTCTTTCTCCCTTCCTCCCTGAATTGATCTTTGTACTAAGACTAGGCTTCAGCCCCTGATATGCTTTTGGGTACAGTAGTCAGCTCTTCTTGGTCTCATACCTGGTGCTGACGTCTCTCTTCTGAGATATGAGTGCTACCTTGCCACCACTGTGTGCAGCCACATCCATTTTCTTTCAAGGCCTATTCTGTGGGTTTTCTTCGGGAAACTCTTTACTGTTGCTCCCTCTGAATAGAACTTTGGAAGCTATAGTTATTACTGCCCCTTTTCTAAAAACCTTCCTTTCTTATTGGTTTTCCTGGGCAGAACTGACTTTTCATGTAGTTCTGGGGTGGATCAAACCGCTTATTATAGTTTTTCAAATTTCTTGATCATTATTTGGTATTGTGCTATTTTTAGTTTAGTTTTCTAGATTAGGTATATAGATAGGAGCTAGACTGCTTGCCTTCATTCATTGTAGCCATCTTGTCTTGAAAACCCAAAGATAAACATTTTTAGAGACTATTCAATCCTGTGTAACTCTCTGACCTACATAGTTACTAGTGGTGATTAATAATAATCAAGCATTAAAAATTTCACTTCTATGTGAATTAATCTTAGAAATTTTAAATTTTTTTATGGAATTTTTTTCTTTAATTTTTATTAGCTTTCAGCTATAAATGAAAACTGTTAACCCAAGAACATAGGTTAAAGCAGATTTCTGGGATCTCATTAATACAAATTACTTTCATATGGTCCAGATTTATAGGTAATTTGGGAGGGAGAAGTAATATTCTTGGATGAAATATTCCAGTGATCCCCTGCTATTTTGGATGCTGAGCTATTGCTTAATTTTGTTATATTCTGTCTTTATTTTCTGCCTGTGTTACATACTATTTTAAAAAATAAAATGAAAACATTTTGTACTTCGTTAATCCTATCACCTCTTCAGTGTTATCACAAATCCTTAGAAATTCCAACGTACTCAGAAAAACTGTGCGACAGGTATAATAGAGAGAACAATAAAGAAAAAATAATGAAAAATCTGAGGGTTTTTTGATGGTTAGCAATAAAGAAGAATAAAATAGAAAATTCACTCACTGGAGCTGTGTTACTGTTTTGAGCAGCTATTGCTCTATTATCTTGTTTTTAAAAAATCTAAAATCTGCATGAGGTTTATTCCTGTAATAGACGTGCTGGTAAATATTTAACAACTAGCTCACGTGCACATGACACACTTCTGAGTTTAATCTACATTATTAACATTTTCTCTATCACTCCCCTAATTCTAGACCTGGACTTAGCAAAGTATGTACAGAAGAACTGTTTTTAGTTTTTAAAATAGTTGTATTTAAAAAAGTAAAAGCCATTCTTAGCTCTCAGGACTTTATAAAAACCAGCCAAAGGCAGGATTTGGCCTTTTGCTATAGTTTGTTGATCCCTGGTTCTAGGCAATCGGCAAAATATTAAATGAAATCCTGATTTGTAGGGTTATACTTTCTAAGGTGAAATACTGAAAATTCAACAACTGCCATTTGTGGCTTGGTATAGTAGGCACAACTAGGGGGTGCAGCGGAGAAAGCTCTGGGCTTGGAATCAAGAAGATTAATCTTAATGAGTTCAAATCTCAACTCAGACTCTTAATAACTGTGTGATCCTGGACAATCATTTGACCCTATTGCCTCAGTTTCCTTGTCTGTAAAATAAGCTGGAGACAGAAATGTGACATCACTATAATATCTTTTCTAAGAAAACCTCAAGTGGAGTCACAAAGAGTCAGACGGGACCGAAAAACAACATTTTAGGTACAACTGGCTCCAGCACAACCTTGCCTCCAGTAAATGTAGAAACTACTGATTAAGGAACATATAACATGTCTTCTAACTCCAAAATCTTTCTTCATCCTAAAGTACCTTAGCAAAAAGGCTTGCAAGGGTGGTGCCTTAGCAATTGATACAGAGGTAGAATTCTGAAACAGTTAGTGATTCACTGTGTACTTACAGGATATCCTGCCCTCCACTATGATTTAGAGAGTACTGAAAAATACGTTGCCTCATATTGCTCCTGGTTTGTATTGGCCTCCCCTGCTGTAGCTTTTAGCAGATTACTCTGTTATACATTCTTCATATAACTGAAAAGGATTTAGCATTAATGTTCTCACTTTCATCTCATTAACTGCACAGAGTTAGGATTATTGGCTATACGTTAACAGCATAGAGCTAGGAGCATGGATTATTGAAAGGGGAAGGGGATTGGGTTTACTGGGGAAGGTTCTATATCCGTATACACTAAAGGAATATGGGAGTTACTGCCACTTGTGCTACGGTCCATTGGAATCTGTTTGTTATTTAAGAAAATACTTACTAGTGGAAGAAGACTCATGACCAGAAAATAATGGTGACTCTTTTTACTTAGGTTTAGGTTTTGGTTAGGGTTAAAATAATTAAATTAAAATAGGAGGAATTCCTTCTGTGATAAAGGCCTTTTGCATCTTTATCAAACTCTTCATAGCTTTTCAAGGTATGTGGTGTGCTGAGGTAAGAAGAAGGGAATTATGAAAGTGTATTTGTGTATGTTTTTCTGTGAGGACAGACACAGAAGAATGTTATAAAGAAAAATTGAATGGAATGAAACAAAAATTCTAGAGAATAATGGAAATCAGAAATTAATAGAACCTTTCTGTCTAAAATTTGTTTTAGAGTTGCTTATGAAGCCTTCACAAATACTGTATTGTACTCTACTAATAATAAATGTTGAAAGGAAGTGTGTGTGTGTGTGTGTGGAAGGGGGAAGCCTGTAATTTATCTTTTCTTTTTTCCAAACTGAGAAGTGCCTGGGATTCCATAGAGAAATACTATAATGAACTAGAAAATAGAACAGACCATCCTAACTAGGGAGACTAAACTACACAGTAATAGGGAACCTGAAGTTTTATACCTTTCCACAGCAACCATCAGACCTTGGGTCACTTGTAACTCTGTTGTTCCTTTTTTCTTTCTCCATATTTTTTTTAAAGAAATTCTGCACAACCCACTCCCCCCCCAAAATAAAAACACCAGATAAATTGAACACTTCCCTATAAATTGTACAACAGAAATGCAGAATTCTATGTAAAATTGTGAAGTAATTATGTAGAGCAGGGCTGTCCAACCTTAGGTTTTTATTGAAATAATAGACAATATATGTCGATTCGCCATTTTAGTGAGAACTCTGCAGTTCGTTTACTAAGTCATTTATGTAAATTTCTGTGCTTGTAGGTGGTCCGCATCCACATGTTTGGACAGCCCTGATGTAGAGTTTAATTTATAATGTACAATCAGTCTAACGTGTAACTTTCAACGTTGTACTGGTTGTGATTTCTTCAGGCCTTCCCATGTTAGGAGGGCAAGTGTGTGTGTGTGTGTGTGGGGGGGACTGCATCCCTTTCCCATCTGCCTTCTTGACTTCTCTTCCCACACAAAAAAGAACAAAACTTTTGTAGTAATATGCATAGGAAAGCAAGGCAACGTGGTAGTACTTATAAATCAGTATTTTTACCATTGAAATTTTCTTCATTGATTAAAAAATAGATATTGTTGAGATGTTAGGTCAAAACTATTTTTTCTAACTTGATGCTGATAGTCTTATTTACAAATATATTTATCAGACTTAAAATTAGTGGTTTAAGAGCATTAAATAATTTATGCATATTGTTGTTTTTAAAACATTTATAGGTTTTCTGTGATCTGTTGAAATTTTCATTGCTGTTTGGATTGAACTATCCTCCATATTTAGTTATTACACCTATGATTCTCTGTAATTGAAAAAGGGAGTTCGAAATAAAATCTCCATTTTTTCAGATATCATATATATTAGTGCTTAGTGCTACTATAGTGGCATACTTTGTAGGTAGTCTAACGAATGAGAGAACATTATGATTTTATTTTGAACATCAGTTTTCAGTGTATGTCTTAATATACACTGATACGATATACTGACATACACTGAGACTGAAAAAAATTCATGATATATTGTGTAAAATTTGAATGGGAAGCTTGAACATATGCCCCTAAATGTGCTGAGAAATTAATCTTTTAAAATTTACTTATGTGGGAAATACTGGACAGTGTTGATAATAGCTAGATAAAATTCTTATTTTGAAGAGAATTTTTCTTTTGGACAGCCTAAATGTAATTGTAATTAGCGAAAAGGTACACATCTAAGAATTGGGTTTTTTTTTTTTTACTGGAGTTTTAATTTTAAATTATACATTTTCTAGGTGGCAATACTAACTCTTAGAAACCTTTCCAGATAGTCTCTAGGCAATGTATTGGAAATGTTTATGAATATGATCTTTTTCCTGATCTAATATGTATATGAATAAAGTTTTCCATTTTCACAAAAAGCCAAAGTTAACTTTATGAATGAAAAATGCAGGACTTAAGGAAAAATCTGCCTCAGCAAAATCAGTCTTACCTGGACAACCAGAGGACCACATACAACCAGAAGATCAGGCTACGAGAAAATTAGGTAAGAGTATCGTATAATAAGATCTCCCATCTCCCCCAACCCCCTTTACTGCATTTTACAGTTAGGAGATGAAAGCCCAGAGGTGTGAAAACTTATTCAAGATCACAGAACTGTAGAGGTAAGGCTGAGGATGGAAGAGTATCCTGACTCTTATCCCAGTGGAAATTTTACTGTACTGTGCCACCATAAGTGCTTAAAATTCAAAATGAGTTTCCTGCCTTAGTTTTGTTACCAAAATTTTTAATAGTATTTTTAAATTTTAAATTATTTTATTTTTATTTATTATTTGTATTATATTTTAGTTATTTAATTAAATATTTTTATTATTTAATAGTATTTTTTCCAATTACATGTAAAGACAATTTCAAAATTTCAAAATATACATAAATAATTTATATTTTTTTGTGAGAAAGCAAAATGATAAACAGACGGAGAGTTCATCTCTAAGTGAGGAAATCCTAGTTTCATGTCCTACCACTCATGTAACTGGCCATGTGACCCCTGGGCAAGCCTCTCAGTCTTTCAATATCCCAAGACTATAAATTGGATAACAGATGCTTATCTGCATTGGTATAGATTAGGGGTTCCTAGACTAGGATCTCTGAATTTGTTTTTTTTTTAAATTGATAACTATTTTAATATAATTGTTTTCTCTTAAATATCTTTATATTGTAGCCCGTGTTTAAAAACATTTTTCTGAGAAAAGGTCCATATACTTCAGTGGCCTTCCAGAGGGGTTTATGACACTACAATTAAGTGTCCCTATGGAGGGACAGAAAGTAGGGGCCCTCACATGCTCTACCTATCCTTGCTGTTTAGGCTCCATAAGATACCTAGAACCTCATCAAAACCAGCTACCAGTTGGCAGGGGTACTCATGTTCTTTCTTCACATTCCCACCCTGGCTCCCCATACCTCACTGGGAGCTTGTCTCTCTCAACTTTCCTGCCAATATCTAATCCCTTCCTTCCCACTTCTAAAATTTGTATTGTTAGGGTTTCACACATAGGAGGCACTTGTATGTGCTTTTTTTTATTCATTACTTAGGATTTCCTACACAGATGAAATCACAGACCTGGACAAAAAGAAGGAAGTTATACTATGAGAGGCCTACAGAATGAGAAATGGCTAATATCTTAAGAAGTGATTGTGAAGAAATTTGGTTGTGTCTCTCCCACTGGCAGTTTTAGGCACTATACACTGTTTACTGATAGATTTAGGTTTGATGTCACAACAAATTTTCCCAACATTTAAGTTGTTGGAGTGGAAGGGACATAATAGCTTTCTTTTGATAGAAGGACATGTTATAAAAGAGATTCTAGTTCCACTCAGTAAACTCCAGTGGTTCCCTATCACCTACCTCTAAGATCAGATATAAAATCCTCTGACATTGAAACCCCCTTTTCAACCTGTCGCCTTCCCCCAGTCTTGATGCCGTTTGTAAAATAAGATTATTATTAAGCCATTTTCAGCATTTATTGGCTGCTTTGCTTTGAGAGACAGAGCTCCAACAGATGTTTCAAAGTTGGGAATGTGTGCAACACTTCTAAGGCATAGCAAGTAGTTTAGCTTGACAAGAGAATAAATTACCTGGCATAGTGGGAGAAACTGAGAAGAGTAGTAGATAGGGAGGCAGATAGAAGGGCATGAAAACTAGATCAGTGTTTGAAACTGATTCAGTGTAGTGACGTGGTTATATTTAATCTTAAGGATGGTGAATCTGATATCATAACATTGTGAATGGAAGAAGCTACTAGAGGCTAGAAAATGAATTATGCTATTGCTGTAGTTTTAGTAGTAATGAGATTCTGTTTCAGGTTAAGTGGCAGTGAGAACACAGGATGTAGAAAGATGTTATAAAAAATGTTAGAGATGTGGAATTGCCACGACTAGGCAGCTTGGTTAGAGAGCTAGATGGCTTAGTGGATAGAATGCTATGCTTGGAGTGAGAAAGACCTGAGTTCAGATCCTGTTTCAGATGCTTTCAAGCTGTGACAGGCAAGTAACTTAACCTGTCTGCCTCAGCTTCTTCATCTGTAAAATGGGGATAATAATAGCACCTACCTCCCATGGTCATTGTGAGGATAAAATGAGATTAATATTTGTGATGTGCTTTGTAAACCTTTAGGCATTGTATATTGACATGAATGCAGACATTATTATATTGACGCTGCTGTAGAGGTATATGGCAAATCAAGGCTTAAAACACAGGTCAGTGGGTAAATTATGGTACCTTTGGGAGAAATAAATATAGTGAATTCTGAAGTTATTAACTTAAACACGTCTTGATAACCTTGATGATAATGATTGTATGTTTGGGCCCCAGCCATAAGACCATGTCTCTGGAAGCCTCCCAGTTTCTCGGTAGGCCCCAGCCCTGTGAGAAAATTTTCTCTTGTTGCAGAATGCATTCTCTTATCAGAACAGACTTGGGGGTGCCTGACTCAAGGATTTTTGTCCCTGGCTGGCCCAAGGACTCTCCTTGAGCCAGATCCCCAAGGTCCATGTCTCTGACAATTCCCTCGATGTCTGGTATCAACAGAGTTATCTCTGCAGACTCCCTTCATTTTCCCATTCATAGATCATAAGCGCCTGCTTCCAAAGACACCTGGACTAGATGACCTAATCAGAATCCTTGGCATCCTTTCCCTTGTCCCATTTTCATATAAGCTCCAGCACCATCTTCACTCTCTTGAAGGTTCCCTAAGGACCCTTGCCTCCTTTTGCTAAAGTGTTACAATAAACTTTTTGCTTCTTGACTTTCAGAGAAGGCTTGAGGGTGTAAATTCATTCCAGGTGACTCTACCTTGGCATTCTCAGGGTCCCAGGACCACAAAGCTCTTCAATTAGACAACCCCCTTTTGATTTTTTTGGCTTTGGTTTGGCCATTTCAGAAAAAAACCAGTGTGGAGAGCTTCCCCTCTGCTGTGGTTCCCAGGTGACTCTAGAGCTTAGATAATTCTTCCTTCTAGAAAGATGACCTTGTTTTGCATACTGTAGCTTGTATGTTAATACTTTCTTTTCATTTTTTTCTCCTCTTGGCCATTTATTCCAAGCAAAACCTGGAATTTATCCTTTTGCTAAATACTTATACCCTATAAGGTAGATGCTCATCTTAATAATATGCTATTGGAAACTATCGTTTTTATAAGTGGATTATTTTTATCTGGTGCTATATTTGAAGTCTAATTCAAACCTGCTATTACAGAATCTGATAATTGAGTAGTCATTAAAAGGAATTTGAAAAATATTTTGTTTAGACATGATGAATCTGTCTATAGTCTTTACTAGCTAATAAAATGACAGGGTGAGATTTTGGACTATAATTAAATGTTAAATGTCTTTCATTGAATAAGCCTGTTCCCAAATTAAAAATTTAATAGGCAGCAATAAAGGAAGCTTTTAATTCATTTTTTAGAAGTCACATAGAAGTCGTGAAAATTTATTTCTTCTGATAGCATTGTACCAGTTTTTATCAAGATAGCAGATCGTTCTCACTCTGAATATCTATTTTGCCTCTCCGTACCTGCTTGCCTATTTGTCTGTCTCTCTACCTATTTTTCCGCAAATTTATGAGTCCACTGATAGAAGCAACTCCTGGTGAGGAAATGTTTTCTCTCATTGCAGATGCTGTTCTGTAATTAGGACACTGAGAGGTTCAGTCGCTTGCACAGACTCACGTTTGTGAGAAGTGGGCCTTGAACACCAAGGACTTTTTGACTCTGAGGCTGGCTCTATTATTTATCCCACAATGCCCCACAGAGAAAAAAATAGCATGTTAAACTAACATGAACAAACTAGTATACTTTATTGCCTGAAGATTTGAAATTTAATTTATGTAAATTAATTTCATGATGAATATTATACAAGGTTTGAGGTATTTATATTTTTATGGTTTTTTTATTAAAAAAATAACTTTTAGAACACCAGAATGTTGAAAATGAAGTGGAAGAGGACATTCAGTTTGTTCTTAAAGAAGCACTGCAGACACAACATGGTATGAATTAAAATTTATTATTTTATGATTATCATATAAAGGATATGTTAGTTAGGAATCCTGAATTTGATTGTTGTTATTTTTTGTCATTAAGTATTGTTAAATGCAGTATTTCCTAAACCAATTTGAGCATTGAACAACCTGGAGATTGCAGTGTTCTGATAGAACCTTAGTCTGGAGATATGGAATACCTCATGATAAAGAGGGGTTGGAGACTTAATGCATTTTTAATTTATAGAAGAACAGTATATAGAACTAAGCACATGGGCAGATTCATACCAATATCCTAGTTGTGATACATAGAAAGAAGTTTGATTTCATTGTTAGATGGATATAAAAACAAGTATTTTTCTATTCTAAACTTGGTTCCTCAAGTATGTACTAATACACACATATTACATACTATATTATTAAAGAGCAATGACCATTTACAAAATGACTCAAGACACCTTGGTGTAGGGAAAAGACTCCTGGATTTGGGATCAGTAGACCTCATTTTGAATCCTCGCTCTGTTAACTATCTACGAGACCATGACAATTTCATTCAGCACGCTAGTTATTTAAACACTTGTGGCCCCAGTATCCTCATCATTAAAATGAAGAGTTTGAACTAGATTACCTCTTCACGCTCTAATTTTGTGATCCTATGGCTCAGAAATTATGCATTACAGAATGTAATGGTTGAGTTTGAAAAACCAAAGGAAAGGTAGAGGTTCTAAAATCCCAGGCTTAGAGGTATGAAAGCCTCAGAAGCACAGGGTAAGCAACAGTAAAAGGGAGGGAGAAATGAAATGAGAGAAAAGGAAAAAAGGAATAGAAGCTGTGATGGGGGTCAGTGATCAGCTCTGAGAGAGGCAACAAGGGTAAAGAAAGATGGCTGCTGTCCGTGTAGAAGGACATGAACAAAGGTAAGAATAGCTTTTCATTGTAACGGACAAACAACCTTAGACTACTTGGAGCAATTGCTGTTCTATAACAAAGGCACTCCCTCTGTGCTTTGCCATTTGTGGGGGACTTTCTTTCAAAGGGCAAGTTATTGTAAGCTTGTTCATTTCACTAGCCTTAGAGGACATCCATATAACAGTGTAATGTCACAATGGAAACACCCAACTACTACAAATAGCATTATATTGGCTTTTAATATAGTGTCAAGTTCAGCTACAATAGATAAAAGTACCAAAATCTGCCATTTAATATCCTTGACCCTCAGTTTTACCATTTGCAAAATAGGGGTATAGTGGTAGTACCTATCTGACGGAATTGTTAGGTTTAAATGATTTAGTGTCTGTAAAGTGCTTTACAAACTTTAATGGATTATGTAGCTGTCAGCTATTCTTAGTATATTGTAGATACAAGTCAAAGACAAATAATGATGATAGGCTTGCAAAGGGCTTTATGTAATCATGTCATTCTAACCTGTGAGTTAAATACTGTAGATGTTAGAAGAAGAGGAGAACTGTGACCTCTGTGAGGTTTGATGGCTCCTATTCCTAAAGCTAGGAAGAGTCACAGACAATTTGATCTCAGGTCTCTCTTAACTTCAAGTCAGGCATTTTTATCATTACCCTATGCTTTCTCTCAAGCATAACGAAGTCATGTTAAAACCAAAGAAGGATAGAGAGGGGACAATTTTGATCTTTCTATTTATTTGCTTCTTGTATGTAGTCATCCAAATACTTGAGAAGTACTCTTTATATATAATGAGTTGTGATATCAGAAAGAATAACTGGGCAAATCCTTTGCAAATTTTTAAGGGAATTTCACTGGGTACCAGCATGGCATGTATCTAGCTAAATTGAAATGACATGGCCATGTTCTTCTGTGTGAGTGCCTCTTAGTGAAAAGTTGGAAGTGACTATTCTAATAGGAATTAATGATACCTTGATGGGGGCAAAAGATTTTTTTGAGAAAATTCAGGGCATTAAGTTTTAGATTTTTATTTTTGGTGGGTAGCTTTGGCATTTCAGAGGCAGATGTAGTAATAGAAGTCTCTCTCTCCACCCAAATATATAGGTATACACACATATGTGTATACACATACATGCATATATGTAGCTGTTGAAAAAATAAATTACAATTTTTTTCAAAGAACTTTTTATATGTGATTTCTCCCTAGTTTTAGAGAGTTTCTGAACACTTGTACAGGGCTGCAGAAATTAGTCTATTTTGGTGATGCTTACCAAATTTTATGCTAGCAAATGCTGGTACTCTCTAGTTTTAAGCAGAGTGCTGACTAAATTCATGTCATATAGGTGAAGATTATTGTAAAATAAAACCTGGTGTTTGGGAAATTATACCATCCTAGAACATTCAAAAGTCTCAAATATTGACCAATTGTTTATTGATTTGAGCTAATGCATAGACAAACTAAATGTGTTTTGACTGGCTGTGACTTATTTTTGTACCATAAATTAAAGATAGATAATTTTTAACCATAGGCGTATCTGAAATTAATAAAACATTTTTTTTTCTTGTAAGATACTTGCTCCTTGTAAGGAATTAGAATTAGTATCAGAGAAGGTGTTTTTTTTTGGTCATTATCCAGCCATCATTACCTTTTCTGTAACAATACCCATGTGGATCCATCCTGTGGATTAAAATGTGAAAAAAGATACTTGATCTAGTATATAAGTACTATATAGGACAATATGTCAAAGATTTTATTTTTAATGTCAATTGTGCCTAGTGTTCCAAAAGGCAGGCATTTAGTGCATTGCTGCATAGGGGTGGGAAATGTGGCCAGGTGTCATATTTTCAGAAGTGCCACCTCTGCTAAAGAATTTGCAGACTTTTGAGTACACCTTTGCAAAACATCTTGACATAGTCAGGAATCCTCTTCTTTACCACTCCATCAGCAAATACCATGCAAGTAAGATAGATAAAAGGTAGGTTGAAGCTGACAAAATGGAGTCTCATGTTAATGTTACTAGAGTGGATGATGATTCTTGAATGCTTGTAAGAAAGTCAGTGGACATGATTTTCTGGAAGTTTCTTTGATGCTCTACATTTTATTTAGTAATTAATTTTTCAGTAAGCCTGTCATAATGTCTCTTGAATCTGTAGGTAATTCATTCCACTTGTATGATAAAAGACATGACCCCTCCCCCCCCCAAAAAGACAAGCCTCTAAGGTGTTTTTATTTATACACACACACACACACACACACACACACACACACACACACACACACACACACACGTACGTATATGTATGTGTGTATATATATGTAGATATGTATGTATTTTATAGCAATTGTTAGTCTTCATTGGTAGAAGGAGGCTTACTCACTGGGGAGGTCTGTGTACTGAAATACATTATTAGTATCATCAAACTTAATTTCCTTAAACCATAATGTTTTTTTAGAGATACGCCTTAAGAGTTTCAGCCTGGGGCATCAGAAACATACCTTCCTCAGTCCTCAACTAGGCAACAAAATTGGGGGCTATCAGTCTCCATTTGATTTTCCAGTTAGAAGGACGGTATCATCTTCTAGTTCTGAGCCACAGATAAAGACTCACATGACCTGAGTGAGGGGAGTTATTGGAGTGCTCGGGGAGCATTGGAATTCTAAAAATTCAAGTGGCAGTCAGCAGTTGCAAAGCTGGACTACTGGGGTGAGGACCAGGACATTTATGATATAGAGGAGATAAGTGCTAGGCTAGTGAGAAGCCATTATGCCACAGAGTTCCCCTTTCCATTTTCTCTTGTTCCTACAGTCAGATTGTTTCAAGAAAGGTTGAAGCAGAGAGCATATAAAAAGTTGTGGTGCTAATTATTGTAACGGGTTTCACTGGGTAGCAAACCAGACTTTAATTTTTCTTTCTCTTTAGTTCTTGCCCTTTTACCTACCTTTCCCTTTGCTTATATCCTGTCATATCATACTCTACCTTTTTTGGCATTGGAGTAAATGGAGGAGAGATTAGGAACAACTCTTCCTAGGTAGTAATGGGCTCTGAAACATTGGGAGATGGAGAGAGGAGAGAAGGGATGGGAAAACAGCAGAGTGGCAGCAGTAATTGAAGTAGAGTTCTTATGGCTGACTAATATAGATTTATATGCACAACAAGTAGATATATCAGAGAACACCCATAGTGTCTGTTCATCAGTTTTAGATTGTCAACCTGTTTATTTTATTTAAAATAGAAAATGACAAGGAAGAAGAGTCAGTTGAAGCAGTAGAAGAACAGCAAGTAGAAGATGATGAAGAAGAAATTCCTACGAGAAATGAGTTAGAAGATACACTTGAAGGCTTGGAAACAGAAGCACTTCCTGAAGGTATAACAGTATTTCTGGTACAGAGTACAGTTTTAAAATATGATTAAATTATTTCTTTTCAATCCAGTTTGACCTAATAATTAGTAAGCTTTAACTGAAGATAGCTTTACTTATCCCAGATTTTTTGCAAGTTTTATGTTTTGTTTTGTGAAATTTAGATTTTGGTATCCTGGAATTCAGAGTACTAGTCTCTTAAAACCCCATGTTCCTGTTATTTTTTCCTGAACTCCCATTTTAACTCTGCCATTTTTTAGTCCTACTTAACTTTTGTCTTTCTGTTTTACTCTCTGGAATCTTTTTTTTCATCATTAAAAAACAAAACAAAACAAACTCCATATTATCCTAACTTTTTTTCTTTTTACATTCTGTCTTCTCAAATTCATGGGGAGGAAAAACTTTACTCTTTTCTAAAACACCACCATTTCTGGCCACTCCTTGTGCTAGCTGCTCCTTCTGTCATGTTCTTCCACATTAAGTCAGAAGGAATTGTCACATCTTTGTGTCACTTTCACATTCTACCAAACTAGAGCCCTCATGTAGGAAGTTGTCAAATAGAAAAAAAATTAATAGATAACTTTAAAAAGCATATATATGAATATATATGTATAATACAGATTGTATAATTTAGATTAATTACAGCTATCAGTGATCATGAGATCAGGGGCCGGAAGTGTATGGCAGTGGCAAGTACAGTTATATTTTTGATAAATTCTATTCAGATATTCAAGTGCTGACTATAGCTGGATACTTCAGGGCCTATGGCAGCATGGTTTGGCCACCGGCGTAATCTTTGATCCAGTGCAAGGCATTGAACTTTGCTGCCCTTATTTCCTTATCAGTAAGGGAGGAAGGTTAGACTAGATAAAAGGCAGGACTCCTTTCAAGTATAAAAATTCTGTTGTTCTACTTCTGAATTTGTGTTTGATTCCTTAACTTAATAAGCTTATCTAGGAGGGTGAGGTAGAAGAAGCTCATCAACATCTGTAATAGTAAGCAGAATTTTATGAGTGCCATCAGAAAGTTTGGAACTAAGATATTTCCGGAGAAGGAGGCATCCTTTAGCTTCTCCTCAGCTCCAGGCCCACAACTTCATTTGCACATAGGAATCTGCACTTAGATGTCTTACCAGTGACTCGACATATCATGCCCATAATACCCCCTAAACCTTATCTTCCATCCGACATAATGATTTCTGCCAGCACCACCATTCGTCTTCCCTTGTCCTCACTTTGTATATCTGAACAGTTGACAGCCAAGCAATGTTAATAACATTTCATTCATCTGCTTATTTTTTTTGGGGGGGGGGGGTAGCTACTGCCACTACCCCAGTATAGACAACCCTTCCTTACATGCCTTCTAGACTGGGGATTTGGAACCTGGGGTCCATGTGGATACATTTCAGTGGGGTCTGTGAACTTAGATGGGGGGAAATTTATGTTTAGTTTTACTTTATTTTTATTATAGATTTAAACATCTATATTAATTAGGTATTACATTTTTATTTTCACTAACCTAGGACCAAGATTTTACATTTACTTCGATTCTGAATGTGGGCAACAAACCACAGTGGTATGAAGCATCAACATACTGCCACAGGAGTCCATGACACTATATAATAAGATCCTTTGTTCTAGACTGTTGTAGTCTTCTAATAAATCTTCCTTTCTGCGCCTTCCCTATTACAATCCATCCTCTATACTGTTTTCCTTATGTATAGTTCTAATCATATTGCTGCTCAGAAATTTTCAGTGGTTCCTTACCGTTTATTAAGTCCAAATGTTTACTTAATATTTGAGAACATCCACAAATTGGCACTGTCCTATCTTTCCACCTTTAATCTCATTTTATTCAACTGTATTGCATTTTATGCAATTATATATATGATCTTCATTTTGAAGGAGAGATCACATCTAGATGGGAAATCAGGAAAGGCTTTATGAATAAAGTCATATTTAAGCTGAGATTTGACGTATGGGTAGGAACCACTAAGAAACTGTGGGGTTGGATGGAATAACGTGTGGAAAATTGCAGGACATTATTATAGAATCCAGATACTAGGAAATACAATATAAGTTATTTGTCCATTTTTGCTTGTTTATCATTCTTCTTCCTCTTCTCATGATTGAACATTTTTCAGTTCTTAATGTTTGATCTGAGGTTGGTAGGGTGCAAACAAGATATAGTATGAGGTGGTAGAAAGGGAAAACTGAAATAGGACTTTCAGGAGATTTATGTTCTATTCCTGGTTGTGTTATTAACCATATAATTTTCAAGTTCTTTTACTCATCACAAAAGGAAGGCAATAATTCCTGCATTAGCTAGATCATAGGATTGTTATTAAGAATAACTGAGAGTATATTTGCAAATATAAAGCATAATAGAAATACAGAATTTCACCATTTATTTTATATTATTGTTTAATAGACCAAAGATATTGAATGTTAATATACTTTTGTAGATTATGGTTCAAGTTACATAGCAGTTAATAAATTCATTAAAAGCATAAATCTTATTTTTTAGAAACTGAAGATAGATATTATCGGACAGAAGGGCCTGAGTCAGGTGAGATTTTATAAAATATTTTTTTTCTGATTAATGCTAAGAAGAAAGTATTTTGATATGAAAGAGTATTATGATTTAAGTGGAATCCATTATTTTATTTTTAGTTTATAACATTCAGTTCCACAAGCTTTTGAGTTCCGAATTTTCTCTCCCTTCCTCTCCCCAACATGGCATGCAATCCGATATAGGGCTACGTATACATTCACATTAAACATATTTTCACATTAATCATGTTGCAAAGAAGAGTTATAACCAATAGAAAGAACCATGAGAAAGAAGAAACAAAACAAAAAAGAGAGAGAGCAAATAGTATGCTTTGATCTGCATTCAGACTCCTTAATTCTTTCTCTAGATGTGAATAGCATTTTCCATCATGAGTCTTTTGGAGTTGTCTTAGAACCTTGCATTTCTGAGAAGAGCCAAGTCTGTCAAAGTTAGTCATTGCACGATGTGGCTGTAACTGTGTCCCCTCACTCAGCGTCTGTTTATATGTCTTTTCAGGTTTTTCTGAAGTCCACGTGCTCATCTTTCCTTATAGCACAATAGTGTTCTGTTATATTCATATACCACAACGTGTTCAGCCATTCCCCAACTGATGGGCATCCCCTCAATTTCCAATTCTTTGCCACCACAAAGAGAGCTGCTATAAATATTTTTTGTACATACGGGTCCTTTTCCCATTTGTATGAATTCTTTGGGATACAGCCCTAGAAGTGGTATTGCTTGGTCAGTGGAATCCATTCTTTCAATGAGTTTTTTTTCCTTTAAAATTAATGTTATCTATGGCCTTAAGTTAACTTACAGATTATGAATCATTTTTAATAACAATTTTTAAAATGTCATTTCTTAATTTTCAGATTCAAATGAATATAATAAGGATGTGGAAGAGATTGTGTACGAACAGGAAAATCCAGGTTTGTGATCATCAGGTATATTAAATCATGAAAATGAACTTCCAGTATATGCACACATGCAGTTTAGTCTTCACCCAGGCTCATGACTAAAACATTGGGGAGGGACTCTTTTGGCCTGGGGTATTTGAGGAAGAATCTTCCACCGTTGTTGGTCAAGAGAATAGATGATAGCAAGTTCTGCTCCTAGGCAATGTTTTTTTCAGTTGAATAATTTATTGAGTTTTCCAGTGTAATGGAGACTTTTTAGAATGGTTAAATATTTGGAAAAGTACAAAATATTTTAACTGTTCTTTTGATTGCCCTATGACATGTGAAATATATATGTATATGTATATATATGTGTGTATATATGTATATGTATGTATACATGGAGGCTACTGGGTAAGATGTGAGTTGATCTTTTTAGTTTTATTGTTGAGACAACATATTCAATCTGATTTATCTTAATTATTTCTTGTCTAAATGAAAACATTTATTTGCTATACTTGTATGATATTGGTAGGTTATTATAGGACAGTGGAATGATAGAGAGTAGTAAGCATGATTGTTTTTCACACTATTATTAGGGTGTTAGCTTTATTCCAAACATTTTAAATATAAATACTAAGTAATATATGCAACTTATCTTGAAGATTTAAATAAATACATTTAATTTTCCTTTATAGATTACCAAGAAATTATAGAACCAGGAGTCAAAGATACAACACCGGAGTATGCTACAGGTATGATGAAGGAGAGAATTTGTCTTGAAATCTTGGAAAGGAGTCAAATGTATAATTTTTAAATGATCATTTAAGGCTCTTGAAATATGATGCTTATATGATTTTTTTCAAAGCTTCTCTCAGAGTAGTTTTTGGGATGCCTTGTTTATCATGATTTGAATTTCCAATAACATCAAAACTTCATGGTAGTCAGTTTAGGATTTACCCTTAATGAAGAAAAGACAGTAACATCCAGTTGCTACTTTGTATCATAAATTGAGCTGATTTGAGAGGCCTTGGCATCATCCAGTTTCGTTAAGAGTTCTTTAGCACTACAACACATGTCTGTAGAGTATAATGATTAAATATGTACTTGTAAATATGAGTTAAATTTATATCTTAATTGCTTTTAAATCAATTTTTTAAATACTTCTTTTTGGTTTAATTTTTTTTTTCCTAGAAGACACAACGTACCAAGACAATGATGAACAAGGTTTGAAAATTATTGTTTATATTTTACATAATTAGACTGAGATTTTTAAACCACTACTAGAAGCTATTAATGAAAAATGAGCTTTTTTCTGAAAAGTCATATTATTTCAGCTTTGTTATGTCCCAGTACATTTTTTTGGGGAAATTTGTTTGGGATTTTGAACTTGAAATGAAGGACCCTTAAAGATTACGTAGTCCAAACACTTCAGCTTTATTATATTGATGGTTATTGTTTAACTGCATTTAAATATACCAACTTCTTCACTTATTCACCGAACTTATGTGTAACTTTTAGAACATAAAAGTACAAAAGATGAAATGAAAAAGCGAACAGGGCCTCTGACTGTGATTTTACTGGTATTAGGGAGCATTCAGTGAAGAAGATTAGTACCTTCTGCAGCTTGGAGTTAGAGTTGTCTAGGGCAGAGGTGTCAAACATGCAGCCCACAACACTCCCAGTATGGCCCAAATCAGATTAAAATGTAATTGGGGAATATTTAACAAAATAAAATAAAAAATAAAACAAAATAAATATAGATAACATTACATTTTAAAACTAAATGCAGTTTACTGGCCCTTTTTCAATTGGAGTTTTACACCACTGGTCTAGAACACTGAGAAGCTGAGGAATGTGACAAACATGTTTTGAAATCAGATCTTCCTGGCTTTGAGGCTGACTTTTTATTTTCTATGCCATACTGCCTCTTAGTAGCCTATTGTACCTTCAAAATTCTGGACATGAATCTTTTTGTCACTTAATTCTTAATGATTTAGAGGTGAAAAATTTCTGGCATCTCTCTGTCCCTCACACTTAGCACAGCGCTTTGCCATAGTGGGTACTTGATAAATGCTTGTTGAAAGGAAATTGAATATTTTCCCTTATTGTCTTACATTCATATTGAATAGAACATAATTTGGAAAATACTTATCTATTTTGGGAATTGAGTTTTGACTTAATCTAGTACACAATGCTAACACAAAATCTTATATTAATATCTCTGTGTTACAGAATATAGTGTGTGATTTAATTATTTAATTATTCATAGGCATATACTTTTTATTCTAAAATTGGTTTTGCAGTTATATATAGTAAGTAGTTCTTACTTGAGTATTAGAATTCTGTCAACTTCAACTATCTGGAATTGGGGAAAACCAGGACATATAAAAGGAAAAAGTGAAGCTCTTGAATAACGACCAAATGACTCAATGACCAGTGACTCAAAAGAGCTAAAGATTTTGCTTGGTGTAATGGAAAGAGCAGATCTGGAGTCAAACCAGCTTTTAAATCCTGCCTTTGTTACTGCTTGTCTGACGATGAGTGTAATTAATTTCATTCAACAAACCGGTCACTTCACCTCCCAGGACCTCAATTCTCTCATCAGTAAAATGAGGGAGTTGGAAAAAATTATTTTTAATGACCCTTCCAGCTCTAAATCTCAGCTTCTAAATATGTTAGTTATTTCAAAAATCAAAGCTGCACTCAGAGGACAAAGACACACCATTTAGCATATTCAAAAGATAAGAACACAAACACTGAGAAAGAGTCTAAAAATGTTTGGTAGTATAGTTGATGTAAGCATAGTTTTTTAAGTTGACTAATTTGGGACACAGTAATGACTTACATGCATGAGTTTTAAATAATCAGTCCTATTGCTTTATGATTATTATTGATGTAATTAAATTTATTCATGCCCTATTTTGAGACTTCACATTAGACTTATTCTTCAATGATGTAGGAATTAACTCTACTTCATGAATTCTTGCTTACTGGATCATGGGGGAAAACAGCTATGTTTGATTAGAACTCCTTGTTTGAAGATAATATGAATTAGCTGGTACCACCTTGAATTTCTTTTTCCTTTCCAAAGTTCTTTCCTTACCTGATTTGACCAGAGAATGAATTGTGGGCAGTTCCTCTCTTCTTAAGTAATTCTTTCATATTTTAAAGCTTTCTAGCATAAGCCTGTAATATTATAGGATCATAGCATTTGGAACTAGAAAGGACCTTAGAGGTCATCTAATTCTAGTTTTTTTCTTATAGTTGAGGAAACAGTCTTAGAGATTTGAAGTGACTTGCCCAGGATAACAAAGAGCTCTTTTGATATATTAATTTCTTAAGACATATTCTAACTTGAGATAAATAAAATTTTTCTTTTTTTTAACTTTTCTATTTTCATGGGATTCTCATTTTATCGATTTATGAAACTCAATAGGTTTATGCATTAACATGAATAAGATTGGAAACCACTGATGTGCCTTGGCTTTTCAGTAACTGTCATCCAAACAAAAGAAAATCTATCCGTATTAAAGGACCATAACAGATGATCATTAATAACCAAAAAGTCTGGAATACATTGATCATATCTATGAATCAATAAAGGAAACTGAGAAAGAATAGTCACACAATTAGAAAGATAATGCAGTGCTAAGAAAGCCGGGGAAGACGAGACTATCCAGAAATAATGAGGGTCAAAAGTGTCTAAAGCTACAGAAAAGCCAAGAAGGATGAGAAGAGACCATCACTTTTAACAAATGGCATCTTGGAAGAGAAGAGTTTTCAGTTGAATTGATGGTATCAGAAAACTCGGATTCTAAAATACTGTCAAGTTTGAGGTGAACCAGAGGCAGCTCCTGTTCTAGAATTTTTGACCGTGAAAGAGAAGAGAGACAGAGAATCATACATTGTGGATGCAGTGTAAAGTGTAGGTCTTTTAAGGATTGGAGAGGCTTGGATATGCTTAGAGTTAGCAGGAGAAGGAAATCAGTGGATAGAGATTAAAGAAACGTTATTGAAATGGCAAATGAGGTGAAGGTTTACAAGGTTTGGGACTAAAGGTTCTGGATAACAAGTTAGTCTTGTCCAGGAGTAGAGCTGTTTGTCTAGAGGTTAGAACATTACTGAAAAGAATAAGGGATGATGTAGAGTTGATTTGGAAGTGAAGAATTGGGGAGAAAGAGGTAAATCACTATAGAATGCCTCTTTTTTTTTTTTTAGCTGATTTAAGAGACAGTGTCCTTTGCCAAAAGGGAGATTGGAGGTAGTATTTAGAAGAGAAGGTTGGTATAGCCATTATGGGGAGTAAGATAGAAAATCAGTCTTCTAAGAACAAAATCAAATTTGTAGGGATCCTACATAGTTTAGTGCTGTCTTCCTTTAGTAACTCCTTAGATGTGGAGGTAGTAAATGGTTGCAAGTCACCTGGTTTTGATGTGTTATAAACTATCTGTGGGAGTAGGACAAAAAGGTAAGTGATACAAAGATAAAGGATGGTATCATTCAATTGCTTATTTTTAGGGTAAAGTTTACAAAGGGAGGTAAGTGGGGCCAGAGCAAATGTGGTGAACTGGAAAAGAAGGGAAGGATAAGATGATTGGATGTTGTGGTGAGAATAAAGTGACTAGGTGGCTGAGGGAAAGGTGAAAAGATAAGATAATGTGATCCTAAAAAGAATTTCAAAGTTCTGGATCCTGGAGGTGAAAGAGTTATTGGTTATGGTGAGATCAGGGAAGGATATTAACATTCTTATGTGCAGGTAAGGAATGCACCGATATTGTAAAGATTATGGGAGTTGCAGGAGGTTAAAACACCTGGGGAGTTAGAGTGTTTGAGGACCCATCAACATGTATAAAGAAGTTTCCAAGGATAAGAGCAGGAGTTAGGGTGGAGAAGGAATACTGTAAGATAGGTATTGAACTCCTTCTTAAAGAAGCATAATGAGATGGGAGAGCAGCAGAGAAAATGGAATTTGGGCAGATAAGGCTGAGGAAGAAAAGGATGAAATAGCAAAGAGAATTAAGAGGAAGAAAAGATTTTTGCTTCTGCAGATAGTGATTGACTCAGGATAAGATGATGAGGAGGTAGAAATTTTGCCTGCCATAGGATAGGGGAAGAATTAATTCATAGGAAACCCCATATTCTGAGATCTGCTGATGAGTTAGCACAAAATCATTGCAGAGGCAGGGCCGTCAACTTCTACAGACTTGTCACTACACATACTGGGGAGCCAGGGTGATAGATGCAGGGAGCAGCAGCTCTGTCAAGGCGTTTAGTTCAGTAAGTACTTGTGGGTCTCTTGGTATGGACTGAATTCACTCTTGGTGCCAACCTTACTGTTCTTTCCTAGGCCTGAGTCAGGCAAGTCTCCTGGTAGTTTAGGTTTGATAGAATAAAATGAAGCAGTGTAGTTAACAAAAGTAGATTTACGTAGCCTTAGTAAAAGAAGAGCATATCATGGATCCCCAGAGAAGTTGAAGCGAAAATGCATTCTGATGTAGAAGAACCCATTTAAATGTTTTGTTTTTTTTTCAAATTTTAGATTCATCCACATAGCCTAGATAAACAGCCCACATCTCAGGTTATCTTATTTCTATTCCACCTTCAGTGTGATGATTGTAATAAAATCCCTCCATACTTGGAAATGGTACCAATTTACTTCATCATCTATTCTTTAAGCCCAAGGGTCCTAATATCTTTAATCTTTTGTGTGATTATTTTATCATTAAATTAAGGATTTGTTTTTGGATTTTTGCATTAAAAGTAACAAAATCACAGGAACATAGATTTAGAGCGGAAAAGACTTAAGAGTTCAACAATGACAACCTCCTTGTTTTATAGATTAGGAAATGGGCTTATAAAAAGTTAAACGATTTACCAGAGTCACATAGCTAGTGTCAGAGGCTGGATTTCAACTTATATATTCCTGTTTCTGTGGCTTATCATCTATCTGTTGGCCATATCATTCTGTAGAGTAAGAACAGCAGTTGTACACAGTTCATTAAGCAGAAATATGTACTATATGAAGTACTGCATTATAGTTTACAGTTTTATAATGAAAACTGTAGGGATGACATGAATTTTTTTCTCCTTTTTTATAGTCTATGAACCTCAAGAAAATGAGAGAACAGAAGCTGTTTCAGGTAAATTCTTTCTTACCTCTAGTTCATGTAATGTTTGTAGTTAGTTAACAGTACAGTTTAATCCAATAAGCATTTATTAAGCACCATGTTCCAGGCACTCTGCTAAGTGGTGAGAACAAAATTAATAAAAGCACTCTAGTCCCTCACCTCAAGGAGTTTACAGTCTAATGGAAGAGACAACTTATAAAAGCAGACAGGAAGTGGCAGGGGGAGGTAACAGGACACCACAGGGCATCTTGTATCATGGAGTTAAAACCATACAGATCAGCAGATGCAAAGTGTAGCGAGCTGAGTCCAATTTTTGCCCTTTATAGACGAAGGTTTTGGAAGGACCCCACATATCTCGGGGGAGAGGAAGCGGGGGGAGGTAATATCAGTCAGGGGATGATTTAGCAGCGTGGTGGTGAGTTTAGAAGTGATGAACTTGTCCTGGGAGGGGCATCTTGTGTGGAGGTGAAACCAGGCAGGACAGCAGTGTGTAGTCTGAAATAACTTTCAGTTCTAAGAACAGTTGGAGTGAGGAGTCAATTTTGAAACAGACACACACATACATACACATACACACACACACACACACACACACACAAAATTTTTGAAACACACAGTTCTTGGACCATTAAGAACTTGCATATATGTTTCTGTCTGAATATTTATACTTAAACTTTTAAGATATTAAGGATCGTGTCTTTTCCCTCTGTTTATTCACTTAGGCTTCTTCCTTATGTCCAGTATGTTCTTCTTCCTCATCTTCATCTGTCTAGGTCTAGGTCTCATGTTATTTTCTCGTTTCTTATTTCAATTCAACTCGGCAAACAGTTATTAAATGCCTGCTATTTTAAGACTCTATGCTCGGCAGTAGAGGCGCAAAGGAAACAGCTCCTTCTTTTAAGGAGGCTAGATTTTACTGGGTGGACATGAGAGGTACACAGGTGAGTATATAGATTGACAGTAAAGAGGGTCACAAAAAGATCATACTCCTCCAGGAATATTTGAAGAGTGAGAGGACATTAATAGCTACAGGAATCAGAAAAGGTTTCAAATAATGATAGTAGAGTTCACTCTCAAAAGGTGAATCCTCCCATGCTAAAAGTAACTTCTCAAAAAGATCTTGACAAGATAGATCATTGGGTCAAATCAAAGTACATGAAAATCGGGGATAAACGTAAAGTCTTATATTTAGATATGTAATATCAGCTTCACAAGTACAGCATGAGAGAAGCAGGATTAGACAGGAACAGTTCTGAAAAACTGAGGATTTTAGTGGCCTGCAGGCTCAGTGTGAGTTAGTACAACAGCCCAAAAAAAAAAAATCTAGTTCAGTCTTTGGCTGCATTAAGAGAAGCATGGCTTCTAGGAATAGGGAAGTTACAGTGCCCTGTACTGGGCTCTTGTTAGACCTCCTCTGGAATAGTGGGTACCATGGTTTAAAAACATTGACAAACTAGGATACAGAGGAGAACAGTGCATGTGGTGAAGGGCCTTGAGTCCATGCCGTGTGATCATAAACTGAAGAAATCAGGTCATGTTTAGTCTGGATATAATAGCTACCTGAAAGTATTTGTAAGGTTGTTGCATGGAGAAGGGTTGAGATTTGTTTTGTTCGGCCCCAGAGGGCAGAACCCAGAGTAATCGGTAGATAAATTAAGGTTGAATGGATGAAGTAGTAACCATTAGAACTATCTAAATAGGAGTGACTTGCTTTAATAGGTGGCGAGTTCCCTCTCATTAGAGGTCTTTAAGCAGAGGCTTGATGGCCCCTTGTTGGATATGTTATAGTGGGAACTCTTCATGTTTGAATTGGAGTAGATATTGCTGAGATCTCTTCCAACTCTCAAATTCTGTCATTCTGTACTTAGTGCTTAGTTTATATGGTTCTTTCTTCACAAGAGTCCTGTGAGAGAGGTGTTATTATCTCTATTTTTAATATATGTAAGAAACAGAGGCTTGGAGCAGTTCAGTGATTTAATCACATACTTCTAAGTGGGAGAGCCAGAATTCCAATCCTGGTGTGCTGATGTTAAGCAATTTGGCCCATATCATACAGCTTTGCATCTAAAGAAGAGGGAAGTGGGAATAGGTACCTCAGAGGATTAATTTCTACCGTTGGACACTGAATTTGGCTCTAATTTTCATAACCTAAAACTAAATGGGAAACGCCTCCTACCATGTACTTTTGCATAGTCATCCTACAGATGTTCATTGCTTCAGTGGTCACAAGGATTTTGTAGGCATAACAAAAACAGTGGCAATTTCTTTTTTATTATTCTTGGGCTATGCTAGCTTAAGAAGCAGGTTTTTGTCCTCCAAATAAATATTTATATTTTTTCTTATAAAATATTTAGAAGGACAAAAGAAAGATTAATGAAAGTACTAAATAAATTCCATATTAAGAGACCATTTTAGGTGGCTTCTCTAACTCTTCAGGAGCTCAATTGATAAATATATGTGTATATTTTTTTATTTTTAGACATTGCTGTAGAAGATTTAAACATAGGTTTAGAGGGTAAGTCAATATCTAGAGTTGTTTTATCTTTCCATAATGAAAGCCAAGTCCTTTTTATTGATAATTCAGTTCTTAATGTGTTGAAAAAGGAGGCATAATATTTGCAAAGAAAAGTAAATGCTATTAAAACATTTTATTAAGTATATAATATAAGCCAATTCTTTTGAAAGGAAACAACACTATACACAGAGAGAGACAGAGTTAGAGTCAGAGAGATAGATATGTAATCGGATCTGACCAGTAAGTAAAATATTAATTATTATTTAAGTCAGATGTGATACTTCTATCCAAACAACACTGTTAGAATAAACTGTTTGATTTTATAGTAATTTGGAATAATAATTCAATTTAACATTTTGAGAAGTAATTTTATAAAGAAAATCTTCAGATCAGTATTAATCACTTGATTGATTTCTCAGTGTATCCTAAATTCAGTTCTGAATTTTGAAGCAACTTCTGTAAAAATAGACTAAATTATTATGTTCGTATATGTTCTAGAAAATATTCATGAGTATCATTTTTCAAAAGTAAAAATGTAAATAGTACATTTCTAGTCTTTCAGGAATTGTATATAAAGTTAACTGGAAAGCTTTTTTAGTTTAGTCATTATTTTAAAAATAATTTTAATTAATTAATATTAATAGTGACTATATAGTGTCCTTGGCATGTTTCATTCATCCTAAATGTAATATCATGAGTTATTCTCACGTTACAAATGAGAAACAGGTTAATGAAATAAATAACCCTTCAGTGTGTAATTAGTAAGAAACAGAATTTGGGTTAAATCAAAGGTCTTCTGACTTGTGCCCTATTGTGTTTTTTTTTTTATTAGATGGAAGATTTAAGATTAGTGAAATAGAGTTAAAATTTACTACCTGTTTAGTGCAGAGTATTATAACATTTAGAAATTAAAAATGTCCTAATATTTAATCAAGTTAGTAATTTATTTTCTTAAAACTACCATAAAATATTTTCTGATAACCATGGTTTAATTTTTTGAAGTCACTTTTATAATATGTGGTGTTAAAAGTCAGATTTGTCATATGTAAATTAAGCATGTGTAATTAGTGATTTTTTTTTTTTATTGTAGAAGGAAATATATCCCCAGTAGAAGAGCAGCATGAAATACCATCAGGTATGACAAGTCATTATCATATAGTTTATTTTCTTTCTGTTTATATTAAAAATGGCTCATATTTAGAAATCTGTTTAGGAGAAGTGAAGCTAAAAATCAATTTTGTAAAGTAATTTATGAAAAATAGCAATTCTTATGGTTCTCTAGCTTTTAAGAAAAAAACGAAACAACCGTTTTTGTATCAGCTAACTGGAAGTAATAGAAACCTTTCTCTCTAATTACTACTTCAAACATATTCTGTTAGTCTGTAAAAGCCATAGGATAGTACTCATGTACTTTAATCATCAAAAAGTATTGGGGTAGGATATTTATTCTTTTTCATTTGATATTAAATGATGTTAGGGCTGGCCCCATACAAAATTGATGAAGTGAAGTTTCTTTTAGGCTTGTTGGTCTTTAGTTGTGTGATTTAAGTTTTTTATGGAAATCTATACTGAGTTTTCTTCCTTTTTCTCTTTCATTTTTTGCATTAAAACCATTATTTTGTCTTTCTTTCTCCACTTGCATTCTTATTTTTCTGTAAAAAAAATAAGTGGATCTAGAAAAATGGCAGTATTTCTTTTGCTTTATGAAGGCAGAGAAGAAACCATACCTTTTTTTTTTTTTTTTTTTTTTACATCCTGTGTAGACCCTGCCTCAGATGTTGCCTGCTTTTTATGCGGGTGGCACTTAATTTTTCGGAAAAATGAAGTACTGCTTAAACTAAATTTGTTTTTAAATGTGTTCTTTTATTTTTGAGATGATTTGCATTATACTTGCAAGTTGACATTGGAGTATGAAGCTTTCTGTCTTTCCCTAGTGTTGGGAAAATAATTTTTTTTTTGTTTAGGAATTGTTATCAACACCCTTTCTCAACATATTTCTTATTTCCTATCACAAAATGTGTTTTTGGTTTTCTTTCATGTCATATGTTCAACTTACTGTAATGCTCTTTTCAGATACTGTAATTATTGGTTCAGTGATTATTCCTTTCACTGCCTCTGATTTTGTATTATCCTTTTTAACAAAAAAAGTAGGAATTTGCTAGAACTTTTATTTAATTCAGTCTAGGAATCTTCAAAGAAAAGTCACACCTTAAAAATTAATTGATAACTTTTTATATCATAATCATTTCCAAATATACCACTTTCAATTTAAAAAGAAAAAGGATCCTCAATGAGTTTAATTGCCTGGACACAGGGGAAATTCATCCTTAGGTATTGAAAAATTAGTACATAATTGCTAAGCTAATCTAAATGATCATGCACATGGCAGACATGTAGCAGAATTGAAAAAAGTCAAATATCCTAGCATTCAAAAAAGGGAAGAGGGTCAAGCCTATAAACTCTAAGTTAGTGTGCTTGCCTGGTTCTGGGCACAATCATTGGGTGTGTTATTAAACGGATGGTTTGTGAGTATTGAAAAATGGAAACTGCAGCCACTAAAACTCATTGGGGTTTATCAAAAACAAGTAACATCAGGTTTTCTTTACTGTGTTATTAAAGCAATTATTGTAAATGTTGTATGTCTAGATTTTAGTAAAATATTTAACAGTCCTCATGTTATACATGGAAGGAAGATGAGGAGATAGAGTCTGGATGATAGTATAGTTGTCACTTAGATCACCATGCAATTAATAAAATTAACTGACATTTACAAAAAAAGAAAAAGGAAAACTAAAATTCAGAAAATCTATTATATCTGATAGTTATGTTATCATTTAATGTGAGTTTTAGAGAATTAGCATGTATAGTCCTTATCCATGCCTTATTTTTGAAGTTCTGAAAATAAGATGTGCCAAAATCTGGTATATATGGGCTTTTGAGAAAAAAAGCAGACATATGACCTTCATTATTTATGTCATATTTTTATAATATATTACAACCAATATTTCAAGCATTAACTTCATGTAGAACGTTAATTATGTTTGCCATGTCTGGAAATTTGGCCAGACAGTAAAGTGAAGACTAGTAACTGAAACAGTAAGTGTTTCATGCAGGGAGTGGTGCTTGAGCTGGGCTTTAAGCAAAGTAGGGATCCCTAAAGATGGAGATGAAGAGGCCTGGAGTCAAGAGATGGAATGTCACGTGTGAGGAATAACTGGAACAGTCTGTCTGGACCATAGAGGATTTGAAGAGGATGGTATATAAGGCTGGAAAGGTGGGTTGGAGTCAGGTTGTGAAGGCCAAAGAGAAGACTTTGTTTTTTATTTTAGAAGCGATAGAGGGCCACTTGATCTTATTCATCAGGAAAGTGATTTGGTTAGACCTGAGTTTTAAGAGCATCACTTTGACTTTATGCAGAAAATGGTTGGGAGAGGGAAGAGATATGAGGCAGGGAAACTTAAGTCATGCTATTAGAAGATTGGGTGGGGAGGGCCTGACCTCCTAGGCTCTTAATCAAAGGAACGGGGAAAAGGAGACAGATGTGAGAGATGTTTCAGAGAGACGGTTTCTTTCTGAGTTTTGTGCATGGGTTGTGTTTTCTTCTCTGATATGGCTGCAAGTTTACCTCAGGCACTCTTTTAATGAGCATTTGCCTGCTAAAAAGTAGGGCAAAATTGGTAGGAGAGACTATTAACTTTATGTTATACATACTTTAATATGTAATGACTTTTGTCTTTATGAGAAAGGATTACTTTGTACTTGTATCCCTAGTAGCTAGCACAGCTACTAGCATATAGTAGGAGCTTAATAAATACTTGCAGATTGATTGGTTAATTGATTTATTAATTGATTTTCATTTGAAAAATAAATGCCATCTTCCAAAGCCCTTCTTTGATCTCTCCACCCCTACCCACGACGTAACAACCTTTTCCTTCAGACCTCAGTGATGCTTTCATCAATCTCTGATTGACTTTTTAGGTGATATTATAGATAATAATTTAATATTGTATAGCATACTTATATATGTTTCTGTCTTTCCCTGCCACCCCTCTAATGCCCCACCCCAAACTAATTACATGTTTCGTCTCCAGTGCCTAGGTCAGGAGTAGGGAATCTGTGGCCTTCTAGGTCCTTGGGTGTAGCCTTTTGACTGAGTCCAACTTTTACAGAACAAATCTTTTTATAAAGGGTATTTTTTCTCTGGAGTTTAGATTCAGTCAGAGGGCTGCACTTGAGGTTCCCCACCCTGATCTAGGACAATGTTTAGCAAATGAGAGGAATTAATTTTGTTTTGTTTTTTTTGGTAGAGCAGTTGGGGTTAAGTGACTTCACACAGCTAGTAAATGTGTCAAGTGTTTGAGGCCGGATTTGAACTCAGGTCCTCCTGACTCCAGGGCTGGCACTCTACTCACTGCGCCACCTAGCAGCCCCAAGGAATTAATTTTTATTGAAGAAATTAAATGAATCACATTTAAAAGGATAGTCTCTTTTCTACATTTTAAAAATTACTTCACTTAACCTTGTTTATAATGACTGAAAATAGTCTGTCCCAAATAAAATTCTGTTGCTTGCCTGTTGCATAACTTTCGAATGAGGGAAAATAACAAAACAAAACTAGTTTTGTCTCAACAGCTTGATTTCTTAGCATCTTGGCCTAATGAGTCGAGATAATCTCACTCAAACACAAAGACACGTGTTTAGATTTGGAATCACCATTACCTAAAGACTCTCCTTTGCTCATTTTCCACAGAGTCCTTCTGTGTTCTTCTTAGTTATCACTTTTTATTTAATTTACAATAATATATGAAATTTTCTTATGTCAAAAAGGAAGTTATCAATAGGTTCGTAAAGACTGAAGAATTTTTAATTTTTTTTAAAAAATGTTTTTAACATTTGAAGTTCTTTCCAATGATCACTTTTATTGTTTTAGTTCAGTCATTTTAGTAGTGTTTAACTCTTTGTGGCCCCACTTGAGGTTTTCTTGGCAAAGATACTGGAGTGATTTGCTATTTCCTTTTCCAAGTCATTTTACACATGGAGAAACTGAGACAGAAAGTGATTTGCCCAGGGTCACACAGCTAGTAAGTGTCTAAGGCCAAATTTGAACTCAGGAAGATGAGTCTTCCTGACTCCAGGGCTGGCACTCTATCCACTCTGCCACCTACATACCCTAATCATCTCTTTTACAGCCCTCTAAAACCTCATATTACAAAGGAATTTGGCATATAGAACTCTGAGCAGCTTTTGCCAGAATTAGCAGTAATATTAATAACACGCTCATATGGTGTTTTAGGGTGTGTAAAGCTCTTTCCTCACTAAAGCACTGCGAGGTAGTTGGTTATGGGTAAATATCCTAGAGTGTATTTTATTTCTGAATTTCCCCTCATTCTTTTGAGTTGTATTATTCTTATCCCTCAGTTAATGCCTCTTACATTATAGTTTACTACTGCCCAATTATTGCCTATTGAATTAAATGGATACTAGTGTATATGTATATGGAGTTACATCTTTTCCATTGAAATATACTGGTTAATAATCATTGAAAACTGATTTTCTATATCCTTTCTACAAAACATCTGTATTTTTTGGGTGCAGGGTGCCCTGCTGTATATCATACCTTCTGGTCAGTAGCTAAATGGCCAGTTAGGTTTCCTTCAGCATTGTTTTGCACCTATAACATCTCATTAAGTTCACTGTTATTATTCAATCTAGGGTAGAGTTTAGTAATTATCCAGTAATAGGAGTTATCCCTTGGAATGGTTTTTAGTGATGCTTAAGTGATTACTAAGGCTTACTAAGGGTCTTCAGCGAAGTAAAGTACATGCAGTATCTTTTTGGTATTCGAATACCCTTTTTTCTGTATTCTTTTCTTTTGTTGTTCCCAGTCCCCTTTAAGCCCTGACTACTTTTAACCCTTTTTGTGTAGTTTACTATACCCAGAGCTGGTTGCCCCTCAGTTTTCCATACCCAAATTATTACCTCATATCATTAGATTGTGAGCTCCTTTAGGGCTTTTGCCTTTTCACCGTGTTTAGCATAGTGCCTGGTAAACAATAGAAGCTTAATAAATGCTTATCAACTGATTGACTGACCCTCCACAAAGTTCTACTCTGATATCTCATTGTGGTATGAATGTGATCTTGGGTGTTAGGAGGCTATGCTTGTGGAGCCCCTGCTCTTCCAGATTGTACCAGGCTTTGGGTATGGTGCTGGCCACAAACGATCTGATTTCCTGGCACTGAACTAGCCAGGTAGGTCCACAGACTCATCACTAGTGATGTATTATTCAGCCATGACAGTCTGTGAAACAAACAAAGCAAAATACAGAATAGTTCTTAGCCCTATGCCAACCCCTTTCTGCTTCAGCTGTATTGGTAACAGTGACAGAAGGTGCTAATGTATAATTTTAGGCTGTCTTTAAGCATTATTTTATCTGTGGACACTGTAAATGTGAGGTCTTAGTTCAGGAACCAATTGAGTGGACATATTACTAGAGGAACTGAATCGTATAAATTTTACCATTCTGTGTAAATGAAATCATTCTTAACTATTGAAAATGAAAGGAAGTTGCAACAAAATGGAAAGATAGCTTACAGGTTTTCTCTGGAGAGACAAAGGAGTGTAGTTGGATGTGTCATGCGCCTAAAAGCAGGAAACATTGTTTCATGGGACATCTGGTCATTTCATATTATAGTGTTTATGGTAAGTATTGGGGCAGGAAGGGGTGGGGGGGAGGCTATTGTGAAAATAATTGCAGCTTATGTGCCGCACCTCTTGTAGAGGGTTATGAGATGGAGACATTCCACAAAGAACTTATTTAGACTTTCCACATTGCTTAGTGACTTTAGTGCAAAAGTGAGCATAGGTAAAGATAATGAAAAATATATTGGAAAACATGATTCAAGAATTTAGGAATGCGAGAATCCAAAATTTCATTACATTACACAGAAGCATCATCCCTGTACATAATGAATATTTTCTTCCAGCAGTGGAATCACAACATTCAGGACGTGACAAGCAACATCACAAAAAATGAAAATGATTATTTTTGACAAGAAGTATAATTGTTGATGGTGGGAGGCATTCTTGAATCTGCCATTTGTTTATAGTCAGGATATTGATTTCTTAGGGCAAAAATCAAAATACGGAGCTAGCAGAAAGAATAAAAATTAGAGATAAAACATGCATTAAAGCACTTCCATTCTAAACTATTTAAACAGATTGCTGATATTGAGATAAAGGAAATGGTGGATTAAAAATACAGACAGACACAAATTAAGCTATTTCACATAAATATTTAACCAGTCCAAATCAGTTGCCCTAATGAGACCAGAAGAGCCTAAAAAAGTATTTGTAAATATTTATTTGCCAAACTGAAAGGTATAACCAAGGGCAACAAGTGGTTTAGAATATAAACTTATTTATAAATCATAGGAATAAGGATGGTGAAAAATTATAGGCACTATTACCTCATGATAGCGAGAAACATGGATAGTGAGTGTGTGTGGGGGGGCAGGGCAGGGGGTAATAGTGCATAGAAATCTTGGGAAAAGCTCCAACTAAGCAAAATCATTCCAAGAGCATTTAATTATTAGACTGGAATGACAAGAAGTAAATGAAAGATAGATTTCCTGACTTTTTTCCTCCATCAAAGACAGTCTGCTACAGACCTAATGTGTTCATAGGGGGAGTAGAAATGACGCTTAAGAGGACACTAATGAGAAGAACCACAGCAGTGGGCACAAATATTCAGAGAAAATCTGTGCTAGAATTGACTCAGGCTTGAAATTGAAGTCAGTTGTCAAGCTATCGGAGGGGAAGCTGCCAAAGGTATAGAATCTCCAAATCTCAGAATATCTTACCAGTCTCCAAGACAGACGTTTGCGAGAAACCTGAATACTGACCAATATACCTACTTTCCTATCTACATACAATTTTTATAAAAATAATCTATACATAAAAGGGCTGCATTGATGACAGAATTAGAACAGAGCCAGTGGATTTTCATTAGCAGTATTCCATTGAAGAATACATCTTTATCATCATACAGTTGCTTGAAAGATTCACAGAATATCAGATACCAGTGTATTTCTTGCTTAGTTAAAAAAAATTGATTTGGCTCCTTTTAAGGTTGTCCCCCGAAAATGTCTCTCATGTATATGTCATCAGAGAATCAAAAGCTTCTGTGAAATCAGTAGCTACAAAGAGAACTTCATTAAAAGACACTCTGATTAGTAATATCACGTGAAGCATAAAATAGCAAGATTTGTGCTCACCAAAGTTGTTTGCCGCTATTATTGAGAAGGTCTGAGTTGAACATAAATTCTCTCTAGAAACTGAGATGCTCAAGATATTTGTGGATGATACTGTTCAGATATCATCAATCCCCAGACCATTTCAAAATCTAATAAACAATAACCAAAAATCAGTCAGGAGAATCGGACCAACATAATTCTTCTTTGCAACTTGACTATTGTGTGAATAAGTTTAATGAGAAGATTTATGTAGAATCTATATCATACTGCATGCCATCTTGGATGGGAGGGGGGAAGGGAGGGAAGGGAAGAAAATTTGAAACTCAAGAACATGTAAAACTAAGTGTTGTAAACTAAAAATAAAAATCTAATTTAAAGAAAGAAAAAAAAAAGAATCTGACCACCTATCCATATTGGAGTAACTAAGTGAAAAACCAAGTGAATAATGACTATATTCTAGACTATCATTTGGAATAGGATGGATATCGTAGAGTTAATTCATGTGGACAGACAATGCAAGTGGACAATGAATTGGACGCCAAATTGAACAGGAGGAAGAGGAGAGTACAAGCTGGATTGTCTTTAGAGATTGTACAGATATTTTAATGATCCCAAATATCACCCTGAAACCCAGACCCACATTTTTACTACCAGTATTCTTCTGGTGATGGTGTATGGCTATGAGTCACAGAACACATTATCTAAACAAGTAAAATTCAAAATCGTCCAGAGATAATGGAGAGATATATTGTGAACTTGATTAAGTAAACTGTGCCATCTTACTAATAAGGAATTAGGCTAAAGGGGATACTTTTTAGACCTAGACAAAAGGATGACTAATTAATTTGGAAGAACAAAGGGATTAATATCTCATGGGAGATATTAGGAAGAAGTATGAATTAATGCTATCGGATCTCAAACTATATTACAAATAATAGTCATCAAGCTTTTTGATGCTGGTTTAAAAAAAATTGTCAGTGGAACAGACTTTATTTGGCAACAAACCAAAAGTAAATGGTCAAAAACAGTAGTCCTGTGTTTGATAAACCCAAGTAAACACATTATTGGAGGAAAACTTCCCTTTTGACAAGAACAGAGAAAAATACAGAACAGTTTGGTAGAAATTAGGCTTAGACCAGCAACTTGTATCATGTACCACAATAAGCTCAACGTGGATGACTTAAATATAAAAAGTGTCCTTCAAAATTAGAAGAGAATAAGATTAGGTGCCTTTTACAACTGTGGCTAGAGAAGCTGTTCTTAAAGCATAAAAGAACTCATAAAGGATAAAAGACAATTCTCTATCTCTCTCTCATTTGTCATAATGGCCCATCCTCTCTTCCCTAAGCATGTTTCCCTGTGATATCTTTTATTCTTGTTTTTCTTTGAACAACATGACTTAATGTACTGCAGCCTGATCACAATTGTCCTTTGTGTAATAATTCATTTTGATTATACAAAAGTAAAAAAAAAAATCTTTGCTTGGATAACAAAAATGAAAGCAGAGTAAGAGAAACACTTGGGTCAGAAAATTAATGCATCATCTATCACTGATAAGTCTGATGTCCAGAATATGTGAAATTCACCTAAGTTCTAACACCAAGAACTGTTCTTCAGTAGGTAAGACATTAAAGGATATGAACAGTTTTCGATAGATGAATTGCAAGATATAAATGACCATTTGAAAACATGTTCCAGATGGCCAGTAGTGAGGTAAAAATAAATTAAAACAGCTCTAAGGTTTCATGTCATCTCATACAAATTGATGAAGATGAAAAAAATAAAGGATTGCTCAGTATTGGAGAGACTATGGCACAAAGGCACTTTAGTGAAGCGATGAAGTAGTTCGGCTATTCTGTATTTTGAAATAAAGAACTAGAAACAAAGTGGATTTACACTGAACCATTATGGCATATGAATGTAATGAAATTATATCATCTCATTAGAAATGACAAATAATTAAGATTTCAGAGAACTGTGGCAAGATTTGTATGAATTATTGCAGAACCAATAGAATAATACATATACATTGATTACAGCTTTGTAAATGAAAGCATCATTAAAAAGAAATCAAATTCTACATAATTGCAAATCCAATGATAACCTCCAAAACAGATAATGAAATAATCAAACGTATCTCCTCCCTTGTATCCGAGAGTTAGTGGGGGATAGAAAAGGCAGATTATTGTATATATTATCAGGTGCATGAATTCCTTTAACCTTATTCCATAAGGTATTCTTATGGACTGATGAAAAATCCACACATAAGCAGACTATTCTTTAATTTTAGCTTACAGAGTCCCATATATTTTCTTAAAGAGCTATGACCTTTGCTTTTACTTAACCAGACTAAAATTAAAAATGTATTTTATGATAATAGAACTGGAAGGAGATCTTAGAGATTAACTAGTTCAACTTCTTCATTTTAGGGATTTGGAAAGAGGCCTAGAGATGTTCAATTGCTGGTGGGGGTTGTTGTTGAGTCATTTCAGTTATGTACAACTCTCCATGACCGCATTTGGAGTTTTCTTGGCAAAGTTATATAGTGGTTTGTCATTTCCTTCTCCAACTCGTTTAGTTACTTACCAAAGATCAAATAATTGACAGAACTAATACTACAATCCAGGTCCTGTGAATCTATGAGTGATGTTCTGTATTTTGCCATATGTGTTTCTCTTTCAACTTTGTCATTTAAGTTATTTTAAGAAGAACATATGTTATCATGGTACTGATCAAGGGGAAAACATGCTGAAAGAGAAAGTATAAAAGAGAACTTTTAAATGAAAACCAGGTACTAGAAAGGGAACAGGAAATATTTTGCTGAATTTCAGTTCTATTGAGCATTTTCTCTTTTTTCTACCAGTCATTTAAACTGAGATGATGTGATTTTTGTTAGGTAGGATATTTAAACTGTGGCTGTTCTCTCTAAATACCCAGATATTCAAGACACAATTTTTAAATATTGTTCTAGACTTTTCCATCATTAGTCCCTTTACCATTAACTGAAAACATCAGAGGGAGAAAGGATAAGTGAGTAACCAGTAGTTAGTTGTCTTTCACTGATCAATTGAAATTCTCTAATTTCAGCCATCTTTAATTTTGGATTGGCAACATGGCATAGTAGATAGAAGCTCAGCCTTGGAATAAGAAAGATCTGGGTTTAAGTGTCATTTGTAACTCATATTAGTTTCATGATCATGAGTAAGTCATTTGCCCTCTTAAGTGCCTGAGGAAATTTTGTAAGCCTGTAATTTACAGTTGAATTGTTCATCTGTACTGGTCTAGGGAATTTCCACAAAAGTAGTTACCCACCGTGGTTAGGCATGGGACAGGACCAAAAAGAAAAACAAAACCTTTGATTTTATTTGAAAATTAAGGAATTAAGAATTCAGCGGCTATTGACTGATTAATATCATCTTACAACCTATGCTCTTAACCTAGTTTAGCTGATATCCTCTTAGAAAAAATCCTGTAACGCAGTTATTAGCAAGTAACTATTCCGTTACAAAGTTTTCTTCCGTAAAAAGCATTTACAGTTTGATAATTTTTAGTGTTTTAAGTAAATATTTAAATGGAGTAATATTACATTCTGTCTGGTTGGTCCTTTAATTTAGATCTCCCCTTATTTTCACAGATACTTAAAGCTTCAGAAAGACTGTCCCTACTACAGGAGGACCAGCCATAACCTCAAGGGGAACAGATGATTATGATAGCTCTTGTGAAGTGATTGCTAAGGAGTTCAGTATCTTTGGGAAGGAACACTAAGATATCTTAAAGGAGTGATAGCCAACTGTCATATTAGAACACAAATAAAACACACAAACATTGTAGAAGTAATTTATATCTACCTTTCTGTATGCAGTTTTTTTTTGGGGGGGAGAGGTGTCAAATTCAATGCATTCATTGGTTTTAATTTGCCTCCTTTTTTCTTGTCAGACTTACCTGCATTTATGTGTTATCCTCAAGTAGTTCTTTATCTTCTATTAATAATGTAGCAACTATAGACTTTCGAAAGTTTTTTAATGTATATTTTGTTGTGGGTACTTAGCAGCAAAATTTGAGAATAATTTGGGTGAACTGTGTTAAGTGTGGGATGCTTTTAAAATCATTTTATAACTGCTAAGGATCATTTTGGTCAGCACCTTTAATTAGTAGCACTAATGAATATGTGAGCTGTGAAATTTTGAATTGCACTGATTTTTATCAACGTGAATTTCAAGCATTCTGCTAAAAAAGTGCAAAAATGAAGCTTTTGTAAAGTACTACTTGTTTAACTGGCTATTTAGAAAATGGCTTAAAATATTAAATATGAAGATTGGAGTTTCTTATACATAAGATAAACTTATTTTTCAGTGTGTTGAAGAAAATGTCATTTTAAATATGTAGGCAAAATGTAAGCTAATTTATAAAACACATTTTGTTCCAACAGATTGATAGGATCTTAGTTGTATTTTTAATCTACTGTTGAAATTGTAGTATTAGAATTTGCTGGTATATAATCGAATGCTTGTTTGGCTTTGGCAAGTTTGCTTAAGCTAAAAGCACTTAGTGTTGAATATACAGTGATGTTAAGAATAAAACTCTTTCAAAGTCAGTTATATCAACCTACTTTGATTAACATTTTTCTAAATATGTAGTTTGTTGCATGTTGCTGTTTCATACCATGCAAGCTTTTTTTTTCATTAAAAAACATCATTATGTATTTATTTTGGCTCAGAAGCTGTTGCTGTGGTTTTGTCTGTTAAAAAAGGGTGGAGAAAACTTCACTTTTAGAGAAACATTAGTGAAATAAGCCATAAAATGTAGTTGCCTTTTAATCGATTGGCACATATCTCAACTATGTTAAATACTGTCTCTGAGAGAGACCTTTATTTTCTGCTAAAAGAAAAAAAGAGCTAAAATCTATTTTGTTTCTATCATGCAGTGCTCAGAGTATTTTTTGATAAGTTCTGAATGCTTACTACATATGAAGTGTATTCCAAAATCATAAGCTATAAACTGGTAAGGAAAGCAATAATCTTCTAAAGCTGTGACATGGGTGATACAGAACTGATATGTGTAATCAAAAAAATTCTCAATTCACATTGTGAATTGTAGGATATTTTTATAAAGACATATTTTTTAAGGAAACTTGGGAGTAACATAAGATTGATGAATGGGAAAAATCTTACTGCATTTTTGTATATGATAATCTATTTATAGAATACTAGAAATTGAGAATACATTATACTATGGTCAGATTTTAGTTCCTTTGTAATTCTCGATAACTGATTTTATGAACTTCATGTTTACAAATGTGTGCCAAGCTGGGAAGGATCAATGGATTAAAAAATTTAAAAATGTGTATTTCTTCTGTTTAATGTTATTTGACTATAATAAAACACAGAAGAATATTTATGCCTTTGCAGTGTCTTTATTTTAAAAAGATCTACTTTAAGTGTATCATAAAGTAATTTATTCATATATATTTTTACTTAATCTACAGAATATTATTTTAGAGAACTAACATATTTGATTACTTAAGAAGTACTCAAACTTTCGTACTTATCAGACTTCCTGTGTGCTTTCTTAATACACATTTTTACACACTGCCCTTTTAGCAGCCATTGAAAAAGTTTTGACTAGAAGTGTTTGGAATTCCCACCTTCATTACTTAAGGAAGGGAGGTGATGGGGAAGGAACCATAAAGCTCACAATTCCAAATTCCAAATATAGCATGTTTATAGTGTAGATCAGTGGTGTCAAACTCAAAAAGAAACAGGGGCCATTAAACAGTAAAGGCTGCTTATTGACTTAGAAAACCACATTTAACACTGTGTTCTATTGCGTATTTATTTATTTTGTCTAATATTTTCCATTTACATTTAATTCAGTTCCTGAGGCACTGAGGAAAGATATGTCTCCACTCTGTAAATGGCAGAAGCTTAGGGAAAATGGCCAAAGGGGGAAAAAGAAAATTTTTGGCAATGATACACAATATTTTATTTTCATGCATTTCCTTAGCCATGTTATAGGGGCTAAATGGAAAGAAGCCAACATCATAGATTTTATTGGGCTCTGTTTATATCAGATTTCCATATAAAACCAAATTCAGTTTTTCTGCATTTTAGGGGTGGAGACAGATAAGATGTGAAAGTATTTGTGAATAAAGGCATATCTCAAATGCTATACTGATAATAATGTGTGGGAAGGAGAGAGAAGTAAGGTATCCATATACAGTATATCTCTTCCTTTCTCTTTTTCTCTGCCATCAACACCTTGCAAAAAGAAAAGGGCAAGATATAGTTTGGGAGCTACTGGGCTGAAATAGATCTAAATGGACTAGGAACAATTGAGAAGAGGTACAGTTTTGAAACCTTCCAAATTAGGCCTTTAATTTTAATTTTTTTTATTTATTTATTTTACTTTTTACTTACTCAAGCCTCAGGAAATTGTCTATGTGCCAAAGGCAATAGGGGTGTTATTTTTGTAGGCACATGAGTGCCCCATGGGTGCTAGGCAAAATTATAAAATATGAGATGCCTTTGTTGCCCTATTATCTCACTTCCTTAATTATTCTTAAATTTCCCGTTGCTACCCTCCCCCTCCCCGCTTTTCCAGATGCTTGATTTCATTATGCTTTCTTTTGGCTATCTACAGTTATTTATCACATCTAGTCATTTGCCCCTAATAAAAATGTCTTAACTTATGAATTTTGATTGGATGTTAATCTCATTAAAGTAATGCACACACATAGATAGGGTATATATCTCCCATAGGACATATTCTATTTGGATGTGTTTAATGCCAGTGAAGCTGTAATTATTGGAACTTTTTCAGAGTGTGCAGATTTTAGTTCTGCATAACTAGCTGCCATGTATATATATACCACTAACTACTTATCTTCATGTCAGTTGTAAGAAAATGTTAATTTTGGGAAAGAGATCATGCAAAAGTTAGAAAATTTGAAAAAATGTATTCTTGAATTTAAGAGATTCTTGGATATGGCCCTTGGTTTCAAAAAAAAAAAAGGTCAACAAATTAATGAATCCTTCTCTATCAAGTCTTCCTTGATTCTCCCACCTACAAATGTGATATTCTTCCTCAAATTACTTTATATTTACTTACCTTATATTTACTTATCTGTATATTTTGTATCTTCTCTCCCCATCTAGGAGAATATGAAATTCCTTGAGGTCAGGGAATATTAATTTTTTTTCTCTTTTATCCCCAGAACTTAGCACAATGCCTTGCACATAGATGCTTAATAAATTTAATAAGACTTGTTCTAGGCTAGTTTAGAAGTACAAAGGCAAAAATAAAACTTTTTCTGACCTTCAGAAACTTCCTAGGAGGATATGTACACTGATCAGTAAATAGAAGTACATAGAAAATAGTGCAAAGTAATTTCAGGAGGGAGAGATTGTTCACAACGGTACGGATCAGAAGCCTTGTGTAGGAAGTAGTGCCTAAGCTGTGTCTTGAGGGAAGTTAGAACTTCAAAAAGTAGAGTTGAGGAGACACACACACACTTTTGGTGTGTCTGATGGTAGCCATCTTTTGGAGGGGGTGCGGATTTACACAACATTATGTATATAAAAGACATAGCAAGTTATACATAGTGAATTTGTAGTTTCGTGTGTATTCACCTTTTATATTGTACTATTATTTCATAAGTTAAAAAATAAATTTAAATTTTAAAAAAGAACAAAAAAAAGAGTTGAGGAATGATTGCATTCCAGGTATGGGGGATCACTTGTGCAAAGACACAAAGGGGGGAAATAGGAGGGAGGCTAATTTGATAGGAATAAAGATTGAGTGTATGAAGAGTAGTAATATGAACTAAGACAGGAAAGGTATCTGGGAGCTAGTTTGTGGATGCTCCTGAATGCTAGGTTGACAATCTTATTTATTACCAGGGATAAGGGGTATCTGCATGTGTGTGTATTTTTTGTGTGTGTGGGTGTGTGTATGTGTTTATGTGAGAGAAAGATATTGATTCAATCTGTGTTTTAAGAAAATCACTTTAGGAGCTGGAGAACTAGAGATTTATAGTTTAAGTGAGAAATGATGAACACATTTTAAAATAGATGCCCCACAGGTGTCTCAAACTCAGCTTATGCAAACAGAACATATCTTTCCTTCCAGACTCACTCCACTTCCAAATTTTCCTGTTTCTAGTAACTGCATACACCATCCTGCTAGTCACCCAGGTTGGTCGACCTCAGAGTCATCTTTGACTGTTTCTTACTTAGCATTCTTCACTTCATATGCCAAACAGTTGCCAAGGCTTGCTATTTGTACCACAACAATCTCCATTCCATGGCCGGTAGCCTACTTATTACAATAGCCTCCTAACCTGGTCTCCTTAGCTCCCTCTCTCTCCAATCCATCCTCCCCATAGTTACCAAAGTGGTTTTCCTCAAGCACTGGTTTGTCCATGTCTCCTTCTTACTCAGACTCCAGTGACACCCTATTGCTTCTAGGCTCAAATACAGTTGCCATTGTTGTGCATTTAAAGCCTTTCACAACATTGTTCCAACCTGTGTGTTCCAACCCCCAAAATGAAATAACAGGTTTCTCAAGGTAAAGACAGGCTTTATTTGCAAGTCTCCTGCGAGAATTGGGCATCGCCCATTCCAGAGTGGTCTGGGGTAGGGAGGCAAGTTTCAGAAGGCAGACAGTTTATATACCCCTTAAAAGCCCCCCCCCAAAAAACACCCTTACAAAAACAATTCTAAGAAGCCCCAAAACCCACCCTGGACCTTTATCCCCATCCATGTGGGTTTTTGGCCTCACATTCTTGAAACAAGGAAAGATTTTTAATCTAACACCTTAACCTCAAACTAACAGACAGCCATTACAGGCATGCTCACCCTATGTGCATGCAGGATGTGGATATATGTGGTGTATGTGCAAGTTTAAGCGGGGAAGGGGTGGGGTTTAATACTTAAAGATATAGTTAAGGCGTTATGGAAGCTAAAATATTAAGTATCCTTTTCCTTAAATGAGAGACTTTCATTCATTTCACTCAAACCTACCATTCTAGTCTTTTATTATAAAGTACTCTCATACCCTCTACTATTCATCCAAACTAGCTTTATCTTCACACAAGACATTCTACCTCCATTTCTTTGCCTTTGCACTATATGCCCCCTATAGTTAGAATGAACCCCTTTCTTCACCTCAGTCCCCTAGAATCCTTAGTTTCCTTCAAAGTTCAGCTTATGCACCACCTTTTATGTGAAGTCTTTCTTGATCTGTTTACTATATAAGGTACATGTTTTCTCCCTTGGTTAGAATGTAAGCTTCTTGAGGGCAGGGAAAGTTTAATTTTTGTATGTGTATTCCCAGCACACCTTGCATTGTGCTTGACATTCAAAGGATACTTGTTAATTGAAGCAGTAAGTGACATGTGTTGTGGAGGTAGGATCATTAAGACTTACCAACTGATTGAATATGGAAGTTGGAGTGGAGTTACAAGTCAAGGATTATTTTAAGGTTACAGAAATGGGGAATTTTGGATGGCAATAAATGTTGCATTAGGCTAACGCTTTATGGAAGGTATAGATTTCATGAAATTCAAATATTATTGTGGAATTGATGCACATTGTCATACACCGATGGACGTAACGCCTGCAGTGAAAGCAAAGTTACAAATTGATTTCTTCCTTAAGGGGTTTAATTTCTATCCTTATTTTTTTTTTCAAATTTTCACTTACCTCTCATTGTTCTTTTAAGCCATTCTTGAGATTGTTGGAGTTTTTCCATAATCATTTCTGGAGACCTTGCAGAATTTGTTCTTGTTCATTCTGATCCTCGGCCTTGTTCCGCATTTAGTGGATCCCCAGACATCAGCATTCAGATGAACTATTCCTTTAATAAAAACATCCAGCAATGCCATGACTCCTGCCCGTGCCCCCCCCCCCCCCACCAAGGATTAAAAACAATTTCCATGGTGGTAAAAAGTAGTCCAGGAAGGTAAGGGTGGGCAAAAATCAAAAGCAAGAATATTAAAGGTAGTAACAGCAACAAAGAATGTTTGTAAAATATTTTACAAATGTTAGGTCCTTTTTTCCTTAGAGAAACTCTGGGAGTTAGGTGATGTTATCTCCATTTTACAGTTGAGGAAGCTAAGGAAGGCAGAGCTTAAATGGTCAGCGACTAAGTTCTTTGGGGTCTCAGGAACTCCTCACCAAAGTTCTAAAACTCCTTTTGTATCCTTATTGCCCGAATAATATTCTTTGACGTTCTATATACAGAAATAATGCTGTTGAGCCATCGTCAAGAAAAGTGAATTTTTGGAGTGTTCCAGTATTAACTGATAGATTTGCTTGGACCCATTCCCAAACTGTTGCACGGTGTGCCTTATGCCCCATTTGTGAGATATGTGGCCAAGGTTATGAGGAGGAAGAGTTGTTGCAATCTGTTTCCATGCATGAGACAACACGAGCCTAATATATTGGACCCACAGCTTGGCTTTTTTAGCATTACATTCCTTACCTATTAAAAAAAGAACTGGAAGCCTTTGAAGGCTTCTAACAAATTCTTTTAAGATCAGTTGAGCTCCCTTTGTTTGGAACTAAGCACACAAATTAAGGTAATGCCTACTTTCCTGTAAATCTTTTGTTAATTTAGCTATGAGTAGACTAAATATTCTGATTTTTTTCTGTCAAGCTATTTTTGAATAGCAACAGTAGTCTAAGGAGAAATGTTGCGGTGGAAAAGGCAACACTCAAGTGAGCTGTCAGCCATCATGGGTTGATGTGTGTATTGTGTTGGGGAGAAAAAAGGTTGTTCTTTATGAGATTTCAATATTCAACAGTGCACTAGCAAGTGCACATGACCGCAGATTCTTTAACTGACTATTTCAAGCTACTACAGGTAGGAACTAACAGAGTCAGAATTCAAACCCAGGTCCTGCCTCCAAACCCTATATTCTTTCTATTGTTTCCTGCTGCCCTTAAGTATAATATGACTGTAGAAAGAAAGGGCTGATATTCGTGCATAGCTTAGACTGTGTTATAGTCATACTACTTGTGTTAAAATTCACTTATGGGAATATTATGAAAATGTTCTTATGATTATGAAAAGAAATTAAACCTTGTTGCAGTATATGTTTGCTATTTGTCTTTACAGCTTCACTTTAATTGCACACTTATAGCAAGGGCATAGTGTTCAGTCATTTCTGTTGGGCCTGACTTTTCGTGACCTCATTTGGGGTTTTCTTGGCCAAAGACACTGGAGTGGTTTGCCATTTTCTTCTCTAGCTCATTTTACAGATGAGGAAACTGAGGCAAACAGTTAAGTGACTTGTCCAGGGTCATACAGATAGCAAGTGTCCGAGACCAGATTTACACACAGGTAGGCTGGTCTTCCTGATTCCAGGCCCAGAGCTCTGTCCGTCGTGCCACCTAACTGCCCCCGAGGGCATAGTATCATTGCACTAGAGTAAATTTCATGCTTAAAAAGTTAAGTTTTAAGAGAATTTTTATTTACTTAAGATTCATTTTTTATGAAATTTAGTCAACAAGCGTTTATTAATTAAGCTCCTACTATGTGCAAAGTACTGCACTAGGTGCTAGTGACTAAAGGGTGATGACTGAAGTCATCATTATTCACCACGAGATTATGAGACCATTTTTACTCTCTGCAATGATGAATGTTGAATTTCATAATGTTTCTTGTTTTTTTTCTCTAATCTTTCAGAAACAGTTGTGAAAACAAATGATCCAGAGCAAAAAGAAAAAGGTGAGATCATTTTGTTTCACTATGCAGGTACAATATATGTATAGATGTCACTATGCAGCTAATGAGTAATATAACACTGTGTTCGTTTTGTATTTCTAAAAAAATTGCTTATGTTTTCATTTGAAAATATTCTTATATTAAGTAGGTACTACTGTAGAGTCACTATTGTCTCATAGCGAATAACGTGATTTGATTCAACCTTTAGCTAAATAATTATTGAATTAATGTAAATATTTGCATTAATATTTATTGATATTATTATTAATGCTAATAGCTAACATTTATATAGCATTTACTATGTGCCAGGCACTGTGCTAAGTGCTTTCCAATTGTTATCTCATTTGTTCCTCACAACAACTTTAGGAGGTAGGTGCTGCTATTGTCTTCATTTTACAGATGAAGAAACTGAGGCAAATAGAGTGACTTTTCTGTGGTCATGCAAGCTAGCAAGTTGTTTGAGGCTGGATTTGAACACTTTTTCCTGATTCTAGGCCCATTGTTCCATCTAGCTGACTAAACATAAAGGATGTGTTGCTAACAATAACTACCTGTTAAAACATTGTATGAAAAAAAATTAGAGCAAAAAAGTTAGAAACTAGGTTTACTGTATGGTGCCTTTCATCTAGTAGGCACCTAACAAATTCTTGTTGATTGATTATTGCATATGCCAGGAAAGGTGTGCTTTGGTGACACTGAGATTC
>CM053622.1:233358787-233396156 GCA_028646595.1 Phalanger gymnotis | reverse complement strand
GGAGCTCCGTGTGGGACAGACCTTACCCAGAGACCATCCAGGCTGTCCTGGGCTGGAGCCCTGCTTCCCTCTGCCACTTTGTGGGTTCTGCAGCTCTAGAATTGGTTCAGAGCCATTTTTTTTATAGGTTTTTGGAGGGACTTGGTGGGGAGCTCACGCCAGTCACTGCTTCCCAGCTGCCATCTTGGCTCCGCCCCCTCTTTAACTAATATTCTTAATTCCATACTTGAGATATGGTCATTTCTGAAGATGAAAACCATCCCATTCATTTTAACTATTGCTATGTCAGTTCTTCTCCACTGGATGTCATGTTTTTACACATAGTGGTCAGTAGTTTTAATAGATATGAAATACTCATCAGTATAATTGAAAGCTAAATGCGTAATGTTTCTAGTCGCAAAAATTATACTCCTAGGATTTGTTGAACAACAATCTGGTAATTTAATTGTTTGGTTTAATTTTTATTATGTGTGTTATTGGAACTAGAGAACTTAAATTCCAGGGGTGGAGGGAGTGAGCAGTGTTCTTTGTTTTACCAGATATAGTATTTTTTGAGCAAACATGTTTTTTGTTTATACTTTAACATAGAAGCCTCATATTTGAAGAAATCTTATTAGGGAATCTAGGTTATGTTTACTCTTGGGCAGTTCTGCGCATAAATTTACACATGCTACATTCCAGTATTAGACTTAGATAAAACACATGCAAATTCAAAAAGGAGTTAAAAGGAATTCCTGGTTTCCAGCAAACAAGAAACCACTTGCTTTTTGAAGAATCTATGCCCTAATTGTGCACTAGAGGGTGCTAGGCAACAAGTCAGATTTAGTGCTTGGATTAACAGAAGGGATACAGCAGAAGTTGAAACTGATTTATCATTGCCTCGAGTGAATAGTTTGGTGCCGATTATATATTATAAAGGCAATTCCAAATTATTCAACTTCTATGTAAAACTAGCATTACTTTACTGTTTCTGTTAATAACCCCACCATTCCCCTGTCTTTGAAACATCAGTCATCTTGACTCTTTTTTCTTCTTCCCTCCTCATACACAAGAATAAGGGAGGTCCTGGCATTTCTATGTCTACTCTCTCTCACATCCATCTTCTCTTTCTTCTTTCTACTACCACTAACCTAATTCAGACTAGATTATTACAGGTGCCATGTAACCAGTCTTTTTTTTTTTTAATTTAACTTATGGAATAATATAAGCATTTCTATAAGATAGTATAATAAAAAATGATTGCAATGAAACTGCAAATCTATTATATACAACTTGCTATTCCTTTTTAATATATGATAAGGTTATCATGTAAATTTTTTTCTTCCATTTTTCCTCCCCCCCCGAGGACTACCATTACATACAAATATATACATATGTATACATATGTGTATGTGTGTGTATGTGTGCATGTATGTAAAATTCTATACATACTTTATCAGTTCTTTCTCTGGATGCAGATAGCATCCTCCTTCATAGGTTCTTTGTAGTTAATTTGCATATTTATAATCATCAGAATGTCTTATTCACTCAAAGTTGTTCTTAAAACAATATTGCTATTACTGTATACAATGTTCTCTTGTTTCTGCTCATTTCACTTTTTATTATTTTGTGCAAATCTATCCATGTCTTTTCTAAGATCATTGAGCTCATCATTTCTTGTAGCACAGTAGCATTCCATCACTATCACATACCACAACTTGTTCACCCGTCTTTTCTCTTGCAGTCATTCTAGTCATTGCTCTCAAGGTTTAGTCCTAAGACACTACTGTTATCAGAATCCAGGCAAGGTGGCTTCTCTTTGGCTATAGAATTAAGTACCAGTAGCAAAGCTTGTCATCTGAGAGCCTTCATGATCTGCTTCCAACCTTCCTTTCTAGCCTTATTTCTTCTAACTCTCCTTTTAAATCTACCAAGTACCAAACTACTGTTCACAGTTTCTTAAACTAGTGCTATGATTTAGCTTAAGCTGTTTTTTCTACCTTCTTTTCCATCATTACCCATTGAAATTGTGCACATCATCCTTCCAGTCTTAGCTCAGAAGGCACCTCCTTAATGAACTTTTCCATGATCTCTCTCTCTCCTCTCTTGCTCCATAACAAATTCAACTCATGGCAGAGATGGAAGTAATTTCTGCCTCCTCTATACTTGCTTAGCATTTTGTTTGTGTTTCTTTCATGACACTTATTGTAAAGGGTCAGAGATCTAGAGCGAAAGGGATATCAGAGACTTTCTTGCCCAACCTCCTCATTTTATCACTGAGGAAAGCCAGGCCTACAGAGGTGAAATACCTCACCCAAGTCGCACAAATAGTAATTTGCAAAGTTAGGATTCAAACCCAGATCCTCTGACTCCAAACCCTCTGTCTTTTCATTGCTCTGCCATCTTTCATTGTCCTACATATTAGAATTCTGTGTGTATGTGACTTTTCTCCCTTACCATAATGTTTCTTGAAAACAAGCTCTCTGATTGTATTCATTTTTTATAACCTTTGTTGTTGTTCAGCCATGAGGCAGCTGACTCTTTTTGACCCCATTTGGTGTTTTCTTGACAAAGATACCAGAGTGGTTTGTCATTTCTTTCTCCAGTTCATTTGACAGATGAGGAAATTGAGGCAAACAGGGTGAAGCGACTTGATGGAATCACATAACTACTAAGTGTGTGAGACCACATTTGAACTCAGGTCTTCCTGACTCCAGGCCTGGCACTCGGTCCACTGTGCCACCTAGCTGCCTGAGGTTTTAAAACCTCAGTACCCAGCAGGGTACGCAGAAGACAATAAATGCCTGTTGAATTGAATTGTAATAGGGAATAAGGATTATTAGCTCTCCTTTTACCTAGTCATTTTAACCTTTTTCCCCTTAGAGTTTTTGCTAGTATAGTAACAAATTAAACATTCAACGTAATTCACTTGCCTGGCTCTTCTTTATTAGATACTAGTGGTAATGTGGGCAGTGAAGTAGATAAAATATGGGGGAAGAAGAAGAAAAAGGACACTAATAATTGACATATTCAGTATTTTTCTTTGCACCATTATTTCATAAGGATATTTCATAGATTTAGATCTGGAAGGACATTAGAGGTGATTAGATTTACCCTTACTTTACACATGAGGAAATAGCTCCAGAAAGGTTAAATTAAATCTCCTCTAGTGACCTAGTAAATGTCTGAGGTGGGAATCAAATCCAGGTCTTCCTAACTCCAAATGGCAGCAACATAAGCAGTGCAGTATAATGAAAAGACTACTAAGCTATGGGTCAAAGACTTGACTTCCAGCCTTGACTCTTATATTAACTAGCTGAATGACATGTCCAAGTTCTGTAACTCTCTGGGTTTTATTTCAGTTGTCTTTAAAAAGAGACAGTTGGATTAGATGATTAGACAAGCCTTCCGGCTCTTAAGTTTCTGTGGTGGAGTCAACGGCTTGTAAGAAGTGGAAGGTAACTTGGAGATTATCTAGTGAAATGGGCATTGTGGGACATGCCTAGAATTGTTGCTCCGGAAGCTGTGGAAGTCAGTGGATTCCTTGAGCGTGGGAGTTTGGAACTGCAGTTGAATTTAAACTGATCAAGTGCCCCCACAAAATCCAGGACCAATATGGTTTGCCCCCCCTGCCCCCTCCCCAGGAGCTAAACTGGTCCAGGTCAGAAATGGAGCAAGTTAAAGCTTCCATGCTTATTATCAATAGGATCATTGCTACACTTCCAGCTTGGGTGAAATGGAGAGACTCAGCCTCAAAAAGAAAAAGGGGAAAAAAAACCCAGATCATCAGGCTAACTACCTCATCGTAAAGACGAGGAAACCCAGAAGAGTTAAAAGTGACTTGACTAAGGTAATAGCACTAGGTAATGGTTGGATCAGTACCAGAATCTGTGTTCCCTAACTCTTAATCCAGTGCTCTTACTATGATTTGACAATGATGTTACATTTAATATAACAGAAATATTACATCTTTATTCTGACCTTTGGAACAGAACCTAGGTAAAACCACATCAGTTGAACACAGTTGAGCTATCACTCCTCTCATCCTACACATGGTGTTTCTCTTAATGTATCCTAGGACAGTTATCATTAGCATTTTTGGCTACCTTGTCAATATGGTTGACTCACACTGATCTGTGGTTCAACATTAGAAAAATAATTAGCTTTACTAATTATATTCAGAATACATTTTAAAAACCCCACCTGAGGAACTCAATAGATGCAACGAAAATCTTTGAGAACACTTTCATTCATTCATTTATTTGTTTTATTTGTTTGTTTAGAATAAAAACCCTGGAAAGCCAGGGGTAGAGAGAGGTTTTCTTATTATGACGAAAAGTATCCACCTAAAATCAAAGTGAGTGTTGTATGAAATGGGAAAATACTAGAATCTTTCCCAGTAAATATGGAAGTAAAGCAATGATTCTGAAAAGGCTAACAATAGGCAGTAAGAGAAAGAAAGTAAATTAAAGGCATAAAGGTAGGCAAAGACAGAAATATTATTATTCGCTGACAACATGATAGAAAATTCTAAGAATCAAAAAAAAACTAATTGTGAAAATTAGTCAGTTCTATAGTTACAGGCTAAAGATCTTTTCATTTTTAAAAACTTTATTTGTAGTTCATTTTTTACAGGTTTATTTTAAACTCTTTTTATATATTAAACTTTACAAACCATGTTATGGTTTGGTGCTGACCAAATTCCAAACACCAAATAGGATGAGCATGATGTAAAATGGAACAGAAAAAGAGGATTGTACACAAAGGTACTGCTGTGTTATAAAGAGCTTTCTTTTTTTTAAGTTATGTCATCGGTTCAGCATGTTGTCTTCTAAGCTGTCTTATCTCTTTCCTACTGACCTTTGTTCTGTTATTTTCTGTTCTTTAAAAAAATATTTCAGTGACCCCTTTCTGTTACTTTTTCTTTTTCCTTTTGGTAACTACATTGCTAGCTTCCCTCCCCTTCCTCAACTATCCACTGTACCCCACTCTACCACCAGTTATTAAAAAGAAGCAAAATAAAGCTCTTGTGTCATATGGGTGTAGTCAAGCAAAACAAATCTTCAAATTGGCCATCTCTGAACATGCCTCATTCTTCACTTTGAATTCATTACCTCTCTGTCAGAAGGTGGGTAGCATGTTTCACCATTGTTGTTTTCTGAGTTTTGTTGATGTTTTTCTGCATCAGTTCATACAAATCTCACCAGGTCTGGCTGAAACTATCTTTTTAATTTTTCTTATATTGTTATACTATTCCATTACATTCATATATCATAATTTTTTCAGGTATTCCCCAAGAGTTCGACAGCCTTTTAATATTGAGTTCTTTGCTAGGGCAAAAAGAATGGCTACAAACAATTTTGCAACCATGGATCTTTTTTACTCTTTCTTTGATCTCTTTGGGGTATAAACCTAGTAGTGGTTTCTCTGGGTCAATATGAACTGAGTATTACAAAATTTAGGATTTTTTTGTGTATAGTTCCAAATTACTTTTCAGAGTGGCTGAACCAGTTCCTAGTTCCACCAAGAGTATAGTAATGTATGCAGGCTTCAAAAGTATCCCACAAGATTTCTGGAGTAAAAACAAATCCAGGAGGCTGTAATAGAAACAGAAGTCCCATTCAAAATAACTACAAAATGTATAAAATATTGAGGAGTTTTATCTACCAAAGAACACTCAGTGCCTGGATAGATACAATTACAAAATGCTCCTTAAAGAAATAAAGAATAACTTAAATAGCGAGAAGAGTATTCAATACTTTTGTGTGGACCCTGATGATATAATAAAAATACTATTGAATTTACAGCAGCAATTGTTGTTATTCATTCATTTTCAGCCCTGTCTGATTCTTTGTGACCCCGTTTGGGGTACTTCCTTTTCCATTTGGCCAATTCTACTTTTTAAGGAGATTTTTCTGAAGTAAATTTTTGTGTCTTTTTTTCCATTTGCCCAGTTCAGCTTTTAAAGATATTCTTCTCCTTATTCGATTTTTGTACCTCTTTTACCATTTGGCCTATTTTGTTTTTTAAGGTGTTATTTTCTTCAATATTTTTTGTGTCATCTCCTTTACCAAGCTTTTGACTCTTTTTTTGTGACATTCCTGTATCACTCTCATTTCTCTTAACAATTTTTCTTCTACCTCTGTTACTTGAATTTCAAAATTCTTTTTGAGCTCTTCCATGGCCTAAGACCAATTCATATTTTTTCTTGGAGGATTTGGATGTAAGAACTTTGACTTTGTTATGTTCTTCTGAGTATATGTTTTGATCTTCTTTGTTACCATAGTAACTTTCTATGGTCAGAATTTTTTCTTGTTATTTTTCCAGTCTACTTTTTGACTTTTAACTCTTTATAAAAGTGAAGCTTTGCTTCCATGGTGGAGGACACATTGTCCCAAGCCTCAGGGTTTTGGGGCAGCTGTTTTCTGAGATACTTCTAGGGATCTGTAAGTTTTCAGTTCTTCTAAGGTGGTATGATCTAAGGAGAGGTGTGTTTCCTATTCTCCTGGCCTGTGATCTGCTCTGTGAAGAAAGAGTACTCTTTTCTGCCCTAGAACTGTCATGAGGGTCCCTGATCCACTGTGGCCACAAGCTCTGGTGGGATCATGGTCCCCTTGCCCTGTGACTGCCACCATTGATGTCAGATACCGCCACATTGATTGTGCTCATGTCTACCAGAATGAGAACAAAGTAGGTGAGGCCATCCAGGAGAAGACCAAGGCAAATGTTGTTAAACAGGAAGATATCTTCATTGTCAGCAAGCTTTGGTGCACATATGATGAGAAAATCTTGGTCAAGCCAGCCTGCCAAAAAACTCTGAGTGACCTGAAGCTGGATTACTTTGATCTCTACCTTATTCATTGGCCTACAGGATTTAAGGCTGGAGAGGATTTTTTTCCCATTGGATGATAAGGACAATGTGATTCCAAGTAACACAAGCCTTTTGGATACATGGATGGCCATGGAAGAGTTGGTAGATGCAGGACTGGTGAAAGCCATTGGAATCTCCAGCTTCAACCATGAGCAGATGGAGAAGCTCTTGACCAAGCCAGGGCTGAAGTACAAGCCAGCAGTTAACCAGATCAAGTGTCATCCGTATCTCACCCAGGAGAAGTTGATTGAATATTGCCAGTCCAAAGGCATTGTGGTGACAGCCTACAGTCCCGTTGGTTCTCCAGCCTGGCCATGGGCCAAGCCAGAGGACCCTTCTCTCTTGGATGACGCCAAGATCCAGGCCATTGCAGCAAAGCACAAAAAAAAAACGACAGCACAGGTTCTGATTAGGTTCCACATTCAGAGAAAAGTGGTTGTGGTCCCGAAGTCAGTCACCCCATCCCGGATTGCTGAGAACTTTCAGGTGTTTGATTTCAATTTGACTGATGAGGATATGTCAACTATACTCAGCTTGAACTGCAACTGGAGAGCCTGTGTCTTGTCCAATACTGTGTCTCACAAAGATTACCCCTTCCATGCACCATTTTGAAGTTCTGGCTAGCTGCTGCCCAGTGTCTGGATGACGGTCTCCTGATGCTTCCAGCTCTTCAGACTCGTCCTGACAAAGAATATACCATTCTTCTGTATTGCATTGGTCTACCCTGGCCTCTGCTTCTGAGAACCGGGTCAGCCACTGAATATCCCCGTCAGATCTCAGCTTGGTGGAGTAACTCCTGGTTTTCTGGACCCTCCTTCCTGCCCAGCTAGGAGTACAGAATGACTACCCCCTCCCCAGATGGGCCCTGCAAACAAGAATTATTCCTCCAGTAAATGGTTTTCTTTCTTTTAGTAACAAGTAGATTTCATCTGCTTGAAGTTATAAACCCTACCTTCTTGCTTTAAATTAAAAAAATCTTTCATGTAAAAAAAAAAAAAAACCTGTGACCTAAATCTGAGTATGCAAAGCAGTAGTCAATGGGGGTGAATTTTTAACCAAGATATTCTATGAAATTGCAAAAGATAAAATAATTTTATTACATGAAATTGAAAAGCTTTTACATTGAAAAAAAATTAATGGAAACAGGCTAAGAAAGAGGCAGTTGACTGGGGTGGGGGAATTTTTTTTTATTAAATGTTTCTGATAAAAGTCTAATATCCAAGATATATAGAAAACTACCAGAAATATATTAAAAGCTATTTCTAAGTGGTCAGATGACATGAACAAACACTTCTGGAAATTAAAATTGCAAAATTGTTAGCGACCTTATGAAAGAATGCTCAAAATAATGAATAATGAGAAAAATTAAAACACTTAGGTTTTACTTCACTTCCAGCAAATTGGCCAAGATGACAGAAAATGGGATTAGTCATATGTTGGAATATGACACACTAATGAAAGATGGCACACTAATATACTGTGGAGCTGTGAATTATTAAGACTGTTCTTGTAAGCACTTTGGAATTATTCAAAGAAATTGACTAAAATGTCCATAACATTTGACCCGGGGATTTCACAGGTAGCTGTAGATTTCACAGCAGTTAATGGCACAAAAGAAAGTTCTGTATATGCCAAAACATTTATTATTTTTGTTCAGTCATGTCTGATTCTTCATGACCCCTTTTGAGGATTTTCTTGACAAAGATAGTGGAGTGGTTTGCTATTTCCTCCTCTTATTTTGCACATGATGAAACTGAGGCAAACAGGGTTAAGCGATTTGCCCAGGGTCGTACAGGAATGAGTTTCTGAGGCTAGATTTGAACTCAGGTCTTCTTGACTCCAGGCCCAGCACTCTGTCCACTGCACCACCTAGCTGTCCCAAAATATTTATAGCAGCATGGAAAAAACCCACCTAGAATTAAAGTGAATGTTGAGAAATAGCTAAATAAATCATGGCATGGCACATTAATTTAATGGAATCTTACTGTGGTGCAAGAATTGATGAACATGATAAATATTGAGAAGCATGGACGGACTTAAATGAACTAATGCAAAGTGAAACAAGCAGAGCCAGGGAAAGTGTACATATGGATTATAAAAATATAAATAGAAAAAAACCTAAACATCAAAACAATCAAAACTGAATGCTGTATAATTATAATGACCAAGCTTGGCCCCAAAGAATAGATATGAGATGACATCTCCCCCTGACATGTTGCAGATTTGGTGGTTGGTCCCATGGATGTTTACTACTGCATGTAATATCCGCCTTTTTGATACTTTTAGTTTGATGGAACTCTGTTTCTTCAAGCAGTTTTTGAGAGGACATGGAGAGAAGAATACAGTAGAAAGTATAGATAATATAAAAGCAAAAGATAAAATTGTGGTTATTATCTAAATTGTTTTCTTAGCTTTGCTAACTTTATGTTAACTTCCTACAAGTTTTCCCAAGTTTCTCTGAACTCTTCATGTTCTTCATTTCTTATAGTGCAATAATATTCCATTATGTTAACGTAATTAATTTGTTCGGCTATTCCCACATCATTGTGCTTCTGCTTTCCTTCCAGTTCTTTGTTACTACAAAAAAAAGTGCTGTCCTACACAGTTTTGTACATTTGAGACCTTTTCCTCTGTCTTTGATCAGCTTGGCAATATTATTGGGTCAAAAGGCCAAAATTCAATGACTTTTTTTATAGTTTTAAATTATTTTCCAAACCAAAGGGGCCAATTCATAGTTTTACCAATAGTGTGTTATTAGTAATATCATTAAATATATTAGCATATTATTAAGTATATTAGCATGCTTATTTTCCCACAGCTCATCCAACATATATCATTTTCAACTTCTATCACCTTTGCCAATTTGAGTGTGAACAGAAACTTCAGAATTACTTTAATTTGTATTTCTCTTATTCTTAGTGATTTTTAGAATTCTTTCACATGGTTGTTAATAACCATGTATTTTTATTTATGAAAACTACTTGTTCATATGCTTTAACTATTAGGGAATGAATGCCTCTTTCTCTTTTATATTATTGGTTCTCTGTATAACTTGTCAACTATCAGAGATATGTGTTAGAAAGTTATTTTATCGGTAAAATATAATGGAGAATTGCTTGTTTTTATTCAGAGAAATAGCTAAAGCTTTTGGCATTACAAGATATGGCTTCTATTAGGAGAGCCCCTAGTTCCACCCCCACCCCCAACCTCTCATGTTAGATTTAGGAGGATGTTAGAGGCAGAAATTGGGAGCTTCAAGTTGTCCCTGAAGCCAGCACCCTATCCAGTATTCTCCTCAATGGCTTTCTTTTGATTATTATGCCCTGATATTTATTTTTTTTACAGAAATTTGGCATTTGCCTCAGTGACATTAACTGATCCATTATGGTGTCCTTAAGTAGGTCATAGTAATAATAACAATAGTGTTTATATAGCACTTTAACATTTGCAAAGTGCTTTATAAATATCTCATTTGATCCTTACAACAGCCCTGCAAGATAGATTCTATTATTATCCCCATTTTATATCATCATTTACAGTTTAGGAAACTGAGAGATTAAATGACTGACCTAGGGTCACGCAGATAGTAAATGTCTGAAGATGAATTTGAATTCAATTCTTCCTGACTTCCAAATGCAGCCCTCCTCCCCATTTTGCTACAATGCTATCATCTTCCTCACTTTCTTCACAGAATCATAACCCAAGTTGGAAGGAACCTCTGAGTCTACCTAAAAGTCCATCTTGACTGCTAATCCATTCTACAGTATCTGCAATGAGTGATTATTCTTTACTTGACAGACTCCAAGGAAGGGAAACTTATCACCTCTTGAAGCAGACGGTTTGACTTTGGGCTTCCTTTCATTGTTAGGAAGATTTTCTTTCTATCAAACCACACAAGTTTGCCTCTTCACAACTTTTACCCATGAATTCTAATTCTGCCCTCTATCACACTGTCAAAAGTTAATTTGAATTATTGAAGAAATGATAAAAAAAATGATAAACGATTAAAAAGCCAGCCGAGAGCAGAAACAGTAACTAGGAAGTACTGTAGTCCCTAAAGTATTCAAGATTTTCCCCTGATGGCTGGGATACCTGTTCTCAAGCTACAGTGGCTTAAGAGAGACCACATCTATGAACATTCTTTCTATTCAGCAACTCTCTGAGAATCCAGGTGTACAGGGTGCTTTAAGGAGACCTTTGCAGGTGGCTGTCACCTGGAATATAAGCATCTGAAGCATCCATAGGAAATGACAATACCTAACTCCTCTAGCCTTGACACTCTTATTAGTCGGGAGCATTGAACCATAGGGAATTCTGCATTTCAACCTCTTTTAAGTAAAGGTCTCTGAAAAATCTCTTTTGTCTGGTGCCTTTTGTTGCTAGTGTAGCGTCCCCTAACTAGACCCCCTGGTGTTGCTTAGAAGTGAAGGCAGAAGGGGACGAGGAAGAGGAAGGAGAAATGGAATAAGCATTTCTATAGCTCCTACTGTGTCCCAGGCACCGTACTAAGTTCTTTACAAATATTATCTCATTTGATCCCTCAGCCCTGCAAGGTAGGTCCTCTTATTATTCCCATCTTTACAGTTACGGAAATCATTGAGTAAATTGAGACTAACAGGTTCAGTTACTTTATCAGGGTCCCATGTCTAGCGAGCGTCTAAGGCTGTATCTGAACTCGTGTTCTTGACTCCAGCCGAGTGCTTTATCTACTGTACCACCAAATGGTCAGGAAGTTTTCTTTATTATGGCATTTTGGAGACCAATGTAAATTCGTTATAACCAACCCAGGAAAATGACATCGAAGTAGATTTTTTTTAAGACATACTTTTTTTTCTTTCCAGCTGTGAAAATAGATTATGAGAATTGTTAAGATTTATTATAGTCTTACATTCAATAGCTATAATAACTTTATTAGTTCTTAAAATATACCAGCAGTTATTATTCAGTTATTTCTGTAGATAAGTTAATTATTGTAGAATTCTGACTCTCATGGAAATCTGATTTGGAGAGATTTTGGTGAATTTAAATAAGTGTAGCATATATTGTTTCAGAAAAATAGATAAGTTTTTTTTTCTGCATTGAACTATACATTGTTTTTATTTCATATTTCTCATGGTTTTTAACAATGCCTTTGGGCAAATTGGTTATTTTTTAGACCACCTGTTTCCACTATAGTGAAACACAAGATACTAATAGTAAATTCTTCATTGTCATAAAATTCACATTTTGTGCTATCCATTGGAAAGAACAACTGTGAATGAGTAAGTTATTCTGAGTATTACAGATACTCAACTCAGCCACAAAGAACCCTTGAAGGAAGAGGTTCTCCACCTCTAGAGAAAGAACTGATAAATAGAAGAACACATAGTACTGTTTTATGTGTGTGTGTGTGTATGTGAGATAGATAGATAGAGGGGGGGGGTGGAGCTTGAGAAATGGTGGCCTTATCTAGTGTGGGGTGGGGGTGGGTAGGGAGGGAGACAGACAGGAACTTAAAGTATAATAAAAAAATTAATTTTAAAAAAAGAAAACATTTTCCAAAGGTAATTGTGTTATTGTTATTTTATTGGAGAATGGGAGAAAAAGCATGATTCTTAATTATAAATCTGAACATTTTTGTTGGAAAGCATAGCAGAACATTCATGCTTTGCAAATTCTTCTTTTCCTGAGCTTTGTCAATTTTGTCAAAATTACTTGGGTTTCCTTGCTGGCTGAACTTTCCTTTTAAAAGTGCCATGCCTACATTTTTTTCCCCTTGGAACAATTTTAAATTTGAATTCATTACAACATATATTGAAGAGTTAAAATGTAGTCTATTCACAAACTTTTTTTTAATTGCTAGCTAATTAAGTGATCTCAAAATTTTACCATATGTGGAAATTCGAAAAGTAACCATTACTGAGAAGTGTCAGCGTTTGGTTTACTTTGATAAAGTACAGTGCTAGTCATGTCAGAATCTTAAACTTTAAGTCACTTAGTCTGTCTGAATCTCAATATTTGTCAAATGAAGCTGGTAATACCTTCTCTACCCATTTAATTGAAGCTCTGAAGATTAAATGAGTCAGTCACTCAATAAATGCTTATTAATTACTTGCTATGCTCGAGGTACTGTACTAAGCAGTGGGGATACAATAGTCGAAAGAAGGGTCCTGCTCTCAGGGAGTTCCTAGGCAAATGGGGAGGCAACATGCAAACAGCTATCTGCAGACAAGCTCTATACATGATAAATTGGCAATAATTAGTAGAGGCAAGGCACTAGAATCAAGAGGGATCAGGAAAGGCTTTCTGTAAAATAGGATATTTTGGCTGGGACTTAAAGGAAGCCAGGAAGGAGAGATGAGAAGGGAGAGCATCCTAGGCATGGGGGATAGCCAGAGAAGAAGCCAAAAGTCAGGAGGTGGAGCGTCTTATATGAGAAGAGTAAGGAGTGCAGTGTCACTGCATTGCAGAGCACGTGGGGATGGGGAGGTCTAAGGTGTACGAAGACTGGAATAGGGAGGGGCAGTTTATGAAGTGTTTTGGACACCAAAGGATTTTCTATTTGATCCTGGAATGACAGGGAGTCACTGGTGATCATTGCGTTGAGAGTGGGGTGGGGGAGGGGATGACCTGTGCTTTAGGAAGATCGCTTTGACAGCTGAGTGCAAGATAGCTTGGCGCTTAGAGAGACTTGGGTTTGTTTCAAGGAGACCACAGCAGGCTGCTGCAATAGTCTAGGCATGAGGTGATGAGGACCCATATAGAGGTAGGGGCAATGTCAGAGGAGAGAAGGGAGTATGTGCAAGAGGCGTTACGGAGTCAAAATTGACGGACCTTGGCAACTACTTTGACGTGAAATGTGAGAAAGTGAGGCGTTAAGGAATTCTTCATTGTCACCAAATTCCCATTCTTGTGCTGCCCGTGGAGAACTAAACATTTTCCAAAGATAATTTATATTACAGTTATGATATCATGTCAGGACATCCATCTGGTCTTGGCAACTTTCCATTAGTCTTCAAAAGTTCTTTTAAATGGAATACAGTTATCTGCCCTTGTTTGTCATTGCCAGTTACATGCATTCATTCCACTGGTGGGCTTTTGCTTCTCTCTGTGTGTGTCTCTCTCTGGGTCACTATCTCTCTGTAAACATGTGTGTCTGTACATATATATGTGAACATATATATTCTCAATATCATATATATGTATATTTACACATATATGTTGTAAACCAGGGTGACTGGGAGATTGGTGTGGCCCTCTACAATAATAGGGAAGTTTGGAACAAGGGAAATTTTGGAAGGCCAGATAATGAGTTTAGTTTTGGGCATGCTGAATTTAAGATAGAATCTACTGGACATAGAGTTTACAGCACCTAGTAGGCAGTTGGAAATGTCTAGAGATCAGTAGAAAGGTACTGAGGGCTGAATAAATAGCTATGAGAATCACATATAAAAATATTAAGTAAATCCATGAGCATGTAGAGGGAGAAGAGAAGGCACAGGACAGCCTTGTGGGGGCCCTCATTCATTTGTGTAACCTAGATAAAGATCCAACAAAGGAGACTGAGAAGGAGCAGTTAGGTGAGGGGAAAACCAGGAGAGAGTAATGAAACGAAAACCTAGAGAGAAGAGAATATATAAGAGAGAAGTATTGTCAGAGGTTTCAAGAGATGTCAAGAAAGATGGGACTTGAAAAAAGGCCATTAGATTTGGCAATTAAGAAGTCATAACTTTGGAGAGAGGAATTTTGGTTGAACTTGAAAACCAGGCTGTAGAGAATTAAGAAGAGCACGAGAAAAAAGGAAGTAGAAACACCAATTTTAAACATTCTCAAGGAGTTTAGCAAGAAAAGGGAGTAGAGAGAGGGGATGAATGAATCAAGTGAGGGGTTTTTGAGGGTAGGGGAGACATGAGCATGTTTGAAGACAATGGCCAGTGGACAGAGAGAGATTGAAAATAAGTGAGAGTGTGGGGATGATAGAGGGGACAAACTGCTGGAGAAGATAGGATGGAATGGGGTCATTTGTGCATTTAGAGGGATTTTCCTTGGCAAGGAGAATGGCCACTTCATGTGAGATGGGTGAAGAAGGAGGGCTGGGTGATGTGAGATGAGGAGGAGGAGGGAAGAAGGAGGAAGTCTTGGTGAATGACTTCAATATTTTCAGTAAAATATGAGGAAAGGTTCTTAGCTAAAAGGGGGAGGCTTTTTGAAAAAAATAGTCTTACTCAAATTTAGGTGGCATTTTAAAATGATCGTATTAGGGTAGCTGATTTTTGAGGTTGACTCTAGCTTTAATGCCTACGATTTTAGAATTATATCATTATCCCCATGTGGGTCAGTTCATTCATGTCTCTGCTTTTTGGCCATTTACTTCACCCTTGCCTCCAACCCACAGTCACAGAACGGCTGGGTGTTAGTCACAAGGCAAAATGGTCAAAGGGACGACAAAAAAAGATCCTTGGGAATGGGTTCATTTCATGTGGTGGTTTCTTTCCCCTTAAATTACCTCTGGCTTTTAACAATAAATGCTTATTATTGAAGCAGAACGTATAAGCTATTCATGTTGTGAACTCTGAAGATCATTTTGACATTTGCTTTAATTTTAGGTGTATATTACTGAAACAGCCACAGGAAAACCGTGTTCACAGCAATCTTTTGTTAAGGATTTCCTTTAAAAAGGGGAAATAATTCTCTCATGTCTTCCCGTACCTTTTAGTTGCTAGGTAGGTTTTTTTTGTTTTTGCATGGGGGTCGGGGAAGGAGAAGAGATAAAGGGGTAGACCTTTCTGTAAGGCCTAGTGCTGTAATCATTCATTTGTATACAAAGATCTGGTCACTACATCAGTCAGTCACACTATTGTAATTGACACGGTCACCTCTGTGCAGAACTGGACTGGCTCCCACCTAGACAATGAGTCGGTCCCTGATGCAAAACACAACAAAGTGGAAGAACACTAAGTGACACTTAAGCAGGGAGGATTCACATTCCTAAACAGCTATCTTATCCATTTTGAGATTTAGCCGCATCAACTGTTTTTAATACTGAGGATATGTTGATGGATGGAAGAAGTATAACCACATGTTTTCCAGATATGTGTTAGATACTTCCTCTCTAAATTTCATTAAGTGGAGGTGGACCCTGCCCCAATGTGCTGTTTTCCCAGTTATCACTCTTTAAAGGTTATTTCGTTGTTTTTATTTTCAATCAGACAGAAGTGGCGTGCTGTGACTTTAACATTGACCTTTTTTTCTTTGTACCATGAGGCCAACCAATGGAACTATCCAACCCCCCTTTTTTTGTTGTTGTCGTTTTGTTGTTTTCTATCTTGTGTGATAAATATCATTAGTGATTAGACATTTTTCTTAACCGGTGAACCTTTTTTTGGGGAGGGGTAGGTAAAAAATTTTGAGTGCCAGTCCTGTACATACCATGGTTATGTTACTTGCAGGTTTTGCTCCAGTCATGTGAAACAGACTTTAAACTGTGTTTGAAATAAGGGTATACCATCTGGGCAGCATAGTACCTTTAATTGATATTCTTTGCATATAAGACAAAGTTGTGGTTTGATAAAGATATGTTTCAGGTAATAACCTTGATTTTCATGCTCCATTGAAACTTGGCTTCCCTGCCCTGAAGGATCACTGACTTCTTTTTGAGCTTAAACCACAATATTAGTGATGTTATTACTAATGTCATTCAGCCAGTCATGGAGTGGAAATGGTATTAATTGCAAATTATAGCTCCAGCATAAACCTAGCGAACTTTGGTGAGCTTTTTATTTCGGGCCTTGTCATTCTGATTCATGTGGCATCTTACTTTCTTTTCCTTTTTTTTTTTTTTTTTTTTTTTTTTTGTTGCTGCTGCCATGAATTACATGTGCATTGCATGGCAGTCTTTTTTTTCCCCCTTTTCTCTCCACGTGGCACTTTCTAACAGCCACAGAAACTGAGCAGTATTGGACACAGCAGGGTGGATGTTGTTGTGTCATTAATTGCATACCTCTGGTGTGTTGTGAAGAAGGGGGCCAACGCCAATTGTCTTTTACCCCCTGAGAAGTATCATAATAGCTCAGCAGTGTACTTCCTGGAGCATATTTCTATGATGCTGAACCAAAAGTGAAATGAGTCGTTAGATTGGAGAGAAGAATGAGGAATATTTTTAATTGATTTTAAGTCTAAATTATGTCACTCATATCTATAATATGCCAGTGCTACTGGTAGCAGAGGTATCCTCCCTATCTTGGGATCAGAGAGATCCAGGTTCCACACCCCATACCTCAAGGCCTTTGGGTCTATAGATGTTATTTTTAAAATAAAATTCCCAGGATACTGAATTTTACTTTCAAGTTGATTCTCTAGCTTCTTACTACTCCCTCTCTGCCCTCTGTGGACCATCCGGTGAAGTATTTAAAGGATTAATGCTATCTGCTGTTAGCCTTGAAAGCATTCTTCATCTTTTCTAGACATTCTTCAGCATTCTGAAGAAATGCTTTCAGGTCATTAATGTGAACCACTCAAACAAAACATACAATAGGAAAAACACTGGAGTCAGAGTCAAAAGCCCTGTGTTCTAGCCTTGGTATAGTTCCTTACTAATGCATTTATAAAACTACCCCGCCCCCCCCCACTCCCTCCCTCCCCCCACCAACCGCCTTGTCATGGTAAAAAAGTAGCAGCTTTGGAGACAGAGGATCTAACTCTGAACCTTTGCTCTGCTGTGTGACCATGGGTATATTTGTCATCTGAAAAATACAGTATTGGAGACTAGACTATCTCTTAGAGTACTTCCCATCCAATCTGTCAAGCCAGGAACTTATGCTGGGAACTGAGGATACCAATCAAAAAGCAAGATTGTCCTTGCCCTCAGAGAAACTACATTCTCACTATAAATCCCATGACTTTATTACTACAATTAAAATATTGAGCCCAGATTCACTTTCTGATGTGGCCAATGTGTTTATTAGTTTTGCTTGGCTATACATAATTGTTACAAGAAAGGAAGATTCTATTGAGGAAGGGGAAAGGTGTCAATAATGTTAAAACAAACAAAAAGCAAAATGACATGCCGCATATTTTATATTTCATGTACTAGCATATATTTTGTATGTCAGCTTTAAGAATAGTATCTCATTAATCCTCATGGTTTCCCAATAACCTTGGTAGGCAAGGTCTCTGAAGACAAGAAGGCAGTATTTTTTAGCACATTTGTTTTATATGTTTATATGTTTAGCACATTCCTATTATATGTTCCTAATGTAAACCAGAAAGTGAACATCCATAAACTGCATAAGGTGTGATAGATCCTAGAGAACTATTTAAGAAAAATTAGCAGGAATGTTTCATTAAACAGCCAGCTCGGCATCCTTCCCTGCCTTGGGTGTTAAAGCTTTATTAACACTGAGTTCGAAAACATTCAACAAGAAAGCCAAATGCTTATGGGATTTATCATAAAACTCTAAAGTCCCATTAATTTACATGTATGCCTTAAATTGCAGTGGCAAAATAATGTATTCAGCGAAGAAGGAAGTTACTTCTTTCTCCCATGAGCCTGCTTTATTGTGCTACTGGTATCTCATCCTTTAATTAAACTTGTCCAAAGATAAGATCAGCTAAAGTGTTTACTGTATAAATAATTCTCAATCCCAGTGTGCAAGTTTTAAACTCTGTTAAAAAGAATTTGCCATCTGTTGAGAACCAAAACATAAGGTATATCTTTGCATAAAAATAAGTTGTACATTATTCATAAAAGTTATCACAAAATATATTATCTGTTTTGATGGGATGTTAATCAGAAATGCTTTTGGATGCTACCACTTTTCTTCAGATGATAGTAATTGTTTCAAGGTCAGTATTTTTGAGGGGGATGAGGGAGTTGGGGAAAGAATTATATCCAGACCTACTGCTTCATTGGTGTAGGGAGCTTCCAGTGTGTAAACTCCTTTCACTAATAATGGAGCAGCAACTTAGGAGTGTTAGAAAGTAATTTACAGTCTTAGAGAGAGAGTTGTGTGGGACACTATGAATTTAAGAGATTTGCCCGTGGTCCTATAGCTAGTCAGTGTCAGAGTCAGGACTTGAACTTGGGTCTTGCTGGTTCCAAGGCAGTCACTGTCTTTTATAACAGATTTCCTTTCTGCCAATGCACTACGCTTGGGAAAGTTATTTAAAAGCATAAAATTAAGATATTGTTACTAAATTAAAATATACACATTGAAATTAAGTTTTACTATAGGAAGTTAATGAATTCTTTTCTGTTTATATTTTGTTTTTCATGGCAGTTTTGTTTTTAAGCCCCCCCCCAACTTTTATATCAAGGGTCAGTGACTTGAACTCTAAAAGCAATTCTTAGCCATTAATCTGAAAAATTTAAAAATGCCTTGTCCTAGAGTTTCCAGAATAGTTCTAATTCAGTGAAGAGAACAAGAATATAAGACTATTAAGCTGAAATTTACATATAAGCTTAAAAAAAAGGAATCATTGGAGAGTAGATGTACATGTCCCATATTCATCTTTACTCAATTTTATCTACTACTCTTGGATGCTACTTCTTTGGTTTATCCTTTTCAACCATTATCATTTAAAAATTTTCCCAATAGTTCTGTCATTTTTATAATTTTCCTTCCTTCCTTCCTTCCTTCCTTCCTTCCTTCCTTCCTTCCTTCCTTCCTTCCTTCCTTCCTTCCTTCCTTCCTTCCTTCCTTCCTTCCTTCCTTCCTTCCTTCCTTCCTTCCTCTACTTTCTGTACTTTCTCTCCTTTGTCTCCTTCTCACTTTCTTTCTGCAGTTGAAGTTAAGTGACTTGCCCAGGATCACACAGTTATTAAGTGTCTGAGGCCATATTTGAACTCCTGATTGCAGAGAAAAAGTTTCTTTCAATTTGTGATATTCATTCTTACATTGAAGTGCTTAGAAATATAGCCCAGAGTCTGAGCATCACTATTTAGATGGACCTTCATGATTCTAATCTATTCCATCATTTTTTGTCTGTGTGTAGCTAAAGAGGCAATAGTTCTTTTTCTAGTGAATTGAATTATAGGTTGATGCCTCATTTATTTACCCATTAACACACTTGGGCCTGTAATGGAATTACTATTTTCCAAACATATTTTTCTATTTTTAAAATATTAGAAATGGTTTATATGTCATTTTGCCATATTATCATCACCTAAGGACATTTGTACACAATTTTATGTTCCCAGCAAACCCAGATGTTGACTATTAACTTATTGACTGTAAAAACTGAGAGGCAGGTCATTTTATCATGTTTATCACCACCCCTATAACCAAGAGTAGTAAACCTTTTAACGTCATTTTTTCCTCTCTTAATAGAGAAGGGCTGTTCAAAGACACCCTTAGAGTTTTTCTCATCACCATCAGCAAATGGTGTTTATGGGCTTACTTGTGGCCGTGTTGGTCTCTTAGAGACTACTCAGAACAAGATAAACAGATGTGTTCTCTACTGTCTAAGAAGCAGTAATAAGTAATAACCAACATTAGTGCAGAATAAATATATATTTCCACATGGCAAACCCAAAGATAATGTAATATCAAGAGCTAAACCCTAGCCTCTGGATCTCATTTTCCTCGTCATAGAAATGGGAGCATAGTACCAGGTGAACCCCTCCTCCCCCACCAGTTCTCTTGTAGTTCTAGATCTATGGTTCTATGCGCTATAGTAAAAGCTCACATTTATAGGGCACTTTACAATTTACAAAGCACTTTCCTCAATAGAACCTTTTGTTTTAGGGAGTAGATGTAGTAGTATCTCCAGTTTAGCAGATAAGGAAATTAAGGAAGGCGCAGAATGGTTAAGCGACTTGCTGGCAATTACATAGCTAATAATAATAGCTAGTGTTTATATAGCATTTGAACGTTTTCAGAACTCTTTACATACATTATCTGATTCTCACAGGAATCTCGTGAGATAAGCAAGTGCTGTTTTTATCCCCATTTTACAGGTGAAGAAATTAAGGCTGAGAGGTTGAATGACCTGACCAGGGTCACACAGCTAGTGTCTGAGATGTTATTCAAAGCCAGATCTTCCTGACTCCAGCGTACCATGCTGCCATTCTTAGGAAATATTGGACTCAGGACTCAAACGCAGGTCTTTACACTCCAAATTCATAACAGATCTTTCCAGTGAATGATATCTCTTTTTATCTAACATTGATAGAGAATAAAATGTTTCACTTAAGTTTCTAGATGTCAACTTTTTTTAAGGCTTTAAAGCCTTAAATTTTAAAATTTTAACCATGTTTTACAGAAATTCTCTTTTTTTTAAATAAAAAAAATTTCTTGCATTCTAAAATAGAATATATAGCAGAGAATTTTAGTTTTTTTTTAAATTATCATTGATACGAGGTTATCATTCTGAGTATCAGTTGTTATGCTGTTCTGTGATATACCAGTATCCTTGGGGACTAGTGAGTTATATAGGGCTGTTGCTCCTTACCTGGTAACCCAGATTGCTATGAATTTCGAGTTGATTATCTGTTTTACATAATTTCTTAATAAATGGATAAATGAGCCAATGATTTAACAACAACCACAACAGCAACAACACTGTGTTCCAGGCACTGTGTCAAGCCCTGAAGATACAAATTTCTAGTAGTGAAGGCACCATAGTCCCTTCCTCTCAAGAAGTTTACATTATAGTAGCAGCAGACAATCCTTAGAGGGGACCAATAGCTAGAGAGGACCATGTGGGATAGGAAGGCTAGAGGAAATGGTCCTTGGAGTCATAAGGTTTGATTGACATGACCTTTCTAGGAATGGTAGTGCTTTGATTACATTTCTCAAGTTAGGGAGGAAAAGGTGGTGGTGGAGAGAGGGTACTTCTAGTTGCTCCTCCCTTCATCCTTTTTTTTTTTTTTTTGCTTCTAATCTAAAGGCTGTAAAACCAAGGAAGGCACAGAATGGTTGAGTGACTTGCTGGCATTTACAAAGCTAATAATTACAGCTAGCATTTATTTGGCGTTTGAAGGTTTTCAAAACTCTTTACATACATATCTGATTGTGCCAAGAAAATTAATAATAAAGATAAAATAAGAATGAGCAGCCTTTATCTTAGGGTCCCAAGGAGTTCTCATATGAGATTGATTTTGAAAACCTACCGACCTTTACATGTGTTTAGTAGCAGGTTCTGAGGTACTAAATGAGGTGTTTCTGTATAGGGTTTAGTGTTTCTAGTTATTTAGCTGTGAGATGGCCATGATTAAGGATCTTTGAGGGCCCTTCCCTTATTCCTTCTAGAAAAAAAAATGCCAACTTTTCACTTGGGTGTTTCAAAGCCTTCCTGCTTTGGATCTAGCCTAAATCTCCAGATTTATTTTCCACTACTCCTTTTCACATATTAACATTTAAGCCAACCTGGCCTATTTGCTCTTCCTCAAACTTGGCATCTCATCCCTTGCCTTAGCCTTTGCACAGGCCCTTATCTCCTGTACTTGGAGGGGATTCCCTTCTCATTTATGTCTTTTCACCTCAGTTTCTTTTATGGTTCAAATCAAGTGCTTATCTCATAGGGAAAGCCTTTCCTCAAACCACTAGTTCAAGGGTTCTTAACTTTTTTGCCTATTTGGTGAGCCCTACAGACCTTTTCTCAGAAAAATGCTTTCAAATATAAAATAAAATGTATATGATTTTAAAGGAAGTCAATTATATTGAAATATAGTTATCTAATTATTTTAAAAAGTTCATAAAACTTAGGTTAAGAGCTCCCACTAAGTATTAGTTCACTCCATGAAATTCAACAAGTATTTATTAAGTACCCACTGTGTACTAGGCACTGTGCTAGGTGCTGGAGATAAAAATAGAAATGAAAAATGATGGACACCAGTCCTTTTGTTGGCTTTCTCTTTGAATCTCAAGGAATTTATCTATATAAATATTGTATCTCTCTCCTCCACCAGGTAAGTTTCTCAAGGTTGGAGATTATTGCTCTTGTTTTAGAGGGTTTCATCTTTGTCTTACCATCTCTAGCACCTAGCACAGTACTTCCACGAGCCAAGCATTTCATAAATGCCTGTTAAATTGAATTTAATTGAAGTGGACTAAAGGGAAAGAATGATCACTTCAGTTCTAGTGAGCCAGGGAAAATTTCATGAGGAAAGTGTGATTTTAGAGTGGTCATTGAAAGACCACAAGTAGAAACGAAATACTATGTCAGAAGGGATGATAGGTCTATGGATCTCCTTGGACACATGTTGGCACGGAAGGGGTTTCTATTTTGTTCAGAAAGCAGATCACTTAGCTGCTCTGTAATTTCCAATTTAACATATGGGGTCACATCTGTTAAAGGATTATTACACTAGAAGGAGAGTGATGTATAATTTATTAAAATAACCCTATGGGGAGACAACTGACTACATTTAATAAACTAGAATACTTGCTGGCTCCATTGAAAGCTCCCAGCTGAATCCCACATCATTTCAATAGAAGGGGCAGAGAAAAATAATTGCCCTTTCTATAATGTTTACTGTGTCATATTAGTTAGTGTCTCTCAGCTGAAAAATATTTATGTTAACTGTTCCATTTAAGCTTTGAATATTGAACTCCTGCTGGTATGTAGCTGATATTTAATTCTGAGGAGAACAAAAGTCCATTATTTCCTAGCAGGTGGGGTTAGGGAAGGGTATTCTATTTTTTTAAAGCTTACCAAACTCCCAGCTAAGCAGTGTGTTAGGAGATAAGAACCTCTCTCTAGAGTTGACAGTTGTCCAATTTTGCATTTTGTTCATCATTCTGAGTTCTATAAAGAATATCACTGACACTCCTCTCTGGGGTTAGTTTAAAATTGTTTTTAAAGTAATCTCAAAAAGGTATATTTTGTATTAACTTTTTTAATCCACCCCCTGCCCCAAATCCTGAAAGGACAAAGAAGTCCTGCCAGAAAGGCTTATGGCTATTGATTGTCCAATAGCAAATAACATACATCTTTCATAATAGATTCATTTCAGACCTCAGCGTAAAGGCAAACAGTAGGAAATGTCTTGCACAATTCACACTTATAAATGAGAAAGCAAAGAATTGGAGATTCCCACTAGTGTCCCATGCTGAAAAATCTCGTGCTAACACCTGTAAACAGAGGTTTTCTCTGTCTGTGCTTTATAAGTTGAATTTGCTGATCATTTGGCACACCTGCTCTTTTTCTTAAGGTGCCAGGTTCTAGAATCCATTACCATTTTATTTTTTACTCCATTATTTTTTTCTCTACCGTTTTTTTCTAAAATATAGCTTTCCCTTGCTATCTGACAAGTTTATAGTGTACCATTTGCCATTTTATTAGCACCTAGCTAAGAAAATGATAAAAAATGATAAAATGATAAGAATTAAATAGAATGCAGCATTTCAAATTCTGAAATGGAAGATAAAAACATTTTAGCACATGTGGTGGTGTCTTTGTTGACAGGCATGACTAACATAGTAATAAAATTAGGTTATGTGTCTCTTAGATTTTCTAAATTTAAATATGAATCTTAGATCCAGAACATATTTTTCCTTTCCTTTTCTTTATTTTTGGGAAGCAGTATAATATAGTGGAATACTGGACTTGGTGTCAGGAAGATTTGGGTTCAAATCCTGACTCTGGTGCTTGCTAACTGTGTGACTGTAACCAAGGCACTTAACTTTACTTAGCTTCAGTTCTCTCATCTTCAAAATGAGAATAATGAGAATGATAATAGATAATAGTACCTCTGTACCTCTGGGCAGCTAGGTGGTGCAGTGGATAGAGTGCCAGGCCTGGAGTTGGGAAGACCTGAGTTCAAATCTGGCCTGCCTCAGATACTTACTAGCTATGTGACCTTGGGCAAGTCACTTAACCCTGTTTGCCTCAGTTTCCTCATCTGTAAAATACATTAAAGAAGGAAATGACAAACCACTCCAGTATCTTTTTCAAGAAAATCCCATGTGTGGATATGAAGAGTCATATACTGCTAAACGCCACCACTAATATAATACTTTAAGGCTTACAAAGTCCTTTTTCCTATGTGAATGATTCCTAGATCGATATATCTATACCAAATCTCTCCTCTGAGCTTCAGTTTTGCAAGAGCTTGTTGGACATTTCAAACTGGATAGAGTTTCTTAGATTCTTATGTACAAAACAGACCCAATTTTATTTCCCCAAAAACCATTCTGTCTTACAAACTTACCCAATTCTATCATCTTCCCAATAACCTAGACTTATAACATCTGTGTCATCCTTGTCTCAGAACTTTTCCTCATTTTGTTCCTTCTCAGTCAGCTAATCAGTAAACATTTATTAAGCCCCTACTATGTGCCACACTGTGCTAAGTGCCGGGAATACAAAAAGAACAAAAGACAATTCCTGTCCTGAAGTTGCCTGTACTCACTAGTGGAGGAGACAACAAGCAAAACTGTGTGTGCGTGTGTATGTGTGTGTGTGTGTGTGTGCGCATGTTTGTGTGTTTTCACATGTACACACAGGGCAAGCTACAAACAGGATAAATAAATAGTTAACAGAGAGAAGATACTGGAATTAAGAGGAGTTGGGAAAAGCTTCCAGTAAAACATGGGATTTTAGTAGGGACTCGAAGGAAGCCTAGAAGTCAGTAGTCAGAGAGGAGGGAGAACATTCCAGAAATGTTGCTGTTCAGTCATTGAATCATATTTGACTCTTTGTGACCCTATGGACCATAGCATGTCAGGCCTTTCTATCCTCCACTATCTCCTGAAGTCTGTCCAGGTTCATGTTCATTGCTTCTGTGTCACTGTCTATTCATTTCATCCTCTGCCATCATCTTCCCCTTTGGCCTTCATTCTTTCCCAACATCAGGGTCTTTTCTAATGAGTTCTATCTTCTAATTATGTGGCCAAAGTATTTAAGCTTTAGCTTCAATATTTGACTTTCCAGCAAATAGTCTAAATTAATTTCTTTAGGTATTGTCTGATTTAGTTATTGTCCAAAGGACTCTTTTTCATTCAGTCTGAATAAATGGATACATCCCCTGAACAGAATATGGGAGAAAGTACAAAAGACTCAGATGGACACCAGTCCTTTTGTTGGCTTTCCCTTTGAATCTCCCGCCAGGCTCTTCATTGGCCAGATACAACCCCGACTGCCTACATCATGCCATCCTCAAATGGCTTGTTTAATCATGCATACAAGCCTCTGACCTTTCACCCAGCCGACCTGAGGCTTGGTTTCTGCTAGATCAGAGCTCTGATTGGAAGTAGTTCCAATCAGTCACCTGACATACATCCTGCTAAAGCTGGAGTAGGGGAGGGGGAGAGGGACAGCTTCAACTCTGTGGAAACAAAACTCTTCCCCCTGTTTCTTACAATTTCCCCCTCTTCTTTTATTCAAATTTTTGTTTCCACATCTTTAATACTCCCTTACTCTCTCATCTGAATTTTTTTCCCTTAACCATCACCCCTTTAAGTAAATATAGGAAGGGGTTATGGTTGTTCAACACATTGACAAATCAAAGAGGGCAGTCCCCTTTATAAATACAGATACAGAAACCCAAAAGAAAACAATAATGCAATTGTCCTTTTTAAAACTCAAAAATCTCTTTCCATACAGCTGTCTGGCAGGGAACATGGTCAATGAAGTCCTCTGGTCCTTGGTATTTGTTCAGCCATCTCCAGCACAGCATCTTAGTATCTTCTTCTTCTTGTAGGAACCAGCTTTCTTTCCATTCTCTTACAAAAGTTACCTTAGCACAATTTTAAGTTACCATTTCTAGTCCTTATACCCTGATCATTTTTGCAAATTCGAGATTGGAACCTTGGCCAATAGTCATGTTTAAGAAATTCACATCAGAACCTAGTGCCTTACACTTTACATTAATCCATTATTAATTTCCTCACCAGGAGGATGAGATTTCAGTAAGGAATTAACAACAGGCTCCAGTACATACATAAATACATTAAATGATCAGTTTTTAACACAGTATTAAAAATCTTATTCAGCACCACAACTCGAAAGCATTGATTCAGTGGCATTCAGCTTTCCTTATAGCCCAACTCTTACAACCATAAGTCACTACTGGAAAAACTATAGCTTTGACTATACAGATCTTTTTTGGTAAGGTGATATCTCTGCTTTTTAATATGCTGTCCAGATTTGCCATAGCTTTCCTTCCAAGGAACAAGCATCTTTTAATTCATGGCTGCAGTTACTGTCTGCAGTGATCTTTGAGCCCAAGAATATAAACTCTAACATTGTTTCCGTTTCTTCTCCCTCTGTTTGCCAAGAAGCAATGGGACCAGTTGCCATGATCTTAGTTGTTTTTTTTTTTTATGTTAAGCTTCAAGCCAGCTTTCCTCTTTCACCCTTATCAAGAAGCTTCTTAATTCTTCTTCTTTACTTTCTGCCATCAGGGTGGTATCATTTGCATATCTGAGATTGTTGCTATTTCTCCCAGAAATTTTAATTCTAGCTTTTAATTCATCCAGCCTGGCATTTCACATAATGTACTCTGCATATAAGTTAAATAAATAAGGTGACAGTATACAGCCTTGTCATTTTCCAGTTTTAAACCAATCAGTTGTTTTATGTTTGATTCTAACTGTTGCTTGTTCACCAGCATAGAGGTTCCTCAGGAGACAAGTAGGATGATCTGATACTCCCATCTCTTTGAGGACTTGCCACATTTTGTTGTGATCCACACAGTCAAAAGTTTTAGTGCAGTCAGTGAAGCAGAAGTAGAAGGTTTTTTATTTATTTCTATTTGTTTGTTTCTTTCTGGAACTCCCTTGCTTTTTCCATAATCCAGTGAATATTGGCAGTTTGGTCTTTAGTTCTGCCTCTTCAAAAAAAACAAAGGCTGCACTTCTGATAAATCTTGGTTCACATATTACTGAAGCCTAGCTCATGGAATCTTAAGCCTAATCATGCTGGTGTGTGAAATGAGCACAATTGTTTGGTAATTTGGACATTCTTTGACCTTGCCCTTCTTTAGGATTGAGATGTAAATTGACTTTTTCCAATCCACTAGCCACTGTTAGGTTTTCCAAATTTGCTGGCATATAGAGTACAGCTCTTTACAACATTATCTTTTAGGATTTTAAATAGCTCAGCTAGAATTCCATGACCTCCACTAGTCTTAATGTTAGCGGTGCTTCCTAAGGCCCACTTGACTTCATTCTCCAGGATGCGTGGGTCTAGATCAGGAGTTACATTACAGGAATTATCAGTGATGTTAAGAGTTTTTTTGTATAGTTTTCTATATGTTCTTGCCACTTCTTCTTAGCCTCATCTACTACTGTTAAGGCCCTGCCATTTTTGTCTTTTATCAAGCCCATTTTTGCATGAAATATTCCCTTCATGTCTCGTTATTTTCTTGAAAAGATCTCTTGTTGCCATTTTATTGTTTTCTTTTATTTCTTTTCATTGCTCATTTAAGAAAACCTTTTTATCTCTCCTTGCTATTCTCTGGAATTCTGAATTCATTTCATATCTTCCTCCTTTTCCTTTATCTTAACCTTTCCTTCTTTCCTTGGTTGTTTATAAAGCCTCATCAGACAGAGGTTTTGTTTTCTTGCTCTTCTTTTTCTTTGGAAAGTTTTTTTTTTTACTGCCTCCCCTACAATATTGTGAACCTCTGTTCAAAGTTCTTTTCTGTCCATCAGACTTAATCCCTTAAATCTATTCATGGATTATATTCATAAGGATGTTATTCAGGCCATACCTATATGGTCTGATGAGGTGATGAGGGCTTGCCCTGAAGTGGTGCCAGTGTCAGAAAAGAGAAGGGGGTATAAAGAGATCTGCAAAGGTAGAATCTACAGGCCTTGGCAATAGCTGGGATATGGGGGCTGAGACAGCGAGGAATCCAATGTGCCTCCTAGGTTGTGAGTTTGAAGGATTAGGAGGATTGTGTTGCCTTCTACAGGTAACATAGGGGCTAGGGGGAGGACATGGGGGAAAGATAATGAAAGAGTTCTGTTTTAGACATACTGAGTTAAAGAAGCCTATTGGATATCCTGTTCAAGATGTCTGTAAGGCAGTTAAAGATGTGAGATTGGAGGGTTTGGGGCAGGAAAGGTAGATGTGAGAAATATCCACAGAGAAATAATCACAGAAGCTGATAAGACCACCAGGTGAAGTAGTATAAAGGGAGAAGAGAAAAGGCCCCCAACAGAGCTCCTAGGAAGACCTCTGAATAGAGGAAATGATCTGGAAGAGGATCCAGTAAAAGAGATGGAGAAGGAGTGGTCAGATAGGGTAGGAGGACAACCAGTAGAGTGTGTGTCCCAAAAACCTAGAGAGAAGAGAATTTCAAGGATAATAGAGAGGACAATCTGTTAGAGAAGACAGGATGGAATGTGATTACTTGAACAAGGAAGGGTCAACATTGGTAAGAAGCAGGGCTTCATCATATGAGATAAGAGTGAAGCAGGAGATAGAGACTGAAGGTATGTGAGTGATTGGAGATAAGGAAGAGAAGGGGAAGTTCATAGCAAATGGCCTCATTTTTTTTTCTGTAAAATATGAGATATAGTTCTTAGCTGAAAAAGTGAGGGTAAGGAGAGCCACGGAAAGTTTGAGGAGGGATGAAAATGTTCGGAAGAGCCACTGTGAAGAGTGGGATCGTGAGTTGATAAGGAAGGATAGTAGGAGTGCCTAGCAGGAGTGAGGGCCAAGTTGAGGTGGTATAAGATTGTTGTTGCTGTTGTTATGTTTGTCCTTTGTTCTCAAAGAGGACCATGACATCAGGGAGATGATGACATGACTTGCAGTTGGCTTTCATTTGAGTGAAGGAGGATTGTACAGGGTCACCGGTCTCACTTTCTCCTCCAGAGCCATCTGGGTCCAAGTGGCCACATATTCATTAGGATGACTGGAGATGGCCTAGGATGCATTGGGAGACCCTGGCCCTTTTAGGCTAAGGCCTTTTCAGGTTCTCACTTGAGTGAGGTAAGGTCCATTCAGTGAATAGGCCTCTTTAAGAAGTTAATCAAGGGATGGCCCTTCTAATAAAAAAAAAAAATCAAACTGAGAGGAGAAGGCCCTCAGGGTTGCTGGCCAAAAGAGAAATAGTTACTATCTACTATTTACATTCACTTTGTGCTAGGAGGGCCTAGGTGACCTATTCGGCACCACTCTTCTATCCAACAGAGCTTGGAGACTAGGCTGGAGATAGGTGCAATACGATATAGGAGGTACATGATGGTCAGTCAGATGGGAGGCCCCATTTCATAAATCCTCATTCATCCAAAGTCTGGAGTGTAAGCAGGAAAAGAGTAAAGTAGAAGATGGAAGTTGAACTTGGCACAGCAGAAGAAAGAAGTACTAGGAGGGCAGGGATCTGTTGGGACCTACCAACTTTCCTCTTCCTCTTCCCTCAGAGGACAAGTACAGCAGGAGATGGGAGGCCCATTCCCGATGTGATTTTAAAAAAAATCAGCTCTGACCATGTAAGCCCTCCCACCCCCACCTCAATATCCCCACTCCAGTGGCTTCCTCTTTCCTTCAGAATCAAATATAAAATCATCACTTTGGCAGGTAAAGCACTTAACGTGTTAGCCCATTCCTGCCTTTCCAGTCTTCTTATATTTTACTTCCCTCTACATAATCTTCATTCTAACCACACTAGCCTATTCAGTATTCCATGCAGACTGCCACTTTCCATTTCTCTTCTGTCCCTTGCACTGTGTGTCCCTTGTGCTGAGAATCCACTCCCTGGGCACCTCCTCTTCTTGGAGTCACTGATTTCCTTCTGGACACAACACCTCATTCATGAAGCGTTCCCTGTTCCCTCCAGTATCTGGGACTCCTCCCCAAACTACTTTATATTCATATTTTATATATATGTATGTATATATATACACACATTATATATATATATTATATATATTGCATACTTATTTATATATACATAGTCTTCTGTGATGAATGAAAACCCAAAAGACTGAGTTTCTGGGTTATTAATAATCAGTTTATTAATTAGGTTAGCCTGGCAATCAGTAATTTGATGGTCAGTGGTTTCTCTTGATAACCACGATGCCAAGGGAGATCTGAAAGGCTTTAAATCCCTTCTCCCCTGACAAATGAAAATCAACCTTGACTGGTGGACATTTAACAAGAAAGTGGGCTAAAAGTCATCAGCTCCTCCTGCTGAGAACAAGGCTCCATCATGACACTCAGCAGCCTCAAAGCATCTAGGCAGGGGAAGCCATTTATATCTGGACCTCTCTGGCTAGTTTTCTCCTTCATGAGCTAGGTCCCCCCAAACTTTAATGAAGGGGATCAAGGACAGGCAGTCCTTCCCCCAGGTCAAAGTTCACCTTGACTAGATTCTGTTTATAATCTAAACAGAAATTAGGTCTCGAAGTTGGGTGGGGGACATGTGCCTTGAGGGGCCAGGAGCAAATGTCATCCCTCAGCCTTGCCTTTCAGAGGCTAATGGACCTTGGACTTTAATAGAAATGAAAGGAAAAGGGTGGATCACAAATTAATAATTAGTTATTAATGTAATTCTCTAATATTAATTTTTGTCACCTCTCTCCCATTAAGACTATAAGCTCCCTGAGGGTATTGACTGTTTTACTTTTGTCTTTGTCTGCCTAGCACCATCACTTGGCACATAATAAACCCTTAATAAGATTGCATTGATTTTTTTAAACACTTTTTCTCATAACAGATTTGTCAAGCTGGTACAAATATTGATAATCTCATTTCATAGATGTGGGGACATGCTAAGGATAACAGCCAGCAGGTGTTGAGTCAAGTCTCAAACCCATGTTCTCTGAATCTAAATGTGTTTTCTATTGTACCACACTGTTTAAACCTCCTGTAAGGTTAATGGGGAATAAGCTCTTCCCCACCCATCAATAGGCCTCATGTAGAGCCCATTAAGGGAAGCTTGCTAGCTTGTAGGAAGGCTTACACACCTTTTGTTAGTTTCTAATTAGACACTGAGCCTATTAGCTGAAAGAGTATATATTGTGAGAGGTGTGTTTTTGCTTTGGGCGCTTGCTTATGAGAAAGATGTTGTGATCCCTGATTGAGACTCTGAGTGGCCCTATGTCCAGAGCTCCCTGACTCCTTAGAGGTAAAGGCTCTCTCAATTCAGTGGTGGATGTAAAGCTTTGATTCAGGAGTAGAGCCCTGTCTGCTGGTCTTTATTTCTCTGCTCTGTTTTATTCTCTGTTTGTATTTTGTTTAATTAAAAAAGACCCTTGACTCCTGAAACAGCTGTCTTTCCTTAGTAAGGCATATAAAAGAACCTGCACTAGCAGACATCCTGGGCATGCCAGTGTGGTTGCCATTACACCCCCACCCCCACCTCACCCTCAGATTAAAGCCTGATAATTCTATGTTGGAGGGATGAGGCTTTTAGACAAGCCAAATAGATGATTAACATGTGTTTTGCTGCTTTTCCACACCCATAGTCAGTGTCAGAACAATACACTCGTTACTGGCAGATGGCAGAGAAAATTTTTTCCCGTCTAAATGTTCCCCAGTGAATTCTTGTCTCACACCTAGTATGTCCTGCAGGGCTCTGGCTTTGGTTCTTTTCTCTTCAACATTATGTCGGTGGTTTGGATAAATGCATCAGTGCCTTGTTTACTAAATTTACAGGTGACCTGTACCTGAAAAGGAGAACTGATAGTTGGAGGTCAGAATCTAGATCCTGAATCTAATAAGATGAAATGTAACAGCGATAAATGTAAGGTTCTGCATCCTGTAAGTTATAAAAAATGAAATATGGAAAAGACATAGTTAGGCAGTAGCTCCTGTGAAAAAAGATGTCATGTTTTAGTGGTTTCCAGGCTCCTTGTGAATCAGCCGGTTGACATAGCAACCAAAAGGGTAAATGTGGTCTTAGGCTGCCTTGCAAGGCCTGATGCCCAGAAGAGGGAAGTGACTGTTCTGCCATGCTTGACTGGAGTGACCCCACCCCTGGAAGATTGTGCCTGGTTCCAAGCCAATATTTTAAGGAGGACATTTAGCAAGCTGACGTGTCCAGAAGAAGGTGGCCAGGTTGGTGAGGTGAGGGGACCAGATATCATGGCATATGAAATCAACTGAAGTAACTTTGGATTTTTAGCTTAGGAAAGAGAAAGTTTAAGAAGGATGTGAAAGTTGTCTTCAAGTATTTGAAGAATTAGGTAGAAAAGGTATTTACTGCTTTGCCGTATTCATCTCATAGAATGAATAGATGGAAATTGTGCAAAAATCAGTATCTATTTATCATATCCGGATTGCGGGCATTTCCCCCAAGGCTGAAGTGCTTTCCCTCCTCATCTCTTCCTCCTGGCTTCTTTCAAGTCCAAACTAAAATCCCACCAACTATAGGAAGCCTTTTTTGAACCCTCTTAATTCTAGTGCCTTCCTTCTGTTCAGTATTTCCAATTTATCCTGAAGATAGCTTGTACTTCATTATTTGCATATTGTCTCCCCCATTAGATTGGGCTCCTTGAGAACAGGAGCTGTCTTTTTCCTTTCTTCATATTGCCAGCACTTAGCACAGTGTCTGACATGAAGTGAGTGCTTAATAAATGTTTATTGAATATCTGACCGATTGTCTTTGTACTTCCATAAATCTTCCAGAAAAGAGTATATCCAGTGTGCTGGAATTCTTTCTCTAAGTCTTTTAATGTAGTGTGATTGCCAGTTCTGTACATCGACTGTCCTTAGGCTTATTATCTCCTTCACTCTTGACACATGACTGGTCTACCTTCTTTTCCAATCCCACATCCTCTGTGCATCTTTTCTGCCACTTCTTCTATTACGCTCATCATGTAGTCTGTTCACATGTATATCTCACCGTTGCACACCACGGTGTTGATTCTTCGGAGATGTTAGTGTTTCATGATCGTAGCCGTGAAGTATCACAAAATTAGTGTTAGAATTTTGTTTAGAATGTGTCATGGCAACATTAAAATTGCTGCACATATTCCCCAAAAGAAATCTAGCCTTTCTTCTCCTTCTGTTCAGCTCTCGAAGCTCAGTGATTCCCACTATCTGGATGATATCATTCTTTAACCATTTTTCCCCCTCAGCAAAGTGAATTATTATGCGGTAGAAGAGCTTGTGAGGGGAATGAGAGGAGTATGCCATGTGCTGTCCTTGACCTCCAAATTTACAACCACCTAGCTCAAAGCCCCAGTGGCCCTGCTCTAGTTACAGCTCCCTGGCACAATGTTCCTAAGTGGTTGTTGAATTTTAAATTTTAATTCTCAGTTGGAATTTTTTCAACACTTTATGTTAAGGGGAAGAGATGGACTACAGCAAAACACATTAAGATCTTTTTTTTTTTTTTTTACAACAACAAAGCAGATATCTTCTGAGATATGTCTAAGGTCATCATATTCAACCTGTACCTCCCATACTCGCACACCTCTACGTTATTGTACAATTATAGTCAACATTTAACATAATGGCCCCAAAGCACTTAAGACCTTCAAGTCAGTAAAGATTCATTTATATTCACTCTGTTGTGCTTATCAAGGCTGGAAAAAATGGATAAATACATTTTAGAAAGATTTTCAAGAAGAATTAAAACAATAGGTATTCTCGCTATATTTTCCTGATTTAATTATTTTGCATTCTTTTAACATTTTTTGCCACAAGTATACTGAAAGTATAATCTAAAAATTTGTTTGTTGCCGGCAGAGGTTTAGAATAGTAAATCACAACAGTTTTTGGCTGCTTCTTTGTTCTTTTTTATGCTAGCAAATATACTGAAGATTTGGAGAATGAATTAACTTGACACTTCACTGAGATATACAGATTTACAGTTGTGGGATTTAATGTCTTGTCATCTCAGCAATGACTTCAGTCTTCCGTTTGATCATTTTGCTAATGTGGAAGTGTCTGTCAGCATAAATGTCAGCAGAAGGAACTGCAAGTCAAGCTTGTATGTCTATCTGAATGAAAGCTGTCGGGCATAAGATCCACAATTTCTGACAAAATGCGTCCCATATTAAAAAGTTACAATGAATATGTTTGTTTATAAAGAAAAAATCCTCTCTTTTTCCCCCTTTAGGATCAAACTTTAAAGGCATTTAATGTCTGTCTGTCTGTTTCTCTTCCCAATCTCTTCTCTTCTCTCTCTCTCTCTCTCTCTCTCTCTCTCTCTCTCTCTCTCTCTCTTTCTCTCTCTCTCCCCGCCCCATACACACACGTTTATATTTGTACAACTCAAATGACTTAAACTTTTAGAAAATTAAACTGACATCATAGAGTTTTTGTGAGAAAAGCACTTCCAAGCTGGTAGGTGCTATAAAAATGAGTTGTCATGATTGAATCACCCTAATAAGCTTCAGTATTTTGGGCATAGAGGAAAGAGTATTGATCAGAAGACTTCCAGCTGAATGACAGCTGCAACACAAACTAGCTCTGTGTAGTGGGCCACTGAATTTCTTTGAGTCCATCTCTTTAAAAGAGAAATATTTATCCTTGCACTACCTCCATCACAAGGTTGTTATCAGGAAAGTCAGGCAGCCAACAAACATTTCTTAAATGCTTACTGTGGCCCAGGCACTGCGCTAAGACCAGGAGATACAAATATAAGCAAAAAGGAAACACAGGCCATGCCCTTGGAGAACTTACGTCCTAAAGGGGAAGACAACTCCTGAAAGGAAGGCGAAAAGCAGATGCACGGTGGCCAAGTCCAGAGTCAGAAGCAGATCAGGGAGAAGAATTAAGGAGGACTGGCCTGGGCCCTTCCCCAAAATGATGTCCCAAGGAGGAACTCACCAGTGGGAGAAGGGGAAAGCCTTTTCTAACTGTATAAACTTTAAAGGACAACCTAAATGCTAGTTGTTAAATAGGTAGCTTGACATAGCACTGGACTTGGAGTCAGAAAGACCCAAGTTCAGATACCACTTCAGACACAGCTGCATGGCACTGAACAAGTCATTTAATCTTAGCCTTCACTCCCTCCTTTTTAAAATGGGGATGATAATGGCACCTACTTAACAGAGTTTAATCAATAAACTTTTGTGAAACATCTACTCTGTATCAGGCATTGATTGTGCTAAGTGATGGGGACACAAAAAGAGGCAAAAGACAGTCCCTGCCCTCAAGGAACTTACAGTGGAATCTGGGAGACAACACGCAAACAAATATATACAAAGCAAGCTATATACAGGATAAATAGGAAATAATTAACAGAGGGAAGGCGCTGGAATTAAAAGGGGCTGTAATGAACCAAGAAGGCTTTCAGTGGAAGGTGGGATTTTAGTTTGAGACTTAAAGGAAGTGGAGGAATCTAGGAGGCAGAGATGAGGAGGGGAAGCATTCCAAGAATGGGGGACAGCTAGAGAGAATGCCTGGAGCCAGGAGATAGAATGACTTGACTGTGGAACAGGCCAAGAGGCCAGTGTCACAGTATGTGTTTGTGAGTAACGTATGAAAAGACTGGAAAGGTAGGATAGGGCTAAGTTATGCAGGGCTTCGAAACTCAAACAGAGGATTTTGTGTTTAATTCTGGGGGCAGTAGGTTGCCGCTGGAAGTTTATTGAATAGGGAGGTGACACGGTTGGATCTGTGCTTTAGGCCACTTTAGTGGCTGGAGGATGGATTATGGTGGGGAGAGATTTGAGGCAGGTACACCCACCCCGAAGGCTAATGCAAATAGTCTAGGCTTGAGGTTATGAGGGCCTACCTTAGAAGGGTGACAGTGTCAGAGGAGAGAGGAGGGGACTTATTTGAGAGATGTTGCAAAGATATAGTTGCAGCGATGTTGACAGGCCTTGACAACAGCTTGGATATGGGGAGGTGAGAGATAATGAGAAACCCAGGATGACTCCTAGGTTGTGAACCTGAGAGAGTGGGGTGATGGCATTGCCCTCTATAGTTAAAGGAAAAGTAGGATTGGGGGTGTATTTGGGGCAAAGATAATGAGTTCCGTTTTGGACATATTTAGTTTAAGTTATCTACTGAATATCCATTCGAGATGTCTGAAAGACAGTTGGACACAGGAGATTGGAGGTCAGCAGAAAGATTAGGGTAGGAAAGGTAGATTTGAGAATCATCAGCATAGAGATGGTAATTCAATCTGTGGGAGCTGATGAGATTATTGAGTGAAGTAATAGAAGAGAAGAGAGTCTAGGACAAAACCCTGAGGGACACCTATAGTTAGAAGGAGTGATCTGGAAGAAGATCCAGTGAAAGAGACAGAAGGAGTGGTCAGAGAGGTAGAAAGAGAACCAGAAAAGAGAGTGGTGTCCCAAAACCCTAGAGAGCAGAGAGTATCAAGGAGTGTTGGTGTGAAGGTCACATGAGGTAATATATGTAAAGTACTTTGCAAAACTTAAAGTACTATAGAATCACCCATTACTATCATCTACAGAGACACCCATTCCCTGATTCTGTTCCCTTTGGAACTGGTAAAAGGGATCTCATGTGTGAAGAGGTAAGATGGTATAATGGACAGAATTCTGCACTTGGAGTCAGGAAAAAGGCCTGTGTTTGATCCCTACCTTGGTCACCTACTAGCTGTGTGGCCTTGGACAAATCAATCACTTCATCTCTCCTAGCTTCAGTTTCCTTTGTCAATAAAATGAAGATGAGGATAACTCTAGTACCTCAGAAGGTTGTTCAGAAGCCCTGATGCTA
>CM053622.1:233346912-233358687 GCA_028646595.1 Phalanger gymnotis | reverse complement strand
GAGTGTTTATGGGAAGGCCCTAGCAGAGGGGAAGGTTACAGGATGGCTTGGTTCCTTGCTGTGATATGGTGTTTGAATTTCCTTGCTTTTACATTGAAGTGGACTTACTGGTTTTGGGATACAGTTGTTGCTATGTCGAATTGGAATTATTGGTTTTGAGATTTGATCCTCTGGTACCTGAGTAAATGTTTTATTTGTTCTAACTTCTATATGGAGAATCTCTTATATTTTGTGATTCTGAACTATACAGGCATATTCATGGTCACCATCCATATCATGAATCTTGCCTTAGTGATATGGAGGCTTAGCTGAAATCACGTAAAGTACTTTACAAACTTTAAAGAGCTGTCAACACCATTATCATTACATGTATCAGTTTCTAGACATATTAGCAGTATCCCTTTTCTCTGATAAATTAGATAAATTCAGATAAAAATCTGAAGATCTTATTGCTCTTCTTTTCAATGCATGATGAATATGTGAGAGGGCAGACTCCTTGTGTTTCAAATGTAAAACTATGGAATTGGATTTGATGGTCCTGAAAGATCTGCTAGTACTAAATCTGTGATCCTAAAAGTCAGTAATTATTCTGAGCAGCTTCATCCCTCTCATGTTGTCCTTTAAGAAGTAACCTGCTTTTATCATCTGACCCTCAGGACCTAACGAAGAAAATAATAGTGTGAGCTTAGAAATCTTACTTTCCCCTTTCTTAGCATAAACTAAGGTTGTTGAATGTGATTGTAAAGTCACAGTGTGCAATTTCTGAAACAAGTATATCCACATGGCTCCTTTAGGACACATTTCAACATCTGAATGAAGTCTTCCTAGTTAGTAAAAACTGGCTATCAATTTGAGCTATTAGAAAGGATAATAGACTACCTTTGGAAGCAGCAGAGTTCTCTTTAGTCCAGGCCCTCAAGCAAAGGCCCTCTGGCCAACCCACCTGTTGGGTTAATATTGTAGGGGAGATTCTCGTTCAGGTGCCTTTTGGACTAGATTTGGCTTCTGAGGCCCTGCTTCACTCTGAGGTTATGTAGTTATTTGTAATTGTTAAGTCAAACTCTGAAAGAACAACACACTATTTTGTGAGTTCTTCCCAAGATTCACCAGAGCTGTTATTCCTAATAATTTCCTGATTTATGTCAGAGTTCCCCAGTCTGTGGAAAACGATGCTTCCCTTTGTGGGCTGGTGAGGACATCTTAGAAGGTAAACCAGGAATGAGGTTGCTTTTTTAAGTGCTGTCTCATTGTGGGGTTCTTAATATCTTGGGAGCCACTGACTCTTTTGACAGTCTGATGAAGCCTGTGGACCCTTTCTCAGAATAATATTTTTAAATGCATAAAATAAAATTCAAAGGATTACAGAAGAAATCAATTATATTGAAATGCAATGATCAAAATGAAACTTATACGCATGTTCATGGACTACAGATTGAGAACCACTATCCTAGGCCAACTCTTAAAAATTTTGTCTGTGATTTCTCTCTCCAAATAAAGCCTTTCCCCGGTAACTACTGCTGGACTTTGAAATTAGAAACGTGTTTTTTTTTCATCTTCTTTCAGCTAAGAAAAAGAAACCCAAACTTTTAAATAAGTTTGACAAGACTATTAAATCTGAACTTGATGCTGCAGAGAAACTACGCAAAAAGGTAGGTTTGCATTCTTGTTTAGCTCAAAGATATATTTTTGCTGTTTTGTTGTTGTTGATGATGATGATGATGATGATGATGATGATGATGATGTTATATATGAGTTCCTGTGGTGTAGTACAAAGAACCCTGGATTGAGGGTTATGAGACCTGAGTTGTAGACCCAACTAACTATAAGATTGCATAGATCTCTAGGGGAAGCTAAGTGGCTCAGTGAGTAGAGCACTGGCGCTGGAGTCAGGAGGACCTGAGTTCATATCTGGTCTCAGACACTTGACACACTTACTAGCTGTGTGACCTTGGGCAAGTCACTTAATCCCAATTGCCCTGCCTTCCCCCCTCCAAAAAAAAATGATTGTATAGATCTCACATTTCTACTGTAGGCATCAAATCACTGTGAGAAAATGGAGTGTAGTGGGAAAAATTCTGAACTTGGAGTCAGGTTCAAATCCTGCTTTTAATTATTGCTAATTAGCTCTAATACCATAGGCTTTATCCCACTTTACCTCTATGGCTCTTTTTCATCTGTAAAATGAGGAAGAAAAGAAGTGTTTATTAAATGCTTACTATATGCCAGGAACTGCACTAAGTGCTTTATGAATATCTCATTTTAGAGATACCTCCCTACCTGGGAGATAGGTCTGATTATTATCTACATTTTACATTGGAGAAACTGAGACAGCGACTTTTCCTGTAGGAAGAATTAGTGCAGTTATATGTCTTATCTCAGAAATAACACTGATCTTAGACTATTCACAGAATTACCAGTCTCACTAAATTTCTTAATTATGTTAATAAAGATGGTATTTTCTATTCAGATCAACACAATTTCAGACATAGGCACAAATGATATTTATTCAAATAAGCTGTAGTTTAGTTAGTCAGTGAACTAAGGCTCATTCTCTATTAAGGCTCAAACAAAGTACTAGGACAAAATATGTTTCTGATTGTTCAAGTCAATATTATTATTATCATTACCCAGAAGAGGAAACTGAGGCAAACAGGTTAAATGTCTCACCTGGGGTCACACTGCTTGAGATATCCTAGTGTTTGAGATAGGGTTTAACTCAGGTCTTCCTAAATCCAGGTCCATTGCTCTATCCGTTGTGTCATCTAGCTAACATGACTTTAGATGTATTTATTTCAGTCACATTACCGGAAAGGCTTGAATTTGGAAGATCTGTATTTATATCCAGTTGACCTCAGTGTTATTTAAACTGCTGCTCCCCATCATCCCCTTTGTGGGATGGCTTCTGGGGGTACATTGTGTTTGTAGGATGGTGGAGCATGCTAGTGTTGTCTACTATGAGTAGGCAATGAGTAGGTTCTCCACACTTTGGAAAGCTGATTCTGTGAAAATTCTTGTTATTTTTTAGAGATCTGAAACATTTTAACAACAAACAGTATTTTTCCCCTTGGGCTCTAAAACATTTTCCATAGGAAGGTGTTTGAAATATTAAAGTAAATCACTGGGAGATTAGTTCACTAAATGGATGGTTTTAAAGTAACTTTTTAGGAATAAATCTTCTTCTTAAAAGTGATGCATTTGTGGTTATTTCTGTATTGATGTTCTCATATCCAAGTTTAAATTCTTATTCTTAGATAAAACTCTTAGATATAATTATATTTAAAACTCATAAAGCAGAAACCATATTTCCAGCAATTTAAAGGAATTTCTCACTTTCTAGTCAGTGAATAGTTATAAAGTAGGATATAAATACTTTTCAACCAGAGACAGAACTGGTGATGGGTAGAAGCTAGAAAGAAAGAAATTTTCACTCTTTAAAAGAAAATTTCCCAATAATTATAGGCTGCTATGGGGTTGGCAGGCTGTGAATTCCGCTATTACTAGTGGACTCTGAGTGGAGGGCAGATGACCACTGTTTGGGGGTACTGAAGAGAGAATTCCTGTTTGAGCATGAGTTGAACTAGCTGGCCTCTGAGGTTGCTTCCAACTCTGATATACTGGAATATGTGAACATTGTCTAAAGTACAGATTATTTTATTATGTACTTAATCAGCACAGCAAAATTCCTCAACATAAATAAGCAGCCCAGGTGAGTGAAATAAATTAGTGGTCATAAAATGTTATTTTCCACATTTGAACATTTTACTTTAGCTAACAATTACCTACATTGTTGATTGGTGATATCCAGCATGGCTTATTTCCAGCCAGAATTTTGGTGTTTATTAGATTTGTCATTGGTTGGGACACAGTAAGAGAAATGATGATGTTCATGTAAGCAGAGGATTTACGGACACAAAGAAAGGTGCTAAAAAAGCCAAGGAAAATTCTCTTGCTTAATTGTTCCAAAAAGGAAACTGGGACATGCCTGTAACATCACTTGGTTATGTGCCAAGGTCATACAGTAATATCATTACTCCCTGCTTCCTTCTCTAGACTCCATAGTTTGATCACTGGTTTTCCATACATGGACTTCTGAGAAGCATATTAAATAAGTGTTTTAGTCCATATGCAATAATGGGGCAGCTAAATGGTGCATTGGATAGAGTACTGGGCCTGTAGTCAGGAATACATCATCCTGAGTTCAAATCTGGCTTCAGCCATTTACTAAGTATGTGACCCTGGGCAAGTCACTTAATCCTGTTTGTCTCAGTTTCCTCATCGGAAAAAAAATTAATCTAGAGAAGGAAATGGCAAACCCTTCCAGTATCTTTGTCAAGAAAACCCCAGGTGGAGTCATGAAGATTCAGATACAACTGAACAACAGTATTGATGTCAGCATGGACAGAGGGCCAGACTTAGAGTCATAAAGACTTGGGTTCAAATCCTTCTTATGACATGTAATAGCCATTTCAACATGAATGATTCACTTAATTTCTTGGTAACCTGAGGCATCTCTCTAATGAGTTGCCAATGTGCATCCATGAAGGGAGTTTTGACTGTAGAATTTCCTTATATTGATGGAATCATAAGTCCGCTCCTTCTTTCCAAAAAGGTAACATTTTACTGTATTGCATATGAAACTTAAAATAAATTCTTCTTCCCCATCAGGGAAAAATTGAGGATGCTATGAATGCCTTTGAAGAGCTAGTGCACAAATACCCACAGAGTCCACGAGCTCGATATGGGAAAGCTCAGGTAACAATGGCTTGTTCTGTCAGTAGCCCTCACTTGGCTGGCTTTCGTATTTTTCATGTGTTCATATTGTCTCAATTCTGCCTCTCTACTTTATTCCCATTTCTTTAAGTAGGCCATCTCTAATTTGTGTCTAGTGTGTTACAAACATAAATAGGAATTGCTGGGTTTGCATCTGGCTTGTTATTATAACTATGTTGCATATTACTATATTTACTCACATTTCGTCTGCTCACACATCCTTCAATCGCCAAGAAATTTTTTTTTTCTGAGATAATTTCCCACCACCTGCTTTGAATCAGTAACTTTCAGCAAAGAATCCATGGGACTTTAAGACTATCAGTCAGCTTTGTTGGTTAGATATGGCTCTCTCTGTCTATGTCTCCTTCTGCGTCTCTCCGTCTCCTTCTGCGTCTCTCCGTCTCCTTCTGCGTCTCTCCGTCTCCTTCTGTGTCTCTCTGTCTCCTTCTGCGTCTCTCTGTCTCTGTCTCTGTCTCTGTCTCTCTCTCTGTCTCTGTCTCTCTCTCTCTGTCTCTGTCTCTCTCTCTCTGTCTCTGTCTCCCTCTCTCTCTCTCGCTCTCTCTCTCTCTCTCTTTCTCTTTCCCACCCCCTCTCTACCTACCTTCTTCCGTTCCTCCTACCCTCTCTCCTCTGTCTTTTTTAAAATATTTTGTTGCAATATGGGTCTCTGGGGAAGGAAGAAATCTATTTAGTTCTAAAAGTAATATGAAACCCAAAGATAAATAAACAGATTTAAAATATATCTTACATTAAAAAAAGAACACCAGTCAACTAGAAGCAGGAAAATATATCCTTAGGAAATATTTCATATATAAAATTTAATAATTTCATCTTCAGAATAAAAGGTTCTTTGTTCTACTCTGGCTCAAGTATGTTTCTCTCTACTTCCTTTTCTGCTTCTCTGTCCTCCGTCTTTTCTGGCCTGTTGTGCTAAGTTTATTCACTGGTGAACTGTTGGGTGAGGCACTAATCACCTCCATCCCTGTGGGGAAGTGTTTAAAAAGCTGAGCTTGGCTGTAGCAGCTACCCAATCTTTTCCTCTCAAGAACAATGGCCTTGAAAACGAAATTTGAAAGGAAATAAAGTCCCCCAAATAAATATCACTGTACTTTTCCTCACTGACAAATATTCCGGTTGTGGCATACCTAATAACACCTTTATGCATGGAACTATAAAACTTACTTGCTCTGAGATGAATATGGCAGGGAGCCAGGACCCAGAAGTTAATATAATTTCTCATCCTATTTTAGAAAGCAAAAATATTAGGGGAGAATTACGGCTTCATATGGTGCTTCTCAACCCTAATAGCCTGGGTTTATGTTGATAACGGCTGCATTGTTTTCTGTAGCAGTAGAGAACAAATTTGAAATCATAACCTACACATAATCTCCATAAATTATTTAATTTTCTTCGTTGTTGAGCAGCGTAAGCCATGGCAGGAGAAAATGAAAAGTGTTACCAAAGTAACAAATCAAATCTGGCCTCAGACACTTACCAGCTATATGACCTGGGCAAGTAATTTAACCCTGTTTGCCTCAGTTTCCTCATCTGTAAAATGAGCCAGAGAAGGAAATAGCAAACCACTACACTATCTTTGTCAAAAAATCTCCAAATGGGGTCACGAAGAGTTGGATACAACTGAAACGACCCAACGGCAACAACATTGAACAATTGAAGACTTGAGCAGATGGGGTCCAGAAATCACCATTTGTTTCTGCTCCTTTGTGTTATAAAATCCTAATGTTGTGATCCATTTTTTTGGGAGGTAAAGTTAAGAGTGGTTTGAACCCGTGATGTCATCAGTGTAGGGAACTTCTGGTGTGGAAGCTTCCTCCACTCACCTAGGTGGGCAAATCATTTGCAACATCTCAGAGAGTTGCTTGGAGGTACTGAGCAGTTAAATGCTTTACCCATGGCCACAGAGCCAGTTTTCAGAGTCTAAACCTAACTTTCTGTCAACCATGCCTCACTGTCTCTAAGATGCAACTATGACAGTGACATAAAGCAGAAATGCCAACTTGTGCAAAATTGAATTTTACGAGTGAGACATTAACAAAAAAAAAAACTTTAAATGATTGTTGTTCAGTCATGTCTTACTCTTCTTGACTCCATTTGGGGTTTTCTTGGTAAAGACACTGGAGTGGTTTGCCATTTCATTTTCCAGCTCATTTTTTTCAGATGAGGAAACTGAGGCAAATGGGGTTAAGTGACTTGCCCAGGATCACACAGCTAGTAAATGTCTGAGGCCAGATTTGAACTCAGCAGGATGAGTCTACCTGACTCCAGGCCTAGCACTCTTGAGAAGAAAATCACATGAAGGAAAATCACCTATCGCAGGGCTGTCCAAAACATGGGCCACGCGCCCCCATGCAGCCCACCTGTGTCCTCCACAAGTGCAGAAATCGACACAAATGCTTTAGTTAAAGCGTTTATGTCAATTTCCACACCCGTAGTAAACATGGGCAGGCCTCATAAAATCTCACTGAGGGCAGCCTGCAGCTGGTGGCCACAATTTGGACAACCCTGATCTATTGGATGAGTCTTTGAGGAAAGTGGGCTTAATATTATGACCTCTTTATCATGGGCTCTCCTGTGATATTCTGTCATTTCTCAGGTAAAAATGATTTCCTAGTTATATTATGTTGCGTGTTAGTGGGTTATAATATATGTTGAGATATCTTAGTAGATTTTTTTTTCCTTTATAATAATTGGCAAAGGGCAACATGTGATCTCAAACAGTACAGATACCTTTTCACTCTTTAGATGAGTCTGAAAATTACCAGAGCTAAATCCCTTGAACACTAGAGTCACAAGTGAGAATTGTGAATTATATACTTAACTCATTTTATGGTCTCGTAGAAATAATCTTTGAGGTAGATAATGACATATCACACAGGGAGTTTAAATGGATGACCTAATTATAGACAATATCAGTTTTCATGTAAATGATTAGTTTTAGATTATAACATCTATTCTGTTCAGCTGCTCTTATCAGTAGGCTTTAGACTGATAATATCAATCTGGCATTATTAAGCTTATTTTTCAAAGTGATTGTCTTATCAGGTTCATGCAGTAGATTTTTGAGAATTAAGAACTATTCATAAAGCTGGTCTGTTTTTTAAAGGTTTGAAAATATATGAACATTATAGTTTATAAAGTGATAGAAGTTAAAAGAAATAGGTGTGATTCAAATTTTAAGGCTTTTATCACTATTTCTATTCAGACTGAAAGAATTAAATGATAAGTTATCTCAAGAAAAACTAACTTTATAACAGGTTTCTTTACATGAACATAGCTATAGGTAAAATGACAGAGTTGAGCAGGCCTTTTCGGAATCAAGATTACTGAAATGTCTTTACTTTGGGTAGGTCCTTATGGTACCAGGGTTTTATTCTCACTTTGTAGGTGTAGAAACTTTATTTTATCATTTCTCCAAAGCTGTCGATGATCTCTTTTGAGTCTTCATTTTTCCTGACCTCTTGGTAGCCTTCATAGTGTTATTCACCTTCTCTCTAAGATTTTTTGTGACACAGATCCCTCTTGGTTCTCTATTTGTAAAATGCTTAGTATGGTGCCAGGCACATAGTAGGTACTATGTAATTGCTTATTCTCTCCGCCCTAACCCCTGCCTTTCTCCTATCTGTCTGATCTTCTCTTTCTCTGTCTCCTTTGTTAGATGTATAACCATGTCAGATCTGCTGATCATGGGGTACCCTTCAGGGCTTAGTCCTGAATCCTTTTATCTTTTCCTTATGTTACCCTCACACTTGTTACAGTATCTCATTGGTTCTACCTTTACAACATCTTTCTATTTCTCTCATGCATCCATCATTATAATTTAGGCATATATCTCTCACCTCTTCTATTGCAATAGCTTCATATTTGGTTTTCCTACCGCAAATTTCTCTCCATTATAATCTATTTTCTATGTACCTGCAAAAATGACTTTCCTAAATTATAGGTCTGACCCTGTCACTCCCCTTGCCCAGTAAATTCTATTGGCTCTCTGTTACTTCCAAGATCAAATATAATGTCCTCTACTTGCCATTTATGACATCTAAGTGGCACAGTGGGTAGAACGTCAGGGCCAGAGTCAGGAAGATTCATCATCCTGAGTTCAAATGTCACCTCAAGCACTTACTAGCTGTGTGACCTTGGGTATGTCACTTAACCCAGTTTGCCTCATTTTTCTCATCTATAAAATGAACTGGAGAAGGAAATGGCAAACTACTCCACTATCTTTACCAAGAAGACTCAGACATAACTAAAAAACTACTGAACTGAATTTGGTATTTAAAACCCTTCACAACCTAATCCCTTCCTACCTTTCCAGTCTCCTTACATGTTACTCTCTTTCACATTGTTCCAGCTACTGGCCTACTTGCCATACTTCAAACATGACCCTCCACTTCTGTCTCCATGACTTTAGACATGTATAGAATGCTTTCCCCTCTACCTCTTAACTTGCCTGACTTCTTTCAAGACTCATCACCTACACATCCTTCTGCAGGAGGAATTTCTCGGTCTCTCAGCTTCTAGAACATTTTTCTGTAAGGTTACTTTCTATGTACTCTATATGTATGTTGATGTCGTGTATGCCTTTCATTTACATATTGCCTTGCCCATTAGAATTCACGCACCTTGGGGATAGGGATTGTTTTTGCCTTTCTTTGTATCCCCAGTTTTTAGCATAGTAACTGGCCCAGAATAAATGCTTGTTGACAGGTTGACAGGTTCATCCACAGCTGATCAGGTTCTGGGAATTGATTAAACATGACCAAATTAAAAAAAAAAAAGACCGCCTCATAAACTATGTGCTGATTTGTGAATTTATAACGAGAGCTGTACTTGGCAGAATAAAGAGTAGTGGTCATTCGCACAAGCCATTTCTTCCTCCTGGCTTTAAATCTTGTTATCAAGGTAAGTATATTCACCTAACTGACCAAATTATAGACTAGACAGTTGTTTGGTGGAATGGTATTAGAGCAGAAGGGTTCACATATTCTTGATTTCCGTTAAGCCATGATAATTAGATGAATTGTCCTCCCTGTTAGGGTTATTTCCATCTTAAAAGATCAGAGTAATTCCCTCCCCTGGACTTTGCTGAACACCAGCTTGACACATTTTTACTACCCAGCTTTTCCATCTTTGATATTCCTTATAAATAACCCCTCTGTCATTATAACACTTTGCTATCTGACCCACAATTTCTTTGAATTTTATCATTTTTATTTAATATTTTACTTTGCAACATTGATTTCCACAAGATTTTGAGTTACAAATTTTCTCCCCATTTCTACCCTCCCCCCATTTCAAGATGGCTTATATTCCAGATGCCTCGTTCCCCAGTCAGCCCTCCCTTCTGTCACTCCATTCCCCGTCATCCCCTTTCACCTTACTTTCTTGTAGGGCAGGATAGATTTCTATGCCCCATTCCATATATATATCCTGTTTCCCAGCTGCATGCAAAAACAACTTTTTTTTTGAGCATCTGCTTTTAAAACTTTGAGTTCCAAATTCTTTCCCCTCTTCTCTTCCCACCCACCCTCCCTAGGAAGGCAAGCAATTCAACATAGGTCATACACGTATCATTATGTAAAACACTTCCACAATACTCATGTTGTGAAAGGCTAACTATATTTCCTTCCATCCTATCCTGTCCCCATTTATTCAGTTTTCTCCCTTGACCCTGTCCCTTTTCAAAAGCGTTTGCTTTTGATTACCTCCTCCCCGTTTGCCTTCACTTCTATCATCCCCCTTTTTTTATCCCCTTCCCCTTACTTTACTGTGCAGTAAGATATCCAATTGAATGTGTATGTTATTCCCTCCTCAAGTTGAATCAGATGCGAACATGATTCACTCATTCTCCCTCACCTGGCCCCTCTTCCCTGCCCATAGAACTGCTTTTTCTTGCCATTTTTATGTGAGGTAATTTACCCCATTCTATCTGTCCCTTTCTCCTTCTCTCAGTATATTCCTCTCTCACCCCTTAAATTTATTTTTTTAGATAGCTTCCCTTCATATTCAACTCACCCTGTGCCCTCTGTCCATATACATGTATATTCCCTTCAACTACCCTAATACTGAGAAAGATCTCATGAATTACATCATTTTTCCATGTAGGAATGTAAACAAAACAGTTCAACTTTAGTAAGTCCCTCATGAATTCTCTTTCTTGTTTACCTTTTCATGGTTCTCTCGATTCTTGTATGTGAAAGTCAAATTTTCTATTCAGGTCTGGTCTTTTCATTGAGAAAGTTTGAAAGTCCTTTATTTTATTGAAAGTCCATATTTTGCCTTGGAGCATTATACTCAATTTTGCTGGGTAGGTGATTCTTGGTTTTAATACTAGCTCGTTTGACCTACAGAATATCATATTCCAAGCCCTTCAGTCCCTTAATGTAGAAGCTGCTAGATCTTGATTGTGTTTCCACAATACTCAAATTGTTTCTTTCTGGCTGCTTGAAGTATGTTCTCCTTGACCAGGAAACTCTGGAATTTGGCAACAATATTCCTAGGAGTTTTCTTTTCGGGATCTTTTTCAGGAGGCAATCGGTGCATTCTTTCAATTTCTATTTTACCCTTTGGTTCTAGAATATCAGGGCAGTTTTCCTTGGTAATTTCTTGAAAGATGATGTGTAGGCTCTTTTTTTGATCATGGCTTTCAATAATTTTTAAATTATCTCTCCTGGATCTGTTCTCCAGGTCAGTGGTTTTTCCAATGAGATATTTGACATTGTCTTCCATTTTTTCATTCCTTTGTTTTTGTTTTATAATATCTTGATTTCTCATAAAGTTACTGGCTTCCATTTGCTCCAGTCTGATTTTTAAGGTGGTATTTTCTTCAGTGGTCTTTTGGACCTCCTTTTCCATTTGGCTAATTCTGCCTTTCAAGGCATTCTTTTCCTCATTGGCTTTTTGGATCTCTTTTGCCATTTGAGTTAGTCTATTTTTTAAGGTGTTTTCTTCAGTATTTTTTGGGTCTCCTTTAGCAAGTCATTGACT
>CM053622.1:233325710-233346412 GCA_028646595.1 Phalanger gymnotis | reverse complement strand
CGTGCGCGCTGGGCTCAGCTCTGCTCCCCTCAGCTGGGGGCTGGGAGCTCCGTGTGGGACAGACCTTACCCAGAGACCATCCAGGCTGTCCTGGGCTGGAGTCCTGCTTCCCTCTGCCACTTTGTGGGTTCTGCAGCTCTAGAATTGGTTCAGAGCCAATTTTTTATAGGTTTTTGGAGGGACTTGGTGGGGAGCTCACGCCAGTCACTGCTTCCCAGTCGCCATCTTGGCTCCGCCCCCTGCATTGGCTTTTTTGGCAGCCACAGCATCCCCTTGGCTCATGTAAAGCCTGCAGTCTATTAGGTTTTACTCAGACCTTTTTATGTTCTTGTGCTGTTTTTTTTTTCACCATAGAAGCAGCATTGCCACATTTTCCTCTTGTTACTTATTTTCCTAAGTGCCATAATGAATAACTGTGCTTGGGAAAAAGATTCCTTGTATCCTAGCCACTTCTTAAAAACCTACAGAGTACATAATCACAAGTAACTCCCCAAACCTCATAGAAAATAATCACTTTTGACATTAGTGAATCAAGGACACTTGTAAAATTGAGTTGCCATGAATGTTGACCTAGGTCTTGTAGTACATCCTCTTGCCCACCAGAGGGTAATATAATACTGCAAAGTGTGGCACGCTCCCTAGGTGGGTGATTTCTTACCATTATGAAACTGGGGACATACCTGAAATTTCAATTAAATGTATACTTGCCAAGAATAATAATGCTTTCTCAGGCTCTGCAGTGACTTCTTCGTGGAGTAGATAGACTGGATTTTTTCACTCCTTGAATATCTAATAAAAGGGGAAAATGTGTCGTAAAAATATTGAGATATTTTTAGCAACTTGAAGGAAAATGGCACAAAATAAAAGCCTGAAATATGAATATAAACAAGTATCAGAGGTAAGAACTTCTTGAGAACTTCTGTAATTGGCATTCTGTTTTTCCATGCCCCAGAATAAGCATCGTCATTGCAACTACTTAGGCTTAACAATGAAGGCTTCCTAATAGAGAGCTACACATTTTAGAGTGGTGATAGTGGTGGTGGCTGTTGATGATAAACTGCCAAATGTCATTAGGAAGATCTGAGTTCAAATCCATTCTCAGACATTTATTTAATGTGTGGCCCTTGGTAAGTCACTTAACTACCTGTGTCTGCCTCAGATTCCTCCCCTGTAAAGTTGAGATAAGAATAACACCTACCTTTCAGAGCTGTGAAGATAAAAGTGCAAGTCTTAAAGCACTATATAAATTCAAATTATCATTATTATTGTTATTAATTTGACATATGACATTAGTTGAAGGAACTGAGCATGTTTAGGCTGGGGAAAATAAGATTCAGGGGCAACACAAAGCAATGGATCTGGAGTCAGGAAGACCTGAGTTCAAATATGGCCTCAGGAAGACCTGAGATCAAATCTAGTGTGATTCTGGGCAAATTACTTAATTTCTGTCTGCCTCAGTTTCTTCAGCTATAAAATGGGGTTCTTAATAGTACTTATCTCTCTGCGTTGTTGTGAGGAGCAAATGAGATAATATTTGTAAAGTGCTTAGGACAATGCCTGGCATGTAATAAGTGCTTACTAAATCTTTCCTTTTCTACTTTTCCTCTCCCTCCCTCCCTCCTTTCTTCCTTCCTTTTTTCTTTCCTTCCCTCTTTCCTTCCAATGGTGTAAGTTGAAAAGAGGCCACTTTAGCCTTGATCTCCTTTTGAAGTCTTTAAATGGAATTTACTTGGGTACTTTGGGTTTATCTTATAGTAGGGATTCCTTCACAAATGGGTGGGATTAGATGGCCACTGAAATCCCACGATTCTGTGGTATTTAGTCAAACGTTTTATCTTCTTTCTGGTTTCATTGAATGATCTATTATGATTTGTAAAAACTAATTGTAGCAAAGTGTACTTTTCTTCTGTTTTCAATCAAATCAGGTCACATGAGAGGTTCCCTGGTCACGCTTCAGAAATTGGTTCACTTGTTTCCTAATGATACTTCTTTCAAGAATGATCTCGGAGTGGGTTATCTCTTGATTGGTGACAATGACAATGCTAAGAAGGTTTATGAAGAGGTAAACAAACATTTTATATTGCAACAAAAAAAAATGACTTTGTGTGAATATTAAGCCAGTCGGTGAACAAGCTCTGACTATATGCCAGGCACTGTGCTGTGTGTTGGCAATACGTATTTAAGCAAAAAAGGACAGTTCCTGCCCTCTGGGAGCTTGTAGACATAAAAGAAGCTGAAAAAAAGGGGGAGGAGGATTGGGGAGGATTGTAGACAATATTGGCCAGAGTACCCTCCTTAAATGGAGGCTCTGGGGAGCCATCCAGTCAGAGGGAGAGACTGAAGGGGCAGAAGGTACTTATGGGATCTGAATTCCAGGGCTGGAGGCTGGGTGGAAGGAGAGGGAGGAGAGAACCTCCTGTTGCACATATATAACCAATGTTATGTATCCTGTTAAAGATATGAAGTTCTTAGATTAATTCTGGATGGTGTTATAATGCCTCTAATACTAAATATAAAGAATAAGCTGTGTTCTTTATACTAAATTATGCTAATTGCCCATTTCCTCTTCTATTATCCTACTTCCTCTCTCCCCTAAATTCTGCTTTCTGTCAATTTCCTGATTTTAGTTGCAGACTCTCAATGCTATCCAACACATTATGTCACAGTGTTGACTTTCTGGTGTTAAAATGTTAAGAGGTTTACTTACTGTTGCATAAGCTGCATTTATTTTTAAAACTAAAAATGCAAACATCAAAGTGCCCATATCTTGACTATAGGGATTCAATGGACTTTAAAAAGACTGCACACCAGATGGAAAGGAAATAGTCACACACGGTCTCTATACACTTCAATCCATCAGTTCTGCCACCAGTGTGTCACGTAGCCTTGAAAGGACTATAATTTCTTCTTCCTTTCTAAGAAAAAAAAATAGAATATGTAACATTCTCTCAATAATAATAATCAACTGTTGTTCAGTTGTGTCTGACTCTTCATGACCCCTTTGGGGTTGTCTTGTCAAAAGTACTGTAACAGTTTGCCATTCCCTTCTCCAGCTCATTTTACAGATGAGGAAACTGAGGCAAGCAAGGTTAAGTAATGGATCATGCAGCTAGTAAGTGTCTGAGGCCAGATTTGATGAGTCTTCTTTTTTGACACTATTTTATTTTTTCCAGTTACATATAAAAACAATCTTTAATGTTCATTTTAAAAAATTTTGGCTTCCAAATTTTTCCCCCTCCTTCTCCTTTTCCCCACCTAAAATGGTAAGCAATTTGAAATAGGTCATATATGTGCAATCATGTAAATGTAGTTCCATATTCATCATGTTGTGGAAGAAGAAACAACAAAAGTAAAAAAAATGAAAAAGATGAAAGTGAAAATGGTATACTTCAATCTGCATTCAAACTCCATCAGTTCTTTCTCTGGATGTGGATAGCATTTTCCATCATGAGTGTTTTGTAATTGTCTTGGATCATTGTATCACTGAGAAGAGCTAAGTCATTCATAATTGATCATTGCACAATGTTGCTGTTAATGAGTACAGTGTTTTTTCTTGGTTCTGTTCACTTCATTTTGCATCAGTTCATGTAAGTCTTCACAGGTTTTTCTGAAATCTGCCTGCTTATCATTTCTTATACCACAATAGTATTCCATTACTTTCATATACCACAGCTGTTGTTCAGCTATTCCCCAATTTATGGGCATTCCCTCAATTTCCAGTTTTTTGCTACCACAAAAAGAGCTGCTATAAATATTTTTGTACATGTAGGTCCTTTCCCATTCTTTATGATCTCTTATTCAGACCAAGTAGTGATATTATTGATCAAAGGGTATGCATGGTTTTTATAGCCCATTGTGCATAGTTCCAAATTGCTTTCCAGAATGATTGGATCAGTTCAGAACTCCACCAACAATGCGTTAGTGTTCCAGTTTTCCCACATCCTCTGTAACATCTGTCATTTTCCTTTTCCATCGCAGCTGATCTGATAGTTGTGAGGTGGAACCTCAGAGTTGTTTTAATTTGCATTTCTCTGATCAATAGTGATTTAGAGCATTTTTTCATGTGATATAGATAGCTTTGATTTCTTCATCTGAAAACTGCCTGTTCATATCCTTTGACTGTTTAGAAGATGAGTCTTCTTGACTCCAGGCCCTGCACTTGATAGCTGCTATAATAATAACAATAGTAATAATAATGATGATGATGATGATAGCAAGCGTTTATATAGCTGTTTAAAGTTTGCATAGCCCTTTATAAATATTACCTCATTTGATCCCCACAATGACCCTGAGAGGTAGCTGCCATTATTATATCCATTTTATAGATGATGAAACTGAAACAGGCAGAGGCTAAGTGACTTGCCCAGGGTACACATCTAGTAAGTGTCTGAGGCCAGATTTGAACACAGACCTTCCTAATCCTAGGTCTAGCATTCTATCCACTGAACCACCTAGCTGTTGTCTTCAACTCCATCCTGCCAGGAATATGGAAGTAAATTTTTCACTTATTACTAGGGCATTGACTGTCCATATCAGGAAAGTTGCAAAAGAGACTTTATCATATTATATAGGAAATTCATATAAATGATTTCTGCAATGCTTTTCAACTCTGTGTCAGTGATTTCATAATTCCTTCAGGCTATGAGGCTATTATTTAAGGGCATAAAAGAAGTCATTTACTAAGTAGATTTTAAAGACCTGAAAAAACGTTCATACCACTCAGCTATCAGATATTAGTCTTTCTAAGCCCTAGGCTCCTCATCTGTAAAATGAGGGAGTCAGACTAGAGGGCATTTAAGATTCTCTCAGTGCTGTATGTGCAGTTGCATGGGTCCTTCTTACTTACTGAGATTGCGTATTGCTGATGTGCGGTGTAGTAGACAGAGAGCTGGCCTTGGAATTGGCAAAACATAACTTCAGGTCTGACCTGGGGAACATACTGTCTGTGTGTCTGTGGGCAAGATCAAATGACAAAATAATTGTAAAGTGCTTAGGACGGTGCTTGACCCATAGTAGGTGCTATATAGGGCAGCTCGGTGGCACAGTAGATAGAGCCCACGGCCTGGAGTCAAGAAGACCTAAGTTCAAATCCAGCCTCAGACGCTAGCTTTGTGACCCTGGGCAAGTCACTTGACTCTGTTTGCCTCAGTTTCCTCTTCTGTAAAATGAGCTGAAGAAGGAAATGGCAAACTGCTCCAGCATCTTTGCCAAGAAAAGTCCAAGTGGGGTCGCAAAGAGTCAGAAATGACTAAATAACAGCAACAGGTGCTACATAAATGTTAATTATAATAATAATGACAATTATTATTATTTTGCCATTTGACCTCAGTGCCTCATGCACTATTTTAAGATGATAAATTGAAGAACGGCTACTGAGCTTCACTGTTAGAATTAATTTCCTCACTAAGAATTCTTTACACTGGTTGAATCATAGCTATTGAAGAAAAAAAAAAGCTTTTCATTATTTGAAGCTAATGCTTGACTAAATCTGCTTAGGATTATTTTTCCCATTTTTGCCTTGTATAGTTATTGTGCCCTCAGACTAGTAAGAAAACCAAATCATAACAGTAGCATTTTATCCTACCTTGGGCTGTTGAGGCCTCTTCCTCCTTAAATTCCACAGTAAATACATATTATTTAAGATCCCGCCCCTCTGAGCCATTGTGGTTAAGATCTCGAATGCAGGATTCAGAATCAGAAGACGCGGGTTTGAATCTCAGCTCTGCTCCTTTCTTCTTCTGTGTCGCTGGGCGAGTCTCTCCGCTTTTCTGAGTGTGTTTCTGTCTCTGAAATTAGGCACTAGGACCAGATGATCTTCGAAGTCCCTCTGCATCCTAGAATCTACCGTGTCCCTTCACCCTGATTAAGAAAAGAAACACATTAATCTTCTGCTACAGAATGAGCTTAAAATGAGACCTTGCTTTTTTTTTTTTCAATATAGCGTTTCTAATATCTACAAATCATTGGGAATTTTGAATATATTTGGAGTGAAAAGTATTGAAACTAGTATATGTTTATTATAAAATATTTCATTTAAAATTTCATTTTGGAAACTTAAATTGCTAATGAGTATAACAGGGTTGGGGAACCTGTGGCCTTGAGGACACATATGGCCTTCTAGGTCCTTGAGTGCCGCCTTTCTTACTTCGTATGACGTTTAGATTTGGTCTTGAGGACCTAGAAGGCCACATGTGGCCTCGAGGCCTCAGGTTCCCCAACCCTGGCAGCAAATGTTAACTTTGCAGAATTTGGAGATAGTGGTTTTTTTTGTTGTTTTCAGGCCAGCTCTGCTTCTAATGATGGCTAGAACGCTGACAGAGGCACCAAGGGAAGTGTTTGCAGAAGGGCCTGGTTGTCCCTTTGATACCTTTGTCAGGGATTAGGGAAACATCCCAAACATTCTAGCTTCTCTTAATAGCCCATAATGAATCTGTCATATGTTAATTTACATAAACCTTTTTGGAATGTTCGTAGTTAGTCTACCCTACTAGAGGACTGAGTCTCAGAGATAGGAAGCATTTTAATTCATCTTAAGAATCATCTGTACGGAATTATATTTAATTATACTAAATACAGAAGCAATTATATGCAGCATGGTCTAATTGTCTCTAGTGGTAACTTCTGTGAAGCATCAATAGAATGTGATGTTTTCACATCCCATCCCAGAGGTGTGGTTTTCTATGGAGCGGTTGTTTTTTTTTTCTTTTTCACCTTCAAGCTGATGATCCAAAACAGATTATCCTTTTCTCATCTAAAGATATCCTGATGTAAAAATGTGTTTTGTTTGGTAATAAAAATGATAGCAACAACAACTGACATTGGCATATTGCTTTAAAGTTTGCACAGCACTTTATAAAACATTATCTCCATGAACTTTGCTTTACACATTTTTTTAAACCCCAGAATAATTTCATTTTGGTCATCCTGTGTAAAATAAGTACTTTCCTTTTCTTCTTCCATCATATAATTATTCTGGCTCTTAATTCCCAGAGATGGTGAGGTGGTGTGTCTAGAACTGTATAAAATAAATCAGAATTCTTGGTCACCTGGCTTTTAAGAAATGTATCTCTCTGCTGTGTGGGCACAGAGGACTTAGGTTAGTAATTTAGGGCTCATAATGAGGTTTCCTTTTGTATATATGCTTCATTAACACTTCTCCTCAATGTTTATTTGGTTTGGGTGCACTGTAGTCATGCATTTCAAAGATCCTGCAGCCTGGGTGCGGCTCACGGTTTATCCAAGATATGAAGGCTGGTCGGGTCACTTTGGAAGCAGAAATACAAATGTATGACAGTAATAGGGGTGGGAATAGGGGGGCAAGATGGGGGAGGAGGGACATTTACATACTATTTTATACCTGTGGCTTATTTAGTTCCATTTAACCAATAGTTATTGAGCATAGAATTGTGCCAGGTACAGTGAGGAAAATGAAAGTAATAACAGCATTTCTGCATTCAAATATTATAGAATCAATAGAGGAAATAAAGCATACATAGTTTGAAAAAATAAAAAATTAGGTGACAAAATATTTGGTTCTGGCAGTCAATCCTTTCAGAGTCTATTAGAGAAGCTGGTTAAGTGTGAAGCTCTCCCAATGACTCTGCCCTTCTCTAGCCAGGCATAAGAATAGGGGGAAAGTACTAGAAACCACACTTCTCAGGACGAAAAACACTCAGCTCAACCTTTTGGCAAATGTTGGAATCAATGTCCATTTGCTCATTTGTTTTATAGATTTTTTTTCTAAGTTTAGAGCAGGGAAATAATAACAGAGTTATTTCCTATTATTTTAACATATAATTACGAACATTCAGAATAATTTATTTCTAAACCTAATTAATGTTGTGTGTGTATGTGTGTGTGTGTGATAATTCTGCCATATATAATACTGCACACTACTTTGGATCACAGATTGTGTACCAAAGTTTCTCCAGTAATTAGTGAAGAAAAATAAAATTTAAAATCATACTGAAACATGATGGGATGGGGGAGGTTGTAGTGAAAGGGAAGATGGAGATAAAACGCTAAATATTTAGAATTTTCCTAGTTTATTATCTATTCTGTTGAAAAATCTGAGTCATCAGTAACTGTCATAAAAGTAGTTCATTGTTCCTAATCACTAGAAACAGAATTGGAATTATATTTGCACAAGTCACACAATATAGAAAGTGGACCTTATTAATTTTAGTAACCGCCTCTTCTTTTTGTTGTTAAAAATTGTCTCTATCAGAATTATTGCCCAGAAATATCAATATCCCTTGTGTTGAATGAGATAATTGAGCCTATATTAATAAATTCTTTGATGTGAGAGAAAATCTTTTGTTTTTCACCTTAAATCTCTAGTCCTAATGTAGTTACCAACACCTCAAGGTCAGCCCTTAAAATGTTTTGAAAATCGTTTCCAGAATTTGGATTGAACTGTGATCCTTTATTTTGTTCTCTTGAAAACAGGTTCTGAATGTGACTCCTAATGATGGCTTTGCCAAAGTGCATTATGGTTTTATCCTGAAGGCCCAGAACAAGATTGCTGAGAGCATCCCTTATTTGAAGGTAACTGTCACTGCCTTTCTTTTTTCATCTTAAAATTCCTTGGAGTCATTTGGATGTCCTTGATTATGCATTATGGATTGATTGTCATGCCCTCTGCGGTTGATTGGTACTTGCTGCTAGGTCTTTTCTCTCTCCCCATTACCACCATATGCACTATATGAATTTACCTTACAGTTGAAAGTATGTAATGTAAAAAAATTCTTACTGCAGGCATCAACAGGGGAATGGGGAAAATATCTCAAGGAAAAATTCTGAAAATAAATCAGCAACGTTGTTGCTTTTGGAAACGACAAAAGATAAAAAAGAAAGGCATGATTATTTTAATGTCTTTTAAAAATTAGTTTAATCAGTACATTATTTCCTGTAAGAAAATCAAGTATAAATTATTTCAGTGGTCATTGCCATGGGATGGGGGTACTAATATAACTGCACATATAAAATGAGGTGAAGAATTGAGGCTGTCTAAATAAAACATGCTAATCTAAAACATTCGAGTTATATCAGCATTGTGTTTGACATGGTCAAAATTATGTTTGGACTTGGTGACTTTGGTTAGCTGGGAAATTACGTAATGGTATGTTAAATTCTTATACCTCTTCCAAAGAGCTTAAAGTGTTCCATAAAGATGACATCACTTATCTTCCCTAGGATGTAGGGAAGCATGAAACCATCTTGAGGCATAGGACTGGCCTGGGCTCCTTCTCTCTCCTAGGTTCTCCTGTCCTTTATTATAAATCCCTATTGAAATTTTTTTAACAGGCTGTGCAATAAACAACTCAACACACCAAGAATGAAGTCATTATTTTGCCCTCTTCTAACCCCTTCTTCTAACAAACATCTCCCATTTCTATTGAGGGTACCCCTTTCTTCATCTTCATCCACGTTCACAGATTTGGCATTTATCCTTGACTCATCACTCCCACTCTCCCAATATATCAATTCAGTGCCAAATCTTGCCATTTTTACTTCCAGCACTTCTCTCGTGTCTTTCTGCTTCTTTCCATTCACATGACTCCCTTTTGTTCTGGCCCTCATCATCTTTTACCTAGTCCCTCTCCACTCCTGGCCATATTTTGCAGTATTTTTACAAATCTGACCATGTCACTCCCCAACTTAATAAACTCTAATGGTTCCCAGTTACCTCTCTGGTTAAATATGATCTCTACTGTCTCATGTTTAAAGCTGTTCAAAACCTTGGTCCAAGCTACCTTTCTGGTTTTATCATACATTTTACCTCTTTACTTTCTATGGTTCAGGAAAACTGGCCTCTTTCATCTACTGGCCTTTGTGTTGGCTATTCCCCATGCCTCCATATAGGCCTTTCTCAACACTATTCTTCAAATCATTAGGCTTCCTCATTTATTAAATGAAGGTGACACTGGCAATCTTTGTCATAGGAATAATAATTTGTAGCACAAAAGGATAGGAATAAGGACTAGACCTGGGATTTTACTGAAAAAGGAAGTTCCAGGATAAGGAAACTCCCTCTACCAATGCAGATAGATACTTGCTCTACAGCTTAGAGCTTCTGAGAGTTGCCTCGAGCACTAAGATGTTAAGTGACTTGCCCAGGGTCACAGAGCTAATAAGTGTCAGAAGTGGAACACAAACCCATGATTTCCTCTCTCCAAGGCCAACTCTCTATCTACTACTCTGAGACTGCCTCTCATTTTGTAAAACAAAACTCTGCATATTTACCACATTTTGTCATAAATACAACATTACCACATTATTTACCACATTTTGTCATAAATACAACAGGAATAATTATAAAAATGGTAGCAATAGGGATAGAAACTGGCTTTAAGAATTCATTGGTGTAAGGAATTCCTAGGTAAGGAGGCGTCTTCTACAAAGGCAGGCCAACACCTTCTCTGCTTGTTAGAGTCCTGAGAGTTACCTAGAGCATTAAGAAGTTAAGTGACTTACCCAAATTAAATGACTTGACTCAGGCAGTATATGTAAGGGATGGGATCTTAACCTCTGTCTTTTTGGCTGTGAGACTAGCTCTGAGCTCTACTATGTATGCATGATGCTGTCTCCCAAAATATGGAGAATTTAGACTACAATTCCTTGAATCTAATATCCTTTTATTCTTTTCTACTTTGCAATTCCTCCTCATCTTTTCTCCTTGCTTCTCGTTTTCAGCCAATGGAACATGAAGTTTTTGAAAAGAAGGCTTGTGTCATTTTTTTTTATCTTTGTATCTCTAGCAGTTAAATCATGGAGCTTTGCACATTGGAGGAGTTTAACCACTGATTGAATGGAAAGAGGGAAAAATGAGCAGAATGGTGAACAGGAAAGACCATTGAATTAGAGTCAGAAGAACTGGCTTTGCATCTTGTTTCTACAGCTTAATATTGATGTGACCTTGGGCAAATAAATTCACTCCACTGGGTCTTAATTTCTTAATTCATAAAAATGAAAGTGTTGGACTAGGAGACCTCCAAAAGCTCTTCTAGCTTTAAATCTTTTGATTCTATTTTAAAATGGGAATTGGTTAGGGAGAAACTATGTTTTCTAAGATACGAATTTATTTCCATTTTGTTGCATTTTTGAGTGGTTTTATCAAAAGCTCAGCATGAATTTATTTCCAATGAAAAGAAATATATCTTTTGGCTGTCTCTATATCACTTCACACCTTCTAGGGGTAATTAACTATTTTGGTTCAAGTATAATAGTTAAAGACTGGCTGATAGGGTAAGATTCAGGGGAGGAAAAGGGGATTTGGCAGAAATACGACCAGAGACGTCCTTTCCTGCAGGGAAGAACCTTAAATCTCTCAGAAAGGACTACAGGCTTAACTACATAATCTCTCCCACAGAGAAGTGTCTTCTTTACTTTATGACCAGCCCCAGTCCTTGATAGTGATTGCCTTATTGTTAAGATCTGGACTGTGATATCTATTTTGTCTTGAGTTGTAAATTTTGATTCATGCAAAGTTGAAACAGCATCTTTTTATGTAGCTCTTAAATGTGTGGGTGTGATTAGCTTTTTCTTTTCTTAGTTTGGTGCTCCTTTCTTAGATGTAGCTCAATGGATAAAGTAAATTTATTTATTGAAATCTCTCAATTCAATATTACTAAGACATTTTTTCTTTTACTTTTTCATCAGGAAGGACTGGAATCTGGTGACCCTGGCACTGATGACGGGCGTTTTTATTTCCACTTGGGTGATGCTTTGCAGAGAGTTGGGAACAAAGAGGTAGTGATCTCCTAAACTCATTGTTTTCTCTTACAGAGGAAATGGTAGAAAATAAAACAAAGTCAGTTGTAGAAAAAGAAAAACCAAAAAGAAAATTGCCAAAGGAAATACTCAAATATTACTTAGGCAACTAGGTGGTGGAGGGGGTAGAGCACTGGACCAGGACCTAGAAAACCTGAGTTTAAATACTGCTTCAGATACTTCCTAGCTCTGTGATCCTAAGCAAGTCACTTAACTTTTCTTTGCCTCAGTTCCCTCATTTGTAAATATGGGGATAATAATAGCACCTATATTCCAGAGTTGTATCAAATGAGATATTTACAAAGCACTTTGCACTTATTCAAATGCTAAATTATCTGGGATATCAAATATTCATTAGATATTTTATAGCTTGTAATTTAAGCCAGGAATTGTTTTCAGTGTAATCCCTGGTCTAAATTTTGAGAGTCCAATTTTCCCTGAGAATTTATATTCTCATGTTTGACATCACAGTGTGTTGCCAGGAAACTGACTAAGTAATCCAACAGTCTCTTTCAAAGTGCCATGGGGAGGCAGATATGGAAGGGAAACATTGTTTTGCAGTGAAAAGTGTGTGACAATTAGCAAAAGAGGCAAAGTAGTATTAATAGGAGCTGACATTTATATTGCCCTTTTGTGTGACAAAGCCCTTTATATGTTATCTCATGGCAAAGAAGCATCTGACAATTAACAAAAGAGGCAGAGTAGATAAAAGTTTAAAGAAAATACCTTAATAAGTTTCCTAGGTTTGTTTTGAAAATTTGCTATCATAACTTTGTTATGAAATTAGAAAGATGTAAGTATCTCTTAGGAAGGATCTTTATTTTACATAATCTGTTTACAAACTCACCATTACAACTAGTAGCATAATTATTCTCCGCAGCACCTTGGGCCAAGTGTTAGGTGAACGCTCTTAGCTGTAATTTCTGACAGCCACTGCCAAAGAAATACGTGGAAAAAACCCCAAAAACTTGTTGAACATTTCCTTTGTCACAATTACTTTTTTCTCAGGATGATGTCATTTCTTTAATCATAAAGGACATTATTAATTGTGACAACATATTCTGAAAGCTAGGAAGGCAATGAAGAGTACCAGAGATCAGACTAGGTTTGGAGTCAGAAAGATTGGGGTTCAAATTCTGCCTCAAATCCTTACTAGCTGTGTGACCCTAAGCAAATAACCTTCTGTCAAATGAGGGTTTACTCAATGACCTTAAAGATCTCATCTTGCTCTACATTTACAATTCCATGAAAAAACAATCCACACTGATTTCTAAGACAGACATGTGGGGCTACCAGGCATGGATCACTTCTTGAAAGTCAGTGGATTAAGGATCAAAGGAGGAAGCTGCATCATTGTTTGTAGCAATTAAATTCAGTATGTACAGTGCAGACATAGCTAATTGTAACATAGCTTTGCATTTCTAAAATTAATCAAAAGCACGGATCCAGTTGTGGATAATCCTGGATTCAAAAAATCAAGGGGGTTTGTGACAGGGAATTTATTGGCAAAAGACATGAACTGATTTGGAGTAGTAGAGGTTTAGATAATTGACACTATTTTTGGTACGTTTCAATTTTTCCATATCTGGTCCTACATAACCTGCCATTCTGACAGCTGAAATATCGTGTGGTGTTAGGAGTGAATTGAAAGAAGAGAGTCAAAATTGCTGACTAATAAGTATTTTGGCTTCTTCACACCTTTTGAGATGGAAATGACCCTCAGTCCCCTTGAATGACGGACAGAAGCAAGATTTTGCTGACAGTATCTGTCTAACATTGAATAAATGTCCATGCCTGATTGATATAAATGCATTTGTCACACAAGACACATTTAATTTGTCTTTGAACATCACAGAAACCAGGGCCAATGATAGATACAGGAAATCTATGTTCTCTTTCACAGCTTGGTTGGAAAGACACTTTTGTCATCTCAGTAACAAAAAACAAACAACAAAAAACAGCTCACTGCAAAAGCATTTGTTTAGAATTTAGGATTTGAATCTTTGGGACTTATCTACAAACTCAATTAATCTCAGTATGGAAAGTAGAGAGGTAGTTTTTCATTGCAAAGAGATCATGGGGAACCAATGTACTAGTACCCCCCCCAAAAAAAACCCTTCTCTTGCTTTTTTTCTGAGAATCTCTTCAACTCCATGCAGATGACCTCCAATTCTATTCAAAAACCATTTTTTTAAGCACTCTACTCTATGTAAGGTACTGTCCTAGGCATTGGAAGTACAAAGATGAAAAGTCAAGTCAACAAGCATTTATTAAGTGCCTGGCAGCATAGTAAGGATAGAGACAAAGAAAAGCAAAAATATGGTCCCTGCCTTCATGGACCCCATTCTGTTGGGGGAAACAACATGCAAAGAACTCTGTGTGTATAAGACAGAGTAAATTGAAGGCAACAATATCGGAGGGAAGCCACTGGCATTGAGGGAGACTGGGAAAGGCCTTCTGCAGATGGTGAGATTTTTTTTCTGAGACTGAAGAAGACAGTCAAGCTGAGGGAGAACATTCCAAACATGGGGAGAACATATCAAAACATGTAAGGTAAGGGGTTGAAGCGTTATGTTCAAGGAGAAGCAAGAAGACCGGTGTTGTTAGGTCATAAGAGTTGCCAGAGGGGAATTGATGGATGTATCAGAAGACTAGAAAAGTAGGAAGGGGGCAGATGGTGAAGGGTCTTAAAAGCCAAACAAGATTTTATATGTGGTCCTGGAGGTCATGAAGACATAGTCCATGCCTTCAAGGAGTTTATAACTCTTCAAGATCTTTATTACCAGCTTGGACCTCTATTCCAAACTCCAGACATCCGTTACCATCTCCTTATGACAGGACCAGAGTTAAAATCCCACCTCTTCCACAAACTATCCATGTGACCTTGGGAAAGTCATTGAACTTCTGGGCCAAAGTTTCCTTATCTTTCAAATGAGAGGCCTGGGATAGATGATACCGAATGATGGTCCTATTGCTTTTCCTTGATGTCTGGCCAGCATCTCAAATACAGTCTATTTAAAATTGAGCTTTTCTTTCTCACAAACTCTGTTTTGTTCTTTTTTTTTTCTGATTTCAGAGTATTTGTCAGTATCACTGCCTTTTTCTCAGCATCCCTTGATATTATCTCGAATCTTCTTTTCCCTTCCTTTCCTCTCCCACATAGCTACCTAGTCCTCCATGGTACTTCATATTCATGGAGGCTTTTTGTGGGCAGAGAATTGTGCTAAGCCCTAGAGGCTGTATAGAGGTTGAAGAAAAACCACACTCAGCTCCTGTGGAGTTGATAGTCTGCCAATCCCAGCATCCTAGTACAAGCTCTCATTCCCAGCTGATAGGACTCTTGTAAAAGCTTTCCTAGCTATTTTTTTCCCTCACAGCTCACCTTTTTTTTTTCTCATAGCTAATCTCTCCCCATTCTCTCCTTCTTCCAATCTATCATTCAGACAACTACCAGGTTAATTTTCCTTATGCATCGATCTGCCCACATCACTCCTCTGTTCAAAACCCTGAAGTGACTCTCTGTTGCCTTCCAAATAAAGCTTAGATTCTTTAGCCTGGCATTCTAGGCCTTTCACAATCTGTCAGTACCTCATGTCCATAACTTTATCTTATCTTGCTACGCTCCATTTCAGTTAGACTAGTTCTCTTGTTCTTAATGGTATCCACGAAGCTTTTTAAAAAAATTTTTTTTGATAACTATTTCAACATATTTAGTTTTTCATATGATCCTATATACTTTATTTTGTGAATTCAGAAACATTATTCTGAGAAGGGGTCCTTAGACTTCACCAGATTGTCAAAGGAGTCCATGATAAGCAAAGTTTTAAGAATGAAACCCCTCAATATCATCTGCATCTTCCTGTTTCTGGGCCTTTGCATATCCACAGAAGACCTACTTTGATGGCTTCCAGGACATCTTGGGTTGTTGAAGGCTTAATGAACAGGGTGCAAGCTCTGCCATGTCCTATCAAACTGGGAAGATGTTAACAGCCTGTCCTGTTCTAAGGATAGACCATGTGTGTTCCAAGGATAGACTCTGTCCATTTTCTGTGGACCAGTTTAGTCAAGCTTGGAGAAATTGGCCACAGCCACATAAAATTTTTAGTCCCAGCAGTTCATTAAAACTATTAAGTCACATAAAAGTTTCGTTCATTGTTGTGAAATGAGTATCTTTACCAAGGAAATCACAAATATTTGAGGTATTGAACTATTGATGAAGTATCTTGGTCATGTTATTTCAAAGGAATGCCCTTCAATTCTCTCCCCACTCCTCCCTTCAGTTTTCTCCCCACTCCTCCCTTCTCTCTATTGAACTTCTCTTTTTCCTTCAAAGCCCAACTCAAATGCTACTTTTTCCGTGAAGCCTTTCTCTATCCTCCTAGTTAATAGTGATCTTTCCCCCACTGACCTCATGTAGCATTTTTATGCCTCACTCGTGTACTCAGTGTGTATTTATTTTATAAACCCAGGTTGTGTCTTATTTTATATCATAATAATGTTTACAAATGCCATATCTCCTCATTAGAATATAAACTCCATGAGGGCAGAGGGACTGTGTATTATTCATCTTTGTATTTCCCTGTCATACTGCCCTGCACATGGTAAGTGTGGAATAAAATCTTATATATGGAGTGTTCCAAAAGCTATTAAGGCTTAAAAATGCACTAAGACTTAAGGGCACCCTCTATTAATTTGAATGGAAGACATGAAATATGAATTAACTGTTGTAGTTGACATTGCATTAATAGAAAATCACATGGCCTTCATGTTCCCTGTTACGTAGGCTGTGACATTTACTGAATAGCCGCTCTGTGTCAAATATGTTTCTAGATACCAAAATGAGATGGCTTCAAAAAAAGCTGTGGCACTTGCCCTCTGGAAGCTTAGAATCAAACATTTGAGGACGTCAGTCTAGCAATTTTGTATAGGATGGAATGGAGGGAGAAGAAACAGAAGGCAGGTAAAGCAGCTGTGGGTTGTTTCAGTTGCTTAGGAGTTAGGTACTAAAGACCTGTCCCGGAATTTTATCTATAGAAATAGAAAAGAGTTGTCCAGTTTTCACATTCAGCAAAACTTTAGTTCATACCAAAGTGATTTTTCATGCCAAGACTCACAAACTCCACTTGTATTAGTGGTCCAGTCATTCATAGCAACAAAATGGGTGTGTGTTTGTGGGGGATGGGAGATATTTGGATACTCTTTGTCTCTCAAAATTACTTCTTAGGTGTATAATTTTTTGAGAGGGATTGTGTCAGTGAGGAGAACTCAATAATAGCATTATTATAGCACTTTAAGATTTACAGAGCTCTTTACTTCTCTCTTTGCATCCTCACAGTCACATTGTGAGTCGAGTGTTTCTCATTATTTTCATTTTACAGATGAGGAAACTGAGATAGAGAGGTTAAGTGACTTGCCCAGGGCCACACACCTAGTCAGCCTTTAAAGCAATATTCGAACTCACATCTTCTTGGCTCCAAGTTTACCATTTTTAACTACTGTGGCACCTATTTGCCCTTGGGATAAAAAGGATTTAAAAGGAAAGTGAGCATAGAGAAAAGGAAAAGAAAACAGCTCGAAATAAGAAGGCAAAAGGAAGATGGCAAGAAGTCATAGAGATAATGGGAGAAGAGAAAGATAGAAAATGCTCATGTGAAGAGAAGCAGAGGAAAGAGGATGGAATGTGGAGAAGCTTTGTTTCCTGTCAGGTCATCTGGGCGTGGCATTCATGAAGGATGAACACTATTCAGAGTCCTGAACATTTGCACTGTGATGAAGCCAGTCCAATCAAAGTAGACAGGAAAAAAAAGCATTCTCAATTTAAGATATTTTGTACTAGCTATTAACTGCTAAGGGATAGTAATGAAGCAGCAGCACTTTCCCTTTAGAGTACAATTGGCATGTAGTTTCTAAGCTGGAGAGGCAGAGCTAGGAACAGCGGCAGACCTTACAAACAGCTGCTGCCCGGAGCTCATCTGCCATTTGTGTTCAGTGTGCAAAGGATGGAGGTCCTAACACTCTTGTCAGCTTCTTTCATAAATATCGGCAAAAACATCACCAGCGGTGTCATCTTCTAATGCAACAGTTATGAATGGATCAACCAATTAACTAAATTGAATGTGACACTGTGAGCTGAGCCTTTCTATTTTCCTGGTAAACACACCTTTTGTTATGAATGTGAGCCTGGATCTCCTGAAACAATACAGTCAGTGAGTGATGTAGACCTGATTCCTTCACTTCAGTTGCCATCTCCTATAGGAAGATATGCATTCTCTCTAATGCTTGGATCCATGGAAACCTATATTATTCACACTGGAGACAAAGCTTTCATAAATGTTTCATACAAAAAGTACTCTGAATTAACATGTGAAGATATCTTAGAAAGAATTCAACAAACATTCATTAATTATCATTTGCAGCTATGAAAGAAGATGGGAATATTGAACCAAAAACAAAATAATCTCTGCCCTTCAAGTAGCTTATGTTATATGAAGGGGGGAAGAATACAACATGTACACAGATAAATAAAACCAAAGCCATTATGTTAGGGGGAAGGGCGTTGACGACTGTAAGGTAAAATAGAGGGCCAAGAATGACTTTGGACAGCTAGGTGGTACAGTGGTTAGAGTTCTAAGCCTGAAGTCAGGAAGACTCATCTTCCTGGGTTCAAATCCAGCCTCAGACACTTACTAGCTGTGTGACTCTGGGCAAATCACTTAACCTTGTTTACCTCAGTTTCCTCATCTGTAAAATGAGCTGGAGAAGGAAATGGCAAACCACTCCAGTGTCTTTGCCAAGAAAGCTCCAAATTGGGTTATGAAGTTGGATACGACTGAAAAGACTCAATGACAACAAAATGACCTCACGCAAAAGAAGTTAGGGATTCTGAGATGCGGGGGTGAGGAGAGAGTGCATTTCAGGGATGGGGGACATCCCGTGTGAAATCATGGAAACCAGAGGTTCAGTGTCAACTCCACAGGCAGCTTAGTTTTGCAGTATGCAGGATGTGGAGTCAGAAGGACTTGAGTTCAAATCTACATGAGACATTTCCTACCTGTGTAACCTGGGCAAGTACCTCCTAAAATCTCTTAATAGCACCTACTCATATGGTTGTTGAGAGGATCAGATGAGAGTGTATGAGTGTGTGTGTCACTTCACAAACCTTAAAACACTATATAAATGCTAACTATTGTTGATATTTTAGTGCTCTCATAGCACTTATTTCCAGGGAACAATTAGTTGGCCAGTTTGGTTGAAATGGTTATTTTTACTGCTATTACTATTATCATTCCCAGGGAGCCATTAGTCAGCCAGTTTGAATGGAATCTGAGAGGGAATCAGGCCAGAAAGATAGATGTGAGTCCAATTATGATAATACTATCTAACATTCTGTATATTGTTTACTAAGTGCCAAGCAGAGATCTAAGTGCTTCACAATTCTTATCTCATTCGATCCCCTGGGAGGTAGATGGTTTTATCTCCCCTTCACAAGTGAGGGAAATGGGGCAAACACAAGTTAAGTAACTTGCCCAGGGTAACACAGTTGCTAAGTATCTGAGGTCAGATTTGAGCTTGGGTCTTCCTGACTCTAGGCCCGAGCTCTATCCGCTGTACTATCTAGCTCTGAAGGGTTTAAAGGGGCAGACTGACAAGTTTGTACTTTATTCTAGATGTGGTAGAGAGACAGAAGATTCTTACATAGTGTCAGACTTTGTTTTAAGAATGTTAATTTGGCAGCTGTGTAGATGATGGATGGGGGATGGGAAAGATGCATCAGAGAGATTATGCTGCTTGAATTAAGAGAATGAGACAGATTTGAAAGTTGTTGGTACAGAAATAAGATTTGGCGACTGAGTGAATGTGTGGGGTGGGTATGAGTTAGGTTGAGGAAGATACCAGGCTTGCAAATTTGGGTGTCTGGAAAGACAGAGAGTTTGAAAAAAATAGGAAAGTTGGGAAAACAGTTTTTGGACATGTTGAGTTCTAGAACTGGCAGTTGGGGATTCAGGATTAGATATCAGGAGAGAGATCAGGACTGGATATATGCATCTGGGAGTCATCTACATGGAGATTATAATTGGACCGAAGGAGTGTGTGTGTGTGTGTGTGTGTATGTGTGTGTGTGACAGACAGAGAGACAGGAGGGAAGAAAAGGAGGAGAGAGAGAAAGAAACATACACATGCCAGGCATCTTTAAAAGTTCTTTTGTATCATCTCTAATATTAATTTGTCTCCTAAAAGTCAAGTAGAGAGGGGAAAAATCATTTAGGGCTCCTGAGTTAAAATCTTATTCTTCTACTTCTCGTTTCAAAATATCCTTTCTCCCAAAGAACAAATCAGAGAAACAATTAATAACTTCATTCAAGAGAATGACAATAATGAGACAACATACCAAAACTTATGGGATGCAGCAAAAGCAGTTCTTAGGGGAAGTTTCATATCTCTAAATGCTTACATCAATAAAATAGGGGAAAAGGAGATCAATGATTTGGGCATGCATCTGAAAAAGCTAGAAAAGGAACAAATTGAAAATCCCCAATTAAATACCAAGTTAGAAATACTGAAAATCAAAGGAGAGATTAATAAAATTGAAATCAAGAAAACTATTGAATTAATAAATAAAACAAAGAGCTGGTTTTATGAAGAAACCAATAAAATTGATAAACCTTTGATCAATTTGATTAAAAAAAAGAAAGAAGAAAATCAAATTACCTGTATCAAAAATTAAAAGGGTGAGTTCACCTCTAATGAAGAGGAAATCAAACCAATAATTCGGAATTATTTTGCCCAATTATATGCCCATAAATTTGACAACCTTAGAGATATGGATGAATATCTACAAAAACATAAATTGCCCAGGTTAACAGAAAAGGAAGTAAAATTTCTAAATAACCCCATCTCAGAAAAAGAAATTGAGCAAGCCTTCAATGAAC
>CM053622.1:233293320-233325210 GCA_028646595.1 Phalanger gymnotis | reverse complement strand
TGTAAATTAATTCAATGCCAAGTTATACATGGAAGTTATATGGGATTCCATGCCTTCTTGGGGAGGGAGGGAGGAGGGAGGGAAGAAAATCTGGAACTCAAAATTATGTAGAACTGTTTGTTGCAAACTAAAAATAAAAAAAGAAGAAAAAAAAAGAAAATAAATAAATAAAAAGAGAAAAAAATATCCTTTCTCCTACTTTTTTCATAGAAAATATACATCCTTTAATTTTGAATCACCAGGGATCTATTTTGAATGTGCTATCAGATTTTTGAATTTTGAGTAATTGTTACTGATATTATTTAATTGTGTCTTGTTATTCAATTTATTAGTTAGAACACTAGAAATAAGGGAAACAAGTCTTAAATGTTAGACAAATACAATTAGAATGGAAAACAGTATTTAATGTTTTTTAAATTTAAAAGATGAAGGGCTGAGATAAATTCCTTTTTCAGGTAAATTGTTATTAAAACCTTCCCTAATAATTGTCTTTGTATGGTTAAGAATACTTTTAGCCCAAATATGTGGGTAAGGACAACATACAAGAGTGGCTAAAATGAATTTGTCTAATCTCAAATATTTTGCTATTTTATTTCCTAGCACGTATATGCATATGAATACAAAACATGATATTCCCTTTGAAGGTGAGCCCAGTGTTTAAAAATTAAAGAGCAGGTTAATTGTTTTTTGTTCTAAGAAGTACATTCTTTAATTATTTTTTTTTTCTAACTGATCCATACACTTAAAGTGGGAAATGTGATTTTAAAAGTGTCAGAATATGAAGGTCAACATAGATGATAATAATTCATATATTCAGGTGAAGCAACCAATGCATTACAATTATTATAAGAATAATATAATTAGATTTGTGACAACTGGAAGGATAAGGATTAAATGAATAAGAAGATGCACTTTCTAATGTGGCCAAAACTATGGAAGGTGCTTAAGAAACATAAGGAAAGGGCTTCTTCGAGAGCATATGGAGACGACACCATTCAAAAGGGGACATATGGAGAAGCATACTTTCAGACAGCTGTCTTTGAGAAGACTAGTTGTCTCCAAAGCACATTGTATCATGTTACAATTATCTTGAAGTCACAAAATGGTTCCCCTTATGTCGGAAGAAGGGGAGAGGAATAAGCACTTATATGGTATCTACTCGGTGCCAGGCACTTCCTTTCTTATCCCAGATGCATTAATGTTGTATGTGCAGAAGCTTTTCAGTTACCGGTTCTCTCTTCTGCTGTAGATGCAGTATTATGTTCCTTCAGTTACTTTAATTTTTTATCAATGTCTCTATTCCCACTGTCTCTTTTCCCCTCACCCCTGATCCCTTCTTCTCCTTTGATATTTCCCCTTCTTATCCTCCCCTTCAGTCCTATCCTGTTCATTAGCTGTTAAATTCCACTTTTGAGCCCCTTTCCAAAAAGCATTTCTCTCACTTTCTTTATTACCTATTTTCTCTTTCTGTTTACTCTAGACCTTCATTCTCAAGATTTATGACCCTTATGATTCACTAGTGCCTCTCTTTTCTCTATATTCTTCATATAACCAAAGCTTCCAAGGCATCTGTTCTAGGATAACTTGGTCTTGATCTTGAGATCTAGGTTTTTCCCTCTAGGATTTTTTTTTTAGCCACTTCCTTGTAGGACTTGCCCCATCTATTTCCCTTTTCTAGTGTGCTTCACTTCCAGAATAGTGTCAATTATCTCAGGTGATAGAGGTCATTGCTCTGTAATAGAGCTCTCCCCTACTGAGATCATCCATTATATGGAGCTCACCACTGATCTGTACCCTTTGTTGTTGACTTTTTTTTCTACCTTTGCCTGGAAATTTCCTTCCTGTGTCAATGTCTCCCATTCCTCCAGGTGAGATTTGTCCCCAGGGGGTTCAATTCTCACCTCCCAGGAAGTAGAATTTTTAAGCACCAAATCTCCCAGACTTAATCCTATACCTCCCTTCACTGACCAACTCTCTTTACCCACAGGAACATTCATCACTCTCTCACTTCCAAAGTGAGGCCTCTTTTCTTTCCCCACCTCTTCAATCTCTCCTCCTCATCCCCCAATTCTCTCTGCTGTAGGCTGTAATCTTTCTGAGACTTCAGAGGTCACCGTGCCCTCATTGCTAGATTTGACCTTGGCACATCACTCTTCTCTATCCCCCTGCTCCCCACCCCTTTACATAAACTCTTATGTAATATAGTGCCCCCAAAAAGCAGTCACTTTCAGTCAAGGTGTCTCCAGGTTCTGCCTATAATGCCCCATGTCTGCCTCTTCCTGTGTAATCTCTACCGATTTTCTACCTTCCCCCACCCCATCTCCTTTTGAGCATTTAGAAAGAAGTCTCTTACTGGATTATCAGGTGTCACTGCTACTATCACTGTTCTTGCCTGCTGCTTTTATTCACTCCTCTTACATTTCTGTTTGGGGTGTCTGAGAGGCAGATAATCTCTTTAGTTCTCATTTTTTTTTCTAATAATGTTTCAAACTCTTCTTTATTATTCAGTTTCCATCTTATGCCCTGTATGGTTAGGGTCAGATTTGCAGCATAGGTTACCCTGGGCTACATCCTGAGCTCCATTACTCTTCCGAACTCATCATTCCCTCCTCTTTTTTTCTAGTGGGTGAGAATAGTTCTACTTTATTAGAATGTCTTTTTTTTTTGTATTTGAAAGTCTTTTTTCTAATGTCTTACGGTACTTGTTTCTAGATCGAATTGTTAAATTTAACTTAGAGTTTGCAGTTGGGTATTTTTCTGGAGGCAATCTGTGAATTCTTTCAATTATAATTTCATTTTCTTTGTTTGGCAGTTCTATTATTTCCTTCATTGTGGTGTTAAGATTTTGTTTTTGTTTTAGTATTTTTAACCTTTCTTGTTCTTCTAGAAAACCTATAATCCTTAGATTGTCTTTATGCAGCCCATGTTCAAGTTCAATATGTTTTGTTTGTATAATGACCATTTTTTTCTTTTACTGTTACTATTTTTTACTTCTCTTCTTCTAGATTGTGCTTAATTTCTATATATTTGTATTCCTAATCTATTGCTCTCTTTTGTTTCTTTGGTGAGGCTTGCCATTGAAAATTCAAGTTTTTCTATGCTGTTCATTATTTTTGATGCGTAGGTCATAAATTCTATTCTTATAATTTCCATTTTTCTTTTAAACCACTCAGGAGCAGCATGCTGTGTTCCCATGCTCTCCTCTAACTCCACAGGCTCCTCTATCCCGTCAAGTATTTCCTTGATTTTGTAGTGTTTATTCATAGACGCCTCAACTAGTTTACTAGATCTGGAGGCCTTCTTTCTTTCTGTTACTATTTTTTCCTGTTGATTTATCTGTTTATGTTCAAGGTCTTTGAGTTTTCTTCTTTCTGAAATCTTTGGGACTTTCATTCTTTTTGGCTATTTATTTTCCTCATCACCCACTTCCTGACTCCCTCTGATTGTGGTTTCCTTGGAGGCTGGATCTCAAAGTGTCTCAGCATTCTCCCACACTGAACAATTCATGGTCCCCCAGCCTGACTTTTGGGTGGTTGGAACTGGACCCAGCTGGATTCTGTGTTCTTCCTTCAGACTTCGAAGAGTCTACACAGTCCCTCAAATGCAGAGTGTCCTGTCCTGGTGCCCTGTCCCACTCCAGCTGTTCCTTGGTTCTTTGACCCAGCGCTGGCAGTTCAGAGCTTTGCAACCTTGGTGCTTTTAGGGTGCAGCCCTTAGAAGGCTTTTTGTTCCTTAAAGGTTTGTGGCCAAATTGACTGTCAAGTTCCACAGCCTGAAACCAAGGGTCTCCACAGCAACAGAAAGAGAGAGTGGGGACAAAGGTATGGAGTGGGTTTTGATGTAAGGCTGTGTCCTGTCCTTGGATCTGCTATTGCAGCTTTGCTGTTGGTAGTGTGGAAGGTGGGAGAAAGGGATTGAGTAAGCTGAGGGTAAGTGAATGTCAATTCTGAGATTTGGGTTTTTTGTTTTAACCTTCTTTTGTATTCTGGTGTCCTGGACCATGGAGACAGCTGAATTTGCTTTATCTTTGGTGCAGAATTTCTGTTTTGGAGAGGTTTGAGAGGTTGTGAGGAGCAGAAAAGATGTCTAATCCACCATCTTGTTGTTCAACTTTAAGTTTTTTTTAATAACACTTCACCAGATGTTTGAAAACAAATCTTAGTTTTTATTTTTCTATTTTTCAGGCATACAAGTGGTATGAACTTGGACACAAGAGAGGTCATTTTGCATCTGTTTGGCAGCGTTCACTTTACAATGTAAATGGAATTAAAGCCCAGCCTTGGTGGACTGCAAAAGAAACTGGTTATACTGAGTTAGTGAAGGTGAGTACCAGTGTCCACTTAACCCCAGATTATCTGTGATATCAAAAAAGGAATGCTGTCAGCTATGTAACATGAGACTGGAAGAGGCAATGAGATTAGGACAGATCACCAACAGATACAGAATTCAGCTGTTTAGAGACACCTTCATTGTGAACCATACTGCATTGATTGTCACTTTCTCCCTCTTTTAAAAAAAATACACATGCACATATGGACATACAACATCCTGAAGAATCCGTATTTGCCATTAATTGGGGAGAGCATGTGCAAGACATACGTGCCCTTGGCATTTTGGAGCAGGAAGGGAAGCATTTTCAGGGGAGTCTCTGGCAAGAGCCTGTGCCAGGTGCTGGTGATACAAACAACAAATGAAACAATCTCTACTCAGAAGGAGCTTGGGGAAACAACAAGTATGTATGTGAGTGTATTCAGAATAAATGTGAAGCGAATAAAGGTAAAATACCAAATAGTTAAACGCGAGGAAGCTTGAGAGGGAAGGCTTTAGCAGCTGCAGGGATCAGGAGAGGCTTCATATAGAAAGTGTGCTTGCGCTGAGTCTAGAAGGAAGAAAGGGATTCCCTGAAGGAGTGACTATTCCATGTGTGATCTTTGCTTATTGGCTAAGTACCTGGTAATGCTCTGTTCTCAGTGATTATCTATTTCTTTATTCGCTTTAACTGTCCCTCGGTGAGTTTCACAGAACTTGCCTATAGGATAATAAACACGTATATGCATAAGTATAGTATATGCATAAGTATAGACTCTACTGTCTATATGCAAATGAAATATTCTGCAATCTGCCTTGATACAAATGAAGTTTTAATTTGCTGTAATTAATAATTGATCCATTAAAATAAAATATTTTCTACTGAAGTACTTAATATTTTCTGTCAGATTATAGCTAAAGTTCACAGCTCCCACATCATTCAAGAATACTTTTTCCTAGGGCATTTAGGTGGCACAGTAGATAGAGCAATGGCCCTGGAGTCAGGAGGACTTGAGTTCAAATTCATCCTCAGACACTTACTACCTGTGTGACTCTGGGCAAATCACTTAACCCTGTTTACCTCAGTTTCCTCAATTTTAAAATGAACTGGAGAAGGAAATGGCAAACCACTCCAGTATTTTTGCCAAGAAAATCTCAAAAGGGGTTATGAAGAGTTGGACACGAATGAAAAATGACTAAACAAGAAGAGGAAGTTAGCTAGAAAAATAGCCAAAGTGATTTCTCCTTCTTAACTAGAATTGGCACATTATTCTCTTCCATTGAAGCTAACTGTTTAAGAAATTCTTTTATGAACAGCTTAAACTTAAAAAAAAATAGCAAATCACTAATGCTAGTCACTTAAAACTGACATTTCCTGTTAAGCTTACTTATTATGGGAGCTTTAGTGGTAAGGGCAAAGAAATCCTTCTCCTCAGCCTTGCCAATCAAGTGTCCATTTCCAAATCCCATTTCCCCAGGGCTTCCCAAAATGGTACTCAAACTCAGCTTCTGTAAGCCCTTGCCCAGTATAAGTCCTGTATTACAAAGGGGAAAAAAAAAGGAAGGAGTATAAATTAATTAGAGTGGGCACACCAACACCAAATTCCCTAACATTAAATTTGTTTTTGAAATTTAGTGGTATGTAATTTGCTAACTAGTTATATATGTAAAAGTTGTGCTTTTTAAATTGACTTGTGACTTTTTTAACTACATATGTATATATGTATATGTGCATACAAGCATGTGTGTATATATGTGCATATATATTTTATGCATGTGTGTATTATATATAGTTATATACATAACTATGTAAGTATACATATATGTATATGCCCTATGGGCTTTTAAAATTGACTGCTGACCCAGAACCACCATAATAGGAGACAATTTGCTGTCAGAAGAAACCTTAGTGTTCATTAACAGTTTATGTAACAGCCAGTGCTACATTAGGATGCCAAACTAAGGCAAACCACTTATAACACAATTACCTGGACATTGGCATTTGAGTGACTGCTAATCTATCCCAGGGATGTGTTTTGTGAGGAGACAAAAAGAAAGCAATGTCCCTTAGGGCATGGAAATAAGTGAAATGTGTGGTTCAAGACAAAGAACACTGACTCTGGCATCAAAGGACCTAAATTTAAACCCTGACTCAAATACTTACTATCTGTGTGATCTTGGAAAAGCCATCCATCCTCCCTGGGACTCAGTTTCCTCATCCATTCAGTGTCAAACTGGACTAAAGACCCCTTTAGGGTCCCATCAAGTTATGCATCTGTGGTCCTATGAACCCAACTCTCTCTGTTTACTAAATAATCATAATTTCTGCTCATTTTGGTAACTCTTTGCATAGGTTTAACCAGCAGTGCAACTGGACACCATAATTGGAGGAGAATTTCCAAAAGAGTTTTCTCTCTTACCTTCATTCTCATTAAAACTGTATGGGATGCATCAAAGCCCCAAGTGCCTTGGGGATATTTAACATAGAAATTGAAACAAAAATGGATTAAGATTTTTGCAGTGAAAAAATCTCTCTTCCAGCCAGAGAAAAGCCCCCATAACCTAAAAATTCTGTTTTTCCCTATTTAAAAAGATTGCTCATTCATCCACACAGTGCTGCTGCTAATTTCGATATAAAATGCATACTACAGAAACCATTAGAGTATCACCAAAACCACTGCATTAGCCAGTAGAAACAGAGCTGGCTAAAAATTCTCCTTTTGTATTTGCTTATCCTGACTCTCTGTAATCATCATGTAAAAAATGATGGAGAGTAAAAAGCACTTGAAGCTTTATTTGGATTTCTCAAGGCATGTGCTCTGATGCAAGCAGATAGCATCACAGATAATTTTGTTCTTTTCTCATATCGAAGTTTTCTTGCTGTTGGAATGGATCACAGGATTACTTTGCCAGCTGTTACACGATGAGTAGAAATGATTGATTAAAGTAGCACTTGCACTGTCATTTTCCCTCCAGGACGTGGCTTTTATTAATTGAGAAATTAATTGTATATGAGTACTTTCACCTGGAAAAAAGAAGACATTGCTAAGCTACCCTATTCAGCAGTATATTAGTAGTTTTGAACTTAGTTCCCAATCAGCCAATTATCTGAGTGATTTTTTTCTTTGTTCTTAAAATGGATTACAAGAACAAAAAAGTCAGATTTTATGGTATAATTTAATTATGATATAAAATTAGCAGCTTAATGTAAAGTAAATGCCCACAGAATCAATAATAACCTAAGTAGAATTTCTTATTCGTATAATCTCTAAATCTAGCTCTTTTAAGTCAAGTTGTGAACTCTGATACATTGGAGAAAGAATCATTAATAACTATGAAAGCAAAAAATGTTTGCCAATAAATGAGTTGTCATTAGTTGATGTACTGTTGAATTAATTTATTGTTCTTATTCTTGGTATACATGTAACAAGCATATGCATTCTGTTGTAAGAATAAGAGCAATGAATACTTAATATGGAATCCCAATGCTACCTGGAGTGCGTGAATGTCCAATTCTTCATCTCTGAAAATAATTGCAAACATTTGTAACACTTTCTATAGAAAGAATGTATGGCATTTATATTTTAATAGATTCTATAAATATCCACTGGTAGCTCTGTCCTCAAGAATGACCTCCCACATGGTGGACCAATTCTATAGTTCTGTCTTCTCATTTTTTCCACCGTGCCCATTGGAACTTCTGTTTTATCTACAAGCTTCCTTTTACTCTAGGTCTTTTCTATGTTTTAGTATTAATTGAAATACAACTTTTGCCTAAGATATTGATACTACCTCCTTTGCCACTGTCTATAGTGTTAGTTATTCCCCAGTTCACTGGGCTAGGAGGAGAAATTGGCACATTCCTTGTTTTCTACTGATACCTCAAGACTTGTGTTAAAATCTTCAATATTCTCCCATTTACTCACATTCAAAACTGTAAGAATCATCCATGACTCTTTCTTCTCCTGTCACCAATCCTCGGCAAAATTATAGTTTGGAGCATTAAAAGAATGCTTTGTAAAAAGTGGGAATTGTGATGATTATGGGGCAACATGGGAAGAACAAATCATGGCAAAAAAAATCCTCATTTTCTTTTTTTGTCAGTTAGGTATTAGCTGATAAGGGACCTGACATAAAGATAATATATATGGATTTTGGTCAGGCATTGGACAAGTTCTCGTACGTCTTCCATGTGGACAATATAGAGGTGATACAATTGTGTGCTTTCAAAATATGTTGAGCAACTGAATCCAAAGAGTGTTAATCATTAACTCAGTATCAATGAAGAGTTCCAAAGGAGTGATACAGGATTTGACCTTGCTTCTCTTCTGTTCGACTTCATTATATCTGTGACTTGGATGATGATATAAGTAGCATTCTTGTCAAATCAATTGCAGAGGTCTGAGGAGGGCAGTTAATAGATTATAATAACAATAATAATAGCTTGCATTTCTGTACTAAGTTAAGGCTGACAAAGCCCCTTAACATATATTCATTTGAAACATCATTTCATTTGATATTCACTATAGCTGCGAGGTATGTGCTCTAATTATTTCCATTTTACAGATGAGGAAACTGAGTGTGAGATTCAGTCTGAGAGTAAGTGACTTGCTCAGGGTCACACAGCTAGTAAGTGTCTGAGAAGGAATTGGAATACAAGTCTTCCTGACTACCAAGTCTATCGTAAAACATCTCAAGCTGAAACAGGAGGCTGAAAATATAAGATGATTTATATACAGATTTTAATATGGCTTCAGTTCAAGGAATACGTGTAGAGTTGCAGGCTTATACAGGTAGTTGCTAAACTTTATTTGGTAATGCCCCCATCCTTTTATTTAAAATTCTCATCTCCTCTGACTTTTCATCAAATGATCTGGCTCTTATTCCATTCACATAAAATTACGAATTTACGACATTTCCATAAGAGTGTGTAAACTAATCTTGAATAAGTAATAAAATAACAATATGTATCTATCGATAAACCTTTTAACATTTTCTTATTTGTAACCTACAAAATCACTATATTAATGTCATCAATATAATGAGTAGACTTGGTTTTTGGTGTAAAATTTCTCAAAATATTCTATCATTGATGGTTTTGCTACATGTAATTCTTTCTCACCCATAAATCAAGACTGAAATTCTGTTTTGGTAACAGCTACAGCAGAAAAATCTCATTTCACACAAATAAGATGTTATAAATAGTAGCATAATATATATATCACTTTGTTTAATAAACCAGAGAACTCTTTATTTAACCATAGCCAAAACATAAAAAAGACTTCCCAGGTTCAAGTGTGTATTTCAATATACTGTAATAAGTGGAGACTATTAGATGCAGTCAGATCAAGTAAATCATTTGGCTCTGGCAAATGGGTTCCTTATCCATTCGTATTTAGAAATATCTAGATCTTTAAAACAAAATGAGAATTGCTCATTGTAGCTTGGTCAAGGGATTAATAAGCAGGCATTTGTTTTCTTTTATTTCATTTGCAGAGAAGGCATTTTTTAAAAATCATGAAACATATAAACTATTGTTTCTTAAATTTGCTGTCCATGTCTCTTACTTTTTCCTAAATTCATTCATTTACTGTCTTTGCCTTGATTTATTTAAAGAACTCAGCTTTTCAAAATATCCACCAAATTTGCAAGTTTCTGAAAGAATTTTTAAGTGAATTTGCTTCATCTCTATTATAATTAAAATATCCATTAATTCTGTTAGTTTAACCACCTTCCTAAGTACTTTAACACAAAAAACTGGCATGTTTCAAAATAATTTGTATTTTGCCCCCAAACATACTCTTTTTTAACGTTTTAATTATATTTTATATTTATTCTTTATGAATAAATGAGTCCATCCCCTGAACAGAGTACAGGAGAGTACAAGGACTCAGATGGATGCCAGTCCTTTTACTGACTCCTACTTTGAATCTCCCACCAGGTTCTTCATTGGCCAGTTGCAACCCCCTGACTGCCTGCGTCATGCCCTCCTTAAATGGCTCCTTTAAGCATGCGTACAAGTCTCTAACCTTTCACCTGACCAGAGGCCTAGTCTCTTCTAGATCACAGCTCTGATTAGAACTAGTTCTGATCAGTCACCTGACTTACATGGGATGAGGAGAGGGATACTTTCAACTCTGTGGAAACAAAACTGCTCCCCCCACCCAAACATACTCTTGCTGAAAACTTCCTAGCTAGCTACTCTTGTAAGAACTTGAAAAACTATATGTAACTCTTTGTTCATATTTCTTGGTACAAATGATTGTCTGTGAAGCATGCAATGTGTCCAACTTATACAAGGGATCACATTTTAAAATAGCGTTTTGAGATCTCTGTTTTACGGAATGTTCATAGCCAGAAGTCTCATAACATTTGCTGTTTAAGTGTGCAAGAACCATGGTTATGGGGCAGAGGGAGATAAAATATAGCAGATGGGAGTAAAGTCCTGAATGGGAGTGATGAGACCCACTGATTTCTCATTTCTAATTTCCTATAGTACAAGTTTTAGGTGAAACGAATAGCAACTGAGTATGCAGACAAAACCAGTCCTTTTCTTTATAAAACACAATTTGTCCATAGAATTCACTTGTTAATTTGTAGAAACAAACCACCTAGGACTAGCTATTTTCATTTGAAAGCAGTATCTCAAACTCTGTTAGCCACAGTTTTAACATGCTCATTCAATTCACGTCCCTGCTCGCAAATCTTTATCCTCAAAAAGCTTACATGCCCCTGGGAAGATATAACATGTACTGAGATAAGTATATAAATGATGGGGAAGGAAAGATAGCAAGTACTAACAGCTACTATGTACAATGTAAGTAAGATCTTTACAAGTAGAGGTTGTTTCATTATTTTTGTATCCCAAGTCCCTATACAGTGCTTGACACATAGGAGGTGCTTAATTAAATTTGTTTGATTGTTGATTGAACCAATGAGATTGGAAAAGACTTCCCATGGAAGAGGACAAATGAGCTAAGCTTTGAAATTAAAGTGTGGCTTCTAAGAGACAGAGGAAAGAGGCAGTGAATTTCAGGCATTAGGAATAGTCTATAAAAGCATAGAGGCAGGAGATGAAGAGCCAAGTTCAGAGAGTAACAACTTGGCCAGTTTGATTAGAATGTAGAATACGCAAAGGGATGTGATGTTCAGTAATTTAGAAAAAGATAAATTTGAGCCATGTTGTGAAGGCCTTTAAATATCAAGCAAAAGAACCTGTGTTCTATAGGCACTAGGGAGCCATTGAAGCTTCCACATCCTGTAGCTGTCCTCCCTTTCATAGCCACACCCTGGAATAAGATATGTGTTTGTTACCTGAACTTTCTAACCTCTTACTTCTCAACCCTTTATTGTCTCTCTTTCAACCTCTTCACTAAACTAAAACTGCTCTCTCCAATGTTAATAGTAGTATATTAATTGCTAAATCAGATGGCCTTGCCTCAGCTCTCATCTTTCTCAACCTCGCTGAAGCATTTAATACTGTCAGCTACCCCCTGCTTTCTAGGCACTTTTTCATCTATGGTTTTTCTTTTTTCCTTGACACTGTTCTCTGTTCTTCTACCTTTTTGGCTCCTCCTTTTCAGTTTCTTTTGCTAGGTCGTAACTCTTGTTCATTTGTAAATATATACATATGTGTGTATATTATATATATATATATCATATGTTATACATATTTAATAATATAAATTTTAAAAGATAGGAACAAAACTGTTTTATTTGTATGTCTTGATTCTTTTTAGCTTTCTATCCAATTTTAAAATGCTTAGCTAATACTCTTTTTTCATATCTGTGACTTTCCACCAACCTATCCCTTCCAACCTCTCTCCCAGAGTTGAAGACTTACTTACTTTATAACATATACATATAGTGGAGAAAAACAAATGAATGGCCACCTCTAAGAATACAAATCTCATTCTTTTATCTTGAATCCAGTACCTCCTTGTCAGAAGTGGGAACCATGTTTCATTCTGTCTATACTGTCTTTTGGCGATCTCATCAGATCCTATGGTTTCAACTATGACCTCTATGCCGGTGGCTCCCAATTCTACATATCCAGCCCCTGTTCTCCTTAACTCCAATCCCATATCGTCAATTACTTATGAGATATCTAAGGGAGGGCACATGACACAGTGAAATGAGCATTGAGTGGGAGTCAGAGGACATGATTTCAAGTCTCACCTTTGGCACTCACTGTCTGTGTGATCTTCTGCAAGCCATATAATTCTCAAGCCTTATTTCCTCATCTCTAAAATGAGTGGATTAGATTAGATAGCCTCTGGGGATCCTTCTAACTTGAAATCTATAAACCAGTGCTACTCAAGTGTATTCTGTAGATAGCTTGAATTCACACATAAAGAGTAGCTCATTACCATTATCCTCAAAGCCCCCTCCTCTTCATAACTTCCCTGGTTTTGTTAATGACATTACTTTGAGTCACCCTGATTCACAACCTCGGAGTTAATCCTTGGCTCTTCATGCAGCCTTACCTTTCAATTTGTATCGGATGCAAAGTCTTGTGCATTCTGTTTCTACGCTGTGTCTTTCAAACATCTCTTTGGAATTAATCCCATAGCCACATCCCTGTTTCCTGGCCTCATCTTCTCACCTGATATGCTTTGTCATTACCATCAATCTACCACTCTGAATGTGTGGTCTTTTCTGTTGAGGTAAAGCCATTGTAATTTCCCATGACCCTTAGAAGTTACTAATAGAGATTATAGAGGGAGTAGCCTGATTGCTGACATGGTGTTTTGTGTGTGTGTGTGTAAATAATATAGATACATACACACACATACATGTATACATATACACACAGAAATATACACACATATATACATAAAAGAGAAATATACACACATACATTTGGCCCAAGGTCAAAATAGAAATTTATTTATTTGTTGTATTGTAAAATACTATCAAAATCCATAGAATGTATTTTTGCATGTAATCTTACAATTTTAATATTTACATGTAATTTTACAACTTTAATATTTACCAAGTTTTATGGCAATTTTTTTTTAGTATATATTCTGATGAACAGTAAAATTGTGAGCAATTTATATTCTAATTTTTTAATGCCAAGATTGTTAGCCTGAGCTTGCTACGGAGTCTTGGTATGATAGGAGAAAGATAGTCAGACCTTTAGCTAATAATATCAATACCAATAATACCAATCACTTATATTTCTAAAAGTTCTGCTAATAACCATCAAGAAAAAAAACAAAGCAAATTATACAAATTTTTATAATACCATGGTAACTGATTGTGAAAAAAAAACAGTAAAACTTTTGTTTCTATGTCCTTAACAATGGGTATCAGAGGAAACTGAAATTAATGAAACTAGAAAACTGTGAATTTCATTCAGTATTTTATTATTGTTAATTATTAAAAAATTTCATGATTCAAGGGCTCAGTTGGACACATTTTTAGTAAAAAAAAAAAAACTCTGGCTTTCTTTTCAGACCTTAGAAAGAAACTGGAAATTAATTCGTGATGAAGGCCTTGCTGTGCTAGATAAAACCAAAGGTCTCTTCCTTCCTGAAGATGAAAATCTGAGAGAAAAGGGTGACTGGAGCCAGTTCACGCTATGGCAGCAAGGTAAATACACTGACACTTTTTTTTTAAATTTTCTCCCTACCTCCATCAACACAGCATAAAATAGTATAAACTTATGTGAACATTTTCTCAAGTATGAATTCTTGGCAGTTGGAAGAGACAGGCAGTTTGTAAAGCTGTGATTTCTGCACTTTTGGCCAAGAGATAAAGCAGCAGTAGATGTCTAGATAGCTGAAGTACCAGTCTTAGCAGCCTGTAATACATACCTAGGACCGTTTCACTGCTCTTTCTGACTCCATTGAGACTTGCCCAAAGGTTTTTATTTCCTCCTGCCCCCAAGACTGGGCCTCCTTTTCTTGCCTGGGTTAGAAGTTTAGTGTCTACTCATCCCATGGCTGATTGATACAGAAGTGTTTCTACCCAGGATGAGTTTCCTCTTGTTAGGTGTACTGGTGGCCACTGCACTCCTCGGGGCTCGCCATATTTGCCCCAGGCTTAGTTCAGCTTTAGCACCAAGTCTGGCTGTAGCATTGTTGAAGCTCAGAACTCCCAAACTTAAGTGATCACTAGTCTCAGCCTCCCTGGATTACAGGTGTGCTCCAACACATCTGGTTTCTCAAAGTCTTTTTACCACAGTTCTCTTCTAAATTTCCTTCCATACTGTATACATGAAAACTACTATGTCTGGTCTATGTCTGCTATGTCCACTATGTCTGTATACACGAAAACTTCTGTGTCTAGACATAAGAGTGACACATTTGCAGATACGCTTTGCAGCGTCTTCTGCTGTGACCCTGTGCCTCAGACCAGACCGCTCTGCTTGATGGACAGACACTGAGCTCAGGTACATTTCTTACATTTAGTGAATAACAATAACAACCATAGCTAGCATTTATATAGCACTTTAAGGCTTCCAAACCATTTTTATAAATATTTATATTTATTTATTATTATAATATCATATATAATTATATATAACATAATATTCTATTAATATATTGTCATTATATATAATATATAATGATAATATATAAACCATAAAGTATATTATATATAAATATCATTTATCTTCACAACAACTGTGGTAGGCAGCTGCTATCATAATCCAATTTTACTGATTAAGAAACTAAAGATAAAGATAGAGGTCAACTGACTTGCCCAAGGTCATGTGGCCAGTAAGTGTCTGGGGCTGGATTTAAACTCACATCTTTCTGACTCCAGGTCTGGTCCTCTTTCTACTGTTCCTCCTAGCAGTAATTGTTTGCTATATGCAAGCCAGCTTTCAAATCTGCTCCAATAAATGTCTGGCATCTTGGAAAATGCCCTGGGACCTAGAAATAAGAATATCTAGCTGGATTCAGGCTCTGTTACTCAATATGTATCCTTAAGAGTTTCACTTAACCCCTAGGAGCCCACATTTCCGTTTCTGCACAATATAGATTAAAATGCATGCCTTGCCTACCACAGAGTGATGATATGAATTAAAATAATATTGACTGCTTAACAGTCACTGCTGGGAAGTGATTCAGCTTCTGTTCCCTCAAATGAAATAATGTTTGCAAAGGGCTTTGAAGACTTGAAAGCACTGAATGTCAGTATAATTATTCCTGTTGTTATGTACAACATAGAAACACCTTCCCCAGTATTCTGTATGGGAACACACAATTCTGGCTGCTCTGACCCTGTTTCAATTTGACCTGAAGTGGCCAAGAGCTGTAGAAACGCACACTATCTATTAGAAATGAAATAATAAAGAACATATTTATTGAAATATATGATTGATATAATGGAGAGAATGCTAGATTGAGAATCAAAAGACCTAGGTTTGAAGACTTGCTGGCTGTGACCCTGGACAAGTCACTTTAACCATCCATATCTCGGTTTACTCACCAGTAAAAATGGCTTTGGTCATCTCTCAGTGCTTTGCTGGCTCTAAATCTATGATCATTTTTCTCTTGAGGCAGCATGGCAAGATCACTGGCCTTGGACTAGGCAATCTCTTGGAATATGATCACTTTTCTTGGAGGAGAGAGGATTTAGAAGGGCAGATGAGATCTATTTTCAAGTATTTGATGATGATAACAATAATAATTTGTATAATGCTTTAAGGTTGCAAAGAGCTTTTCAAACATTATCTTATTTGATCCTCACAACCGCCATGTGATGGAGATGCTGTTAGTATGCCCGTTTTACAGAAGAGCAAACTGAGTCTCAGAAAGGAGATGTTATTTGTGTACAGTCACAAAGCTTAGTAAGCATCTGAGGAAGGATTCAAACCCTGATTTCATGACTGAGTGCAGGGCTCTATCTAGCACACCCTGCTGCCTCCGAAGAGCTGCTTTGTGGAAATGTTATTTTAATTGGCCCCAAGGACCACGACTAGGAAAAGACTATGGAAATTGCTGAAGGGCAGATACTAGCTTAATATAGAGAAAAACTTCCTGTCCATGCATAAGGATGGGATATGCTACCTTAGGAAGGCTCAAGTTCCCCAACCCTGACTCTTCCAATGGAAGCTGGATATTGTAGAGAGAGTTCCTGTTCCAGGTGGACTAAATGACTTCCATGTTTCCGCTCGAATTCAGATTATGCCATTCTGAGTCAGCTATAGAATCATAGACCCAAATCACAATACTAAGAACCATAAAAAATACACAATAAACTTTGCTGCTCTGGTTTTATCACTCTTTGACTCAGAATCCTTTAATGGCTTCCAGTGACTCAAAGACTAAAGTATAAAACGGCATTCAAATCCCTCTACAATTAGTCCCCAACCCTAGTCTTACCCTTGAACTTTACCCTCATATCAAACACAAACCATTTTATTTTGTGTCTTTCCCTTGTACTTATCCTTGTGTCAAACACAAACCATTTTATTTTGCATCAAGGCACGCAGACACAATACTTTTTGGACACTGGTATATCTGTGATTTTGTGATGTTGAAACTCCCTCCAACAGAGCAAATTATAATCTTACATGCCTTTGCAGCCTCTTGTCCATGTCAACCCATCAATCCTACTCCAGGGGTCCACTAAACCTGCTGTTTTATGCTTTACTTGACATTTATAATCAGAATGTCACTGAACAACATTATCTCTGTTGTTACGTCTTTCAAGGAATCTCCTATTCTCTTAAATTCTGCACATACCTTGTTGGAATAGATCCTATAATGTGGCCTTTTATAATTAAACACAGGATTTGCTATAATTCTTACCTCCAACTTTGGATTAACAGAGAACAGGGTAAATTTTTTTCAGAATGTTCCATGTAGGGACAAGCTGGCCACCAGAAGAGGAAGAAAAAAGATCTTTCTTGGGAATCCTAGAGATGAAGGAGACAATGTGGTAAAAATGGAGACAGATGGACAAGTTAAGAACAAGACTTTTGTTTATCTTTCAACACCGTATTAAAATAAGTTAGTTCTGTTGGCCGTCAGGAGTTTTTGATGCTAATGATAATAATAATAATTCATATTTGCATAAGGCTTTTAGATTTACAAAGCACATTCCTCACAATAACTCTGTGAGGTAGATAGTTGAGGTAGAAGTATTGAAATTTTACAGTTGGGGAAACTGAGAACTTAGCAATATTCTAAGGGTCACACAGAGTCAGGACCTGACTCTAGGTTTTCTGATTCCAATTCCAGAACTCCTTCCACTATTCCACATTGCCTCTCAGTTTCTTTTCATTAAATATCTTCCTCCCTTGCAGAATCTACTGTATCTCCTAGAATAATTCATTAAAATCTCAGGTACCTCGCAAAATAATTTCTAAACAGAAAGGAAAGAAGAAACAAATGTTTATTAATTACTCGCTAGGTGTCAGACATTCTCTTAAGCACATTACAAATATCTTGTTTGATCCTAGCAAGAACCCTGGGAGGTAGGCGATATTATCCCCATTTTACAGTTGGGAAAACCAAGGCAAAGAGCTGTTAAATGACTTGCCCAGGGTCACACAGCTAGTATTTTAAGTGTCTGAGACTAGTTTTCCTAACTCTAATGCCATTGTACTGCCTCACTGCCTCTAAACAATGCAGAATTTGCTATCAAATGTGTTTATTAGCAAGGTACAGCATATATACCAGTGACTAAGGTAAGTAAAGACAAAAGTCATTTGGAGTTAACAGTTTAGCCATCAATTTATTTGTCATGTTATCACACACCTGACGTACAAATTTTCATATCAGTGTAGAACATATTTCTGTATCTAAAATGTAATAAGATCTCAGTTGGAGAGCTGATCCCAGAAATAGCTCTTTCAGTATAGGAGCCATTCCATATATTTCCACACAGAAGAGAGTTTAAGTGAATAAAAATCACCCCCACCCCCTTTTCTAATTCTAGATGTTAAATATGGAAATCAGAGAAACACAATACTGGTGCTTGTAGTTTTTGCTGCCACCTTGAGGGTGATCTTCAGGAGTCCGCCCTAGGGCCAAACACTATGCTCATACCGTGTAAGACCTGATTGAACATGACCCACCTGCAACTCCTGTGTTGTCACCTTACCTGTTAACCAACTGCTGGAAGGTTTGATGGTCTCAAGTTGGACTTTTTCTACTTGATCTTCAGGATAGGTTTGTCCTCTAGGAGAGAAGTACTAATGGTGAAAGACTGAGCAACATATAGATAAAGACATTAGTTTATATATGACCTTCTGTCCTTTCCAAGAGCCATCAGAAAATGTGGACCTAGGAAATGAGATATCTTTTTTGTTTGTTAGTTTTTTTAATTTTATTTTAGACTGAAATACTAAAACCAAAATATACAATAGAGAAAAGAAAAAGAAGCATTACCAACTTAAATACTGAAACTTAAATTCAAAATAAGAAAAGGAAAAGAAGCATGTCATGTGCACAGCAGAACATAAGGGAGGATTCAAAATATATAGCATTACATTTACATTTCAACACTATATAATAAATACTATGCATTGTGTCCAGAGCTATCCAACTTGTCTTTGCTTCCTTGTAAGTTTTCTTTTGTTCTCTGCTGTGCACTTTTTACTTTGTTCTTTTTCCCCCTTTCTCCTGCCCACCAGGCAATATACACATACACACACACACACACACACACACACACACACACACACACATACAGGCATACATATATAGACATATTCTTTCCCTAACAAATTCTATTCCTGATCGTTGTTTTCACGTTTTGGTGTGTCTCTTGTTTCCTTTCCATCCTGATTTCTTTACTTTACTTCTACCCGCTATCTTGCCCTCCTATTAACCCACCCTTCCTGTCAAAGATCCCTCCTTTATCCTCTCATTTCCATAAATCTAAGTACCCTTTTATATACCCCTTTAACCTATTTCCTCACCCTTTCCTCTGGAGATCCCTCCTCTATCCTCTCCCCCCAACCCCATTTTATTTCTTTCTGAATTTAGAAGACTTTTATACTCTTCTAGATATATATGTATTGTTCCCTCTTGAACCCATTCCCGATGAAAGTAGGTTTCCAGAACTAATAACCACTCTTTCCCCATCTCATTCTTCTGTGTTGGTTCTTCCTCTTGCACCTCATTTGTGTAAGACAATTACTCCTTTTAGCTGTTCCTAAACAGTTTTACTTTTTTTAAAGTCATATCATACTCAAGTCTACTCCAATCTTTCTTACACACCACCCAATTACTAATAACAATCTTAGACATATGTTTTATATTATACATACATGAAAGGTAAATAGTCTATCCTTAGTGAGTCGTTTGTAGTTAAGTCTTTGGTATGTCTCATATTTCTCTTGGCTCTTGTACATCAAATCTTCTATTAATTTCAGATTGTTTTTTTTTAAACAAAGTCCTGAAAGCCTGATAGTTCGTTAAATGTCCACTTTTTTTTCATTTGTGGTTCTGCTTTGCTTTGCTGGGTGTGACATTTTCAGCCTGAAGCCCATTTCTTTTGTTCTTCGATATATAGTGTTCCAAGACTTGCAGTCTTTTAGTATCACTGCTGCTAGGTTTTGTATGATTCTAATTGTGGCACTGCTATATATAAATTGTTTTTTTCTTGTTGCTCATAATATTTTATCCTTGAGCTGGTGGTTTTGGAATTTGACTATGATATTCCTGTGGGTTTTCCTCAAAGGATCATTTTCAGGTGGTAAACAATGAATTTTTTCTATTTCTGCTTTAACTTCTTGTATTGCTTCAGGACAATTTTCTTTAATTATTTCTTGTATTATTATATCAAGATTCTTTTTTTGATCATAGCTTCCAGGCAGTCCAATTAATCTTAGGTTTTCTCTTTTTGATCTGTTCTCCACATCAGTTGTATTTCTCATAGGATGTTTCACTTTCTCTTCTATTTTTCGTTCTTTACATTTTGCTTTATTATTTATTTATTTATTATCATCTTAAAACTTTGATGACTTCCCTTTGCCTAATTCTAATTTTCAAGGAGTCGTTTTCTTCCTTTAGATTCCGGATCTCCTTTTCTAATTGGTTTTCTTTTCATAATCTTGTTTTTCTTGGATTGTTCATATATATATATATATATATATATATATATATATATATATATATACACACATATATTTCTTCCTCAGTCTCTCTCATTTGATTTTTAAAGTCTTATTTAAGTTCTTCTATGAATTTTTGGGGGGCAGGTGGCCATTTGACATTACTCTTTCAGGTAGAAGGTTTCTTTGATTCAATATCCTTCTCTGAAGATGAAACCCAGACTTCTCTATTCCCATAATAACTCTATGGTTGGATTCTTTCTCCTTTGCCTTTGCATTTTTTTGTAGTAGGAGTAGCTTAATTTTTGTAATCACCTCTCATCCTGGGGTATGGGGGATTGTGCCTCTGGCCTCAGATCTTTAGTTCTCTCTAGCCTGGTAGGGGACACTAGACCTCTAACCTTCTGTAAGTGCCCACAGCCAGCAGTATCCCCACCCCCACTGCTTCTGCAGTTACTGGGTGTGTGCTGGTTCCTTTTTGCCGCCACTGCTCTCCACAGCACAGCTGGATCTGGCATTCCTTGTCAGCAGAGGTTCCCTTGATATTACCTGGCTCAGACACCCAACTCCTCTCACTTTCCTGGGGGTAAAAGTTCTGGTGGCTGGGGCTAAGGCAGCCTCAACCCTGCTATCCCCAGGGCTTGCCCCTTGTTTCCAAGGGGACCTAGGACCTAGCCAGGAGGTGTTTACTTTCACAGGGACCAAACTTCTTCCTGGAATTTTTCTTCAGATCCTCTCCTATTGACCCAGTTGTGGTCCTACTCTTACTTATTTTTACTGCTCTATGTTCAACCTGAGGCACTATTTTATCCTTTTTGTGGGGAAAAATCTTGAGAACTTGGAATTTTCTGACCTACTCCACCATCTTCCCAGAATCCTCTGAGACAACATCTTTTGACCTCTTGAGGAGGTAGAGGGAAAGGGAGAGAAGGAATAAAGTACTCTTTTATGAACAGAATTTTTTTCCTTTTCTTTTTTAAGTTCTCTGCAACCAACTAAAGCATCTCAAGTTGGATTTAATTTCATTCAAATACAGTGAGTTATGCTCCAGGCTAATTGTATCCCAGGATCAAAATGATGGTTGGGAGGGATGTGTGTTAGAAGTGGTTTCAATCAGATGAAACTTAAAATTTCAGGAAAGAACTCATCTACATGAAATTTTTCTAAGCCACTCACCCCCTGCTCACCCCCGGCTCTCTCCTTAGCTTCAGTAAAGTTTTCTGTTGCTAATGGAGCATACAAAATGACTTGAACAATAAATGTCATTTTGCACAAGGATTCCTGTTTAAACCATCATGAACTTCCTTTCTTTAAGCACTGGCTTTCCATGCATTCCAAAGGCTGTCCATATGGTTGAGCCCGAAGGTGATTTAGCAGACGGACATTTTCAGAGTTGTAGTGCTATTCAGGCAGGCTGTTAAGTGAGGCTTGGGTCCTGTGTTGAGCAGTCAGAGATGGTTGGTTGTCCCATGTGTATCTGTTATGTAGTAAATCTTGAGCATTTTGCTGTTTAGAAAACAGATGGAAATAGCCTTGAATGATTATGCAAGTGTTAACCATATGGATCTTATTTAAGCTGACCATATCATCGGAATTTCCATTCAGGGGAATAAAATTAAGAGAAGCCTAACCCAGAAAGAGTGAGATATCTAGTTGAGAGTGGTCAGGACGGTGAAGAGCTTCAAGTTCATGCTATATGAGGAGCGTGATAAGGAGCCGAAGAGTGTTTAGGCTGGAGAAGAAGACACTTGGGTCGGGGAGAGGGACATTAAAGTGATTGGAAGAAATGTCATATGAAAACACATGTGCCTTATACATAGTAAGCACTTAATAATTGCTTGTTGGCTATTGGCTAACTGACTGGAATAGAGATTGAATTTGTTCTCTTCGGTCCCAGAGGACAGAACTATATGAGCAATGGATAGAAGTTGCAACGAAGCCAATTTAGATTTGATATCAAGAGAAATTTCCTGATAATAAGAACTGTTGGGTTAAATATGTGGTAGAGGTCATTCTTTGGGTGGGAGTGGTCTGTGTTGAGCCAGTGAGGTCCCTTTTAACTCTGAAATTTTCTAATTTGTAAATTTTTGTAAATAAAAATAAAAACTTATTTCTGTTCCAGAAAGTTACTGTTTGATTGCTTGTACCATAGCCATAAGGTCTACAAAACTGGTCATTGAGTTACCAATTGACTTCATCACCTACTCCACTAGGGATTTTACAGTTTATTTCAACTAAGATCTCCTTACCATTAATGCCAATTAGGAGTTACTTCTGCATATCTCTTCTGCATCTAAACCTTCTTATGTATCATATTCTCTACTGAAATGAGCTCATAATCGAGATTAAAACCTTCCCAGGTAACAATTCAGTACTCGCTCATCTCTTTCCAGTTCTGATTCTATTTCCTTATACAACTAGAATTTAGTATGTGTGCTTATCTGGGTTTTGTCATTTCCAATGTAGGTAACCCAATTTCTCCAATCTCTCTGCTTTTGGAAGCATTTGTATCACTTCATGCCTCTCTACTTGTATGTACAGTTGCCTACCCAGTTGTCTGTTGGTAAATATCTGTATCTTGCTAAGTCTTGTCTTTCACCCTTCATGTCCAGTTATTTGCTAAATAGTGCTCCTTCCACACCTTCTCTGACATCTACCCTTCTCTCTGCTCATATAACCACTACCATAGTTTAAGGCCCCCCTCCCATCTGTTCTCTCCTCTACTATTTCATTTACCTCCTAATTGGTCTCTCTCTTCCTCTGGTCTCTCTCCTCTCTAAGCCATCTTCCATACTTCTGCCAAAGTGATATTTCTAAAGTACAGATCTGGTATAACACTCTCACTCCCCTCCACATACACTTGAGAAATGTTGGTGGCTTTTTATTGCCTCTAGAACAGGGATTCTTAACCTTAGAACAATGCCTGGTGCATAATAAATAATTAATGCCTGTTTCCTTCCTTTTTTGTGTCATGGACTGCTTTTGGCAGTCTGGTGAAGCCATTACACATTTTCTCAGAATACTACTCTTAAATTCACCATTAATCTATATGCAAAAACATGGCTGCTTGGCTTCCTTCTGCTCTCTATTCCCTGTTTTGGAATTTATTTAAGTGATATCCTCCTAATGGTTTTGCAGAGGTCTAAAGTCTATTATGTGCTGAGTTTTTCTGTAAAGAAATTTAATTAAAACGATTTTTTTCTTAAAAAAGGCCATTTTCAGCTGAATTTCACATCCCCGCACGAGACACATCATCGGCCATCTCTCACACTGTTCCTCATTGCTCTCCCTTCTCACCTTTTCTCTGATTTCCCTGCCTTCCTTCAAGTCCCAGCTAAAATTCTGCCTTCTGTAAGAAGGTTTTTGCAATCCCTCTTGATGTTATTGTTTTCCTTCCAAGTTAATCTTCAGTTTATCTGATATATTTTGTACATAGTTGTTTATGTGTTTTTCTCTCATTATATTATGAGCTTTGTGAGGGCATGGACCTTGTTTTTTTAACCTTTCTTTGTATCCCCATCACTTAGCATAGTACCTGTCCTATACTAGGAAATTAATAAATACTTATTGACCCTAGGAATGGGTAGGAGGAAAGTAATTGATTTCTCTATGAAATCAAACACAACCTGTTTGACTTTTCCTTATGTGTCATTATTTCCAACCTTTTTTTAATCATCAGAGTTTAACCTAGTCTTAGAAAGATGCACTTTTAAGTTAGTCATACAGTACAAGCTATTTTCTTTTTTTTTAAAAAATATTCAGCACATCAGTAAAACAGCCTAGGTAGATGTATATATATAGTGCAGACACTAAATGCTGCATTCTTACCTCTGATTCCATTTGTCCATTGATATCCATTCTGTCCATGATGCTGATTCTGTCAGTTTGTCTTCAGTTTGAGACAGACATTTTTCCATCTTGGGCTTCAGGTTTCTCATTGTTTAAGCAAGGATGAGAATACAGATCTATCAGTGGTCTTCACTGCATGCATTACAAATTTTTTGCAGTTTGTCCCTAACAATGCATTTATAATTTATCTGTCTAGGAAGAAAAAATGAAAATGCTTGCAGAGGAGCTCCGAAAACCTGCGCTTTACTAGAAAAATTTCCAGAGACAACAGGGTGCAGAAGAGGGCAGGTATTTCTGACTTTTTTCAGTATTGCTGTAGACTGGAGGTAGCAAATACATGATCTCTAATGTTTTCAAAGGGATAGTTGAATTTCTTTGCTTCATCGAAAGCTGCTTTTTTTATACTAGTTTTAATAGGCCAGAATTTCATATAGTTGACATAAAAAAATGAGCCTGGAAAACATTGTATTTCTCTGACTTTTTTAGAAAGTGTGAGTGATTAAATGTTTTAATCACTTCAGAAATAAAATGCAGATAGAAAACCCAGGTCTTCCCTACTTGAGATTGGCAATTCTTCAGCCTCCCGACAAATGTTTGAATGAAGGAGCTGTGATGAAAAGAGTGTATCTTTTTTTTTTCTTTCTGCAGATCAAATATTCTGTTATGCACCCAGGCACTCATGTCTGGCCTCACACAGGGCCTACAAACTGTAGGCTGAGGATGCATCTAGGCCTGGTGATACCCAAGGAAGGCTGTAAGATACGTTGTGCCCAGGAGACCAGGTAAGCCTTATTCCTTTACCTTCATTCTCTATTGGGGGATCTTGGTTTATTGCAGGAATGGATTTTTACTTGATGATTTTATGGTTTAAAATAATAACTCTCCATTAATCAAAGATTTAGAGCAGTAAGGAACCTGAGAGGTCATTCAGTCCAACAATTTCCCTCCCCTCATTTTACAGGTGAAGGAACTGAGGCTTAGGGAGTTTGAGTCACTTGTCCAGGGTTGCACAGCTAAATGTCTGACTTTTATGTAGTACTTTAAATTTGCAAAGTGCTTTCATTTGATCCTCCTAATTACAGGTCTGGTAGATACTTCCAGGTAACATCATACTCATTTTACATAATGAGGAAACCGAGGGTAAGAGGAATTAAGTAACTCACCTGCAGTCACAGAGCTAAATGTGTACCAGAATCCAATTCCAGAGCAGCCAGTAACTATCATGCCCCATTACGTTATATACTAACTAAGCCCATTGTGTGTAACTGAGTCTAAAATTTCTTAAACAAACCCTTTCTGTTAAGCTTTCCGTGGCATGGTACCTTAAAGAATCTTGAGAAAAGAATTAGTAGATCTGGGTTCCCCTCCAAGCTTTGCCTGCAGCTAACTTTGTGACCCGGGGTGAGTCATGTCCCCTTTCCTGGCTGGTTCCTCCTTATCTGTAAAACTGCATATGAAGGGGTTGGATTTTAAGGATTTTTCACCTGAGTTCCATGAACTTTTTTTTTTCAATTCTTTAATAACTGCATTTTGAAATAATTGGTTTCCTTTGTAATCTTATATGTTTTGTTTAATGCACTTAACATGATTCCAAGATAGTATACCTAGGTTGGCACACTGTCTTAGAGTGTCTACAACACCAAAAAGATTATTTAAAAATACCTATTTTTATATATTTATATACATACATAAATATAAATATATATACATATATGTAATATATATGCATATATGCATTATATATACACACATCCATATATACATGTATATATACACATGTATATACGCATATGCATAAATACATATAATACACATAATAAATATATTATGCAAGGGCACTCTGATATGGTTGATCATATGTATTGGGGCAGCTCCATTTCTGTCTATAATTCCCAGCTTAAGAGTAAATATACTTCCATAATTGATTCCAAAAGTTCCTCTTATTTAAGCAAATGAGAGCTGTGATTTTATGTGCCACACCCATCAGCATAGTCTCCTGACTGCCTCAAAAAGTCTCCCACATTCAAACCCACCTGTCTGTCTTCAATGGGAATCAAGAAGGGCTTTCTGTGGGAGGTAACCCCCTGAGCAAAGCCTTCAAGGAAGCTAGGAATCTAAATGATCAAGATGAGTAGGGAATGCATTATCAGGCACTTGGGACAGAGGCAGGAGACAGAATGTCCGTTATAGGAAACAACCAGCTAATTCGTTTGATGGATTATAGAGTGTGGGAGGTGGCAATGTGAAATCCCTCTGGAGAGGCCAAGATCAGCCTGGGAAGACTTTTATCTGAGGAGCTAGCAGAGACAATAGGGAACTAATGAAGACTCTTCATGGACAAACCTGTGTCTAGGAAGATTAATTTGGCAACTATATGGAGGAAAGATGAGAGAGGAGAAAGACTGGAAGCAGGGAGACCAATTTGGAGGTAACTGTAAGTCTAGGCAAGAGAATCCAGGGATGGGGAACCTGTGGCCTCAAGGCTACAAGTGGCCCTCTAAGTCCTCAAGTGCAGCCCTTTGACTAAAGCCACACTTTGCAGAACAAATCCCTTGATTTGTTCTATAAAGCTTGGACTCAGTCAAAAGGCTGCACCCAAGGACCTAGAAGGCCATATGTGGCCTCAAGGCTGCAGGTTTCTCACCCCTAATTTTCTGTACCAAGATAGTGGCTTTGTGAGGGGAGACAGATTGAAGATTTTGTATTATATCCTAGAGGCAGATGGGAGTCACTGACTTTTTTGAATAGAAGAGTAACATAGATCTCTTTTGGGAATATAATTTGGCTGTTATGTGGAGGATGGATTAGATAGAGAAGCAGGTAGAGGCAGGGATACCAATTTTAAGAGGCTATTACAGTATCTCCATTAACAGACATAGAAAATTTTGAAAAATGAGCACATTCAGAAGGAAAAAATGAGTTTAGTTTTGAACCCATTGAACTTAAGAGGCATTTAGGATATTTCTGTGTTGGTGTCTAGTAGGCATTTGGTGATGGAGAGCTGGAGCTCAGGAGAGAAATTAGGGCTTGAACTGCACTGAGACTTTTGGGACACACTGTCTAGCCATGGGAATTATCTGCTTAGTTATAATAGTTGAAGCCATAATATCTAAGGAGACCACAAAGATAGAAGGCATAGGGAGAGAAGAGAAGAGGGGCCAGGATAGATCCTTGGGGGACATCATAAGTGAATTCCACATTTTCTGAATTCTTATAATACTTATTCTGATCTACAACACAATGTCACATTTAATTATTTACTGGCTTGTATTATTTCCTTTTGATTCATGTGCATTCATCTTTCTCTTCTGCTAGATTATAAATTCCTTTTTTTCCTCTTCTGTCCCACTTACAGCACCTACCACATAGTACATAGTCGGTAAATATGCTTTAATTATATGGGAAGTGGAAATAAATGCTTCCCCAAAGATAGAGTTTGAAAAATAATCTAATTGAATTTATATCCTTGCAAGAGATAAGGGTTATAAGTTCCAGTGCTAACCCTGCCACTCACACTGATTGTAATAATAAACAACAAACTTGCCCTCTTCATTACTTGGTTCATATTGTATTAAAATATGAATGGTATTATTAACCCAGTTCACTAGCTTATGAGGAGCTATTGGTAAAAAAAAAAATAATTTGCAGAAATTCTACTTTGCAAATGATTAGAAGCCATGTTAATGAACATTGTGCTTACTGCCTTCCTACATATTGTGTCAGTGGGTTCATGTATATGAAGAAATACTAAAGGACCTCTTCTTGGTAAGGCCAGTAATAGTCATCAGAGAGTATTATCACCCCTCTCATCACCATCATTCACTGTGAAGCAGTTAACACTGTAGCATCTCATTATGTTGAGTTATGCTTATTATTAAGGATGATCCTTGCACACACTTTCCGATGAAGAAAATGCACCTATTTTGAGAGAATATTGTCCAAAAAAGAAATCAAGTTCAATGTAATATTTACTGAGAGAGAATTGCAAGCTATCAGAATGAGACAGTATATTTACCACTATCTGAAGAGGGGAGAGAATGGTTTGAAATCCGTAAGTTTCTTGCTGTTTTTGTTGAAACAGGATTGGTGTCAAAACATACACACAGAGGAATCAGTTTTCCTTATTATGGGTAATAGGAAGCAATTTTTCAGAGCTCCTCAAAGGCCTAAACAGTGGGCAATTTGTAGCAATTTATAGATTGAAGTTCTCAGGTAGTAATAATCTGATTGCTATTTCTTCAAAGGTGATAGGATTCCTGCAGGCTCATGGCTCATTTAAATATTCCATCACCACAGTCCACAATACTGCAGATATTAAGTGCACATCCTTTATTGGCTGAGAAGCACAAAAGTTTCCCAGTATTTTATTTCCATAAATAGTCTTTTTGAGTGTGTTTACCTATTGAAATTGGCAGAAAATTGGAAACAGCAGCTGAGAGGTCTTTTTCTTCTTGGCTGGGGAGTTGTATTCAAGTTCACAGAGCTGTCACCACCTGCTTGCCATATATTCTGATTCATGTAAAGTGAGTTGGTGATCTCCAGTTTGGTCCCAATGAAGTTGAATCTGTTGGCCTCCATACCGCTAACACAGCTCGATTTAATTGTCACCTTAATTGACTGTTGAAGTTGTAAAAGCTAGCCTTGAATAATTCCAGGAAGAAAATCATCACTTTATTTCTGTAAGAAGCTTCCTTCCACAAGTGTGATTGAAACATGCTAGTAGAATGAGCTATGAGCTTACACTTCCTCTGTGTATTCAGTGTTTCTGGCTGTAGGAATGTCATTGCAAAATATTGGGCCAAAGTGATATATAGCTAGAAAGCAAAGCACTGCCATTGTGTTAGTAACAAAGCCAGGGAAAATGAAGAGAGAATAAAAATAATTTGTATTGAAATATACATTTTACTGTTGTCTTTTGGCTTAACATCGCAAAAATTTCAGCCCTCCTCTACACACACACACACACACACACACACACACACACACACACACACTCCAGATTAAGTGTTCCCATATGACAAAGAAAGTTAAGTAAAATTATCCTACACGGTGATTGCAGTTGGCAGAATATACAATGTTCTGTCCTGATTCTCCCCTCCCTATCTTTTTACGATGAGGAGGGAGGTATGTGTCATCAGATAAAGAAACTCTGCTACTTTCTGTTACTTTCATTAGCTTTTCAGATATTCAGTTTGACTTCTTCTTAGGGTGATCTTTTCCTTACATTATAGTCATGTGTATTATTTTCTAGGTTTTGATTATTTCACTCTATCGATTCTTATAAATCCTCAAATTAATAATTTCTTACTATATAGTAATATTCTGTTCACTCATATATTGTAGTTTTTATTGTTGTTTTTTTTAGCCTTTCTCCAAACAGAGTACTGCTCTGAATATGTTGGTATATAGTAGACTTCCCTTTCTGTGTTTGGATTACATGTATTTTATAGTTGTTTTAAACAGAATTTTTTTTGGATTCTTTTGGTTTATGTTAGTATTGTATAGAAATGCTATTGACTTTTGTAAATCAAACTTGTTCAAACTATTAATCACACCAATTAGTTTCTACATCAGGGCTGTCCAACCTTAGGTTATCTTAGGGCTGCATTAAAGTAAAATAATTATTCAAGGGCCGCACGTAGAATAAAAAATACAATACATTAACAGAAAGTGGGGGAACGCACATCATCAGTACAGCAAGTGAAGGTGCAAAGCGTGAAAGCAAACACAAAACAACAAAGTGACAACACAACAGTATAAAGGTAGGTGCATACTGACCAGTCTGCATCATACAGGCGGAACACATCCCACAAATTGGTAGAAAATTCTATGTAACATGTTCTGTCCGTAATACTGCTTAAAAACACCAAAGAAAATTAACATCAACGAGATTGTTTTTTAGTGATGGAATTTAAAAATCTAATATGCATTCCATGCAAATTATTATTTATTTTTTCACTCTTGAAAATTAAAACCCACAGGCAGGCCGCATAAAATCGCACTGTGGGCTGCATGCGGTCCGTGGGCCATATTTTGGACAGCACTGTTCTATATCATTGTCATCTGTATATAGTGATAATTTTGTCCCCTTTTTTCCAGTGTTTATATCTTTTATTGTCTTATTACTGTAACTTGCATTTCTAGAACCGTTTGAGGCAGATGAACAATTCCTTCAGTTCTGTGTTTTCCTGCTAATTTATCTTTTAGTTGGATTTATCCAATTCTGAGAGATGGATGTTGGAGTCTCATGCTATTATCATACTACTATATGTGTCCTTTTTCATTTTTCTTTCCTTTTCTTTTAAAACTTAGCCAATAGGCCATTTGGTGCATATGTACTTAATGTTGTTATTCTTTTCATTATCTATAATACTTTCAGCACAATGTAGTTGCGCTATTTGTTTCTATTGTCTTTATACGTTTTATATTTATCTTATCTGAGATAATGAGTACATTTTTAGGCTTACCTGAAGCATGGTACATGTTGTTCCTTGCTGTAATTTTTATTCTGTGTGTGCGTGTGTGTGTATACATACATACATAATATATACATATATATGCATATACATACACACATATACATATGTATGTATATGCGTGTGTGTTTTATATGCTTTTGTTTGCGGAAAATTTTGAGATTTGGTTTCTTATCCATTTATTATTTTTCTTTCTATTTGGGAATTTAATCCCATTTATATTTAAGGCTATAATTGCTAAGTTTATTTTCTCTTCCATTAAGTATGTCTGTTTTTTGCTTCCTCTTTCAAGTGAGCACTTGTTTTGTTTGCATAAATATAAACCTGGTCCCCTTCCCTTTCTTTTCTGCCCAATCCCAAACTCTTTTAGTTGACCTTTATTTATTTGGGTTTTTTTTTGTTTTGGCTTTTCCTCTCTTTCTCAAATAGGAGTGAAATAACTCATCTTCCCTTTACCATACTTCTTTGAAATGTCTGTTCACTTCTCTTTCTCATTCAAATTTTGTCTATTCTTTACTGCCAGTCCTTTTCTTCTGATGGCCCAGCATTGTTATGTACCTTCTCTAGCCTTACTGCTAAGTTCTTTCAGATTCCCAGAGCTTTGATGAATGTTGTTTCTCTCCAAGATTGAATGACCAATTGGAACCCTCCTACAGGAAGACTCTGCTATGTGGTTCTCTTTATGGACCACATTCACCAGCCTTGCTCTTCTAGGCTCCAGGGTTCTTTCTGCAGTTTTTTCAGTCTTTAGGCCGATCTCTGGAGCCTGGTTATGTAATGGTTAAAGGAGAATCTCCCAAGTGCTGACAGGGGTGTTCTTGTGTCTCTTCTCCTTTATGAAAATTTCTCTCATTTGGAAACGTTTAGTGAAAACCAGTCTTATTTGCTCAATTGCCACAGAATATTGCAGGCAGTCACTTTTTTTCATTTTGTACGGGGGCTAAGATGATAGAGTAAGTCTCATAATTTTAGAATCTTGTCATGCAAGCCATAAAAAACTAAAATCATTAGGTATCTACACTTGCTTTTTTTTCATTCTTCTTTTCATGGGTTTCCTGAAGTTGAAGAATATTCATTGTGTTGCATGAGAAATTCCAGCATCTGCTATCATAATGACATGGCAGTCACCACAACTTTCATTGTAGCCCAGAGTGTGCCTGGAGTTGGCTAGGGATCATCATGGTCATTGTTTGTTTTTTGTTTTTTCTCTAGATTGGCTTCTTTGGCAAAATT
>CM053622.1:233270373-233293220 GCA_028646595.1 Phalanger gymnotis | reverse complement strand
CCTGCTTTTCCGCTAAGCAGCCAGAATAGTTCCAGGAAACCAGTTACTACTTAATTGCAGTCTTCTTTTCTTTCCCCTATTCTTAAGCCTTCCCAACTTTAAAACAAGAATATTTTAAAGAATTTCATATAGTTGTTTTTTTCTAGCAAAATAAACCTATATATCAACCAACTCCAACATTATATACAACATTCAACACCAGTAGTCCAACATCTCTGACAAAAAAGGGGGGGAGAGGAAGGTTCATGCTCATATCTACTTTTGGGGCTGAGCTTGTTTATTATCATTTCAGGGCTTTTACCTTTGATTTTGTTATTTTGAATTACTTAACTTGTGATAGTTAACATACTATTTTTATAATCATAGTAAAACTTGCTTTCCAGATTCTACTTTGTTTTTCATCAGTTTATATAAATCTTCCTGTGCATCTCTGTATTCTTCCTATTAATACTTTTTTAGCACAGGAATACTCCATTATTTTCACGTACAACAATTTGTTTGGACATTTCCCCCATCAATCAATAGGCTTTATTTCTTTTTGTTTACAATTCTTTGCTATTACAAAAAGTAATAGCAGTTGGGGGAGAGGAGAGTATTTCTATAAATATTTTCTTGCATATAGCATCTTTCCATTTTCCATGGTAAATATGCCTAGCATTGGGATCTTCAGGTTAATGGGCATGAAGATTTTTCTTGCTTTCTTAGCACACTTTCTAATTGCTTTTCACAATGTCTGGACCAATTCACAATTCTAACAATTTATTAGTTAGCCTATCTATGTACAGCCATTCCATATTGACTATTGCAACTTGTTTTTATTCTTTGCCTATTTGCAGCATGTGAGGTGAAACCTCAGAGTGGTTTTAATTTGTATTACTGAAGATTCTGAAGTAGTTTTTCATTAGGTTGTTAATATTTTGCAGTTCTTTTGAAAATTGTTTTTGTATAACTTTTGACCACTTGCCACTGAAAAATAACTTGTAGTCCACACTTATGTTAGTTTCCTCTATATCCTGGAAATCAAACCCTTAGGAAAGGTAGCATGGGATAATGGTAGAGAACTGGCTTCAGAGCCATTAAGACTAAGGTTCAAGTCCCACTTCTGACATAGACTGACAGTGTGTCTTTTGGCAAGTCACTTAGTCATTCAGTATTCAAACTAAGACTATAAATGGCAGAGAAGTTGCCATTACTACATTGATAGAGTAAGCTCCTCATCAGGATCTTCCTACACCAATGAAATTAGAAGCTTAGCTGTTATCCTATCAGAACTTTTTCAGAGATATTAGGCAGAAAGTGACCTTCTACCTTCCCCCACCATCAAGCTTCCATTCTTATATTAGTTGCCTTGATTTTGTTGGTATAATTTTTCCAATGTAACATAATCAAAATTTTCAGTTTTATCTTTTATGATCACCATTATCCCTTAGTTAGTAATTCTCATTGTGGTTGTGAAACATACCTTATTTGATTCTCTCAATTTTTTTCAAGGTGAGACCTTTAGTATTTGAGCCATGTGTCCATTTTTAGCTTTTTGTGGCATACGGATGTGAGGTTTGTCTAAGCTTAATTTCTGCTGACTTGCTTTTCAATTTCTCAAACAATTTATAGGATAGGGAGTTTTTGTTCCTCAAATAATTTATAGTCTCGGTTTTCTCAAAGACAGTTATTTTCCTTATCTATTTTTTCCACTGATCTATTTTCTTTTTCTTTTTTTAAACCAAATTGTTTTGATGATTACCATTATGTAGTATAACTTGAAGTCTGGAAGTAGTATTTCCCCCTTAATTCCATTATTTTCCTTGAAAATTTAGATTTTTGGTTCCTCCAAATAATCTTTGTTGTTACTTTGTTTAGCTCTATGAGGTAGCCTTTTGGTACTTTGATATAATTCTAATTATTTAAAATGATTTACTTACTATCATCATTTTTATTATACTAGCAGAGCACAGCCATGAGCCCTTGATATGCCTCCAGTTATTCAAGGTATTTTTTCATTTTAGGAGGCATTTTATATTTGTATATTTGTATTTATATAAATGTTAAGTATGCCTTGGTGGAGTGACTTCCAAATATTTTATTTGGAATATTCCAAATATTTTTTAAATTAGGACTTCTCATTCTATAATTTCTTCCTATATTTTGTTATTGCTTTTCTAGAGATGCTAGTGATATTTGTGATTCTAAGCCTGCTATGTGAAACTTCAAACCTTTTTTCCCCCTAATTCAACATTTATTAAGTACATACCTTGAAACACACAAGGCAGCAAGAGTGATATGAACATAGATAAGATACAGACCCAGTTCTCACATAGTTTACTAATGAATGAGGAGATAAGCCATTTAAAAAAAAACAGGAAAAACACATCTCCAGGTCAAGTCTCTGATAGGTAGGGAGAAAATTGCAGATAGCAAAATGGGAGAGGGAAAGCTTCAAACAAATCACAACTGATGGTTAAGTTCTACTACCTAGCCCCAAAAGTCTGTTTTATACAAAGTATGAATAGTTCTCTGAAGCTGAGGTTTCTATAAGGAGACCATATGATTCTGTGGGTGAATTTGTTTAGACTTTTCATTTAGGATGGTATATCATTAGCTCACATAACTGGGTTGAGATCAGGGGCTCTGGGTGATGAGTGCCTGTTTAAGGGAATCTGATAGGTTGACAGTCTGAGTCGTTAAATGACAAGGGTGTTGCTGAACCCCCCACCAAAGTGGTGCTATTGTGGTTTTGTCTGTGGGTGGGAAATATAGGAGTTGCTGACTGTATGAGTGGTGCAGAGAAAGAATTTTGGATTTAGAGGGGTGGAAACCTGACTGCAAACCTTATCTCTGCTACTTATTGGCAGTTTGATCTTTAATAATTGTCTTAGCATCTATGGGGTTCATATAAAATGAGAACATTGAACAAGTTGTCTTTTGGGCTCCCTTCTATGCCTGTGATTCATACTATTTGTAGTCCTGGGGTCTGTTTCCAATTCCACCACTCGACTGACACTTAATTTAAAGACATCTCACACTTTTTGAGCCTTGTTTTTTATTCTTAACAAAATGAGTAGAAAATACCTGTTTGTTTTTACTTTGCCACAAAACATTATTAAAAAGATTATTAGCATACTTTTTTTCCAAGTTCCTTGGGTGATAGGCTAAGTGCCTGGTATCATTACTTAGTATTATTAATATCAGTGCTAACGGCACAATAAAATTTTTATTATCAAGTAGGTATTTCCAGAAATATTATTAATTATAATTATTGTAATTTGATAAAGAGTAGGATTCTGTAATGTTACATAATCGTGGAAGCAAATTTGCTGCTATCGTTTTGCAAAACCAGAGTAGAGGTTTTTTTCTTCAACACAAAATTCCAGAAATAAGTTTTGGAAAAGCCCAAGTCATCCCTGGTGGGGTCAGAATCCATCTTGAGGCCTTAAGTAAATTTGCTTCCATGAAAGCTGCTGGGAAAGGTTCCCAGGAAGCCTCCTTTCCAGTGTGTTTCATGGACTCTTTTATCCAGAGGGACTCTTTCCATGTCATAATTTGAACGTTAATCGTATCTATGAAGCTTTTTACATAAACTAAGTGGTCTGAAAAATATTTATTTGCATTTCAATGATAGCCTTTATTTTTAGGCCAAAAGGGGTATAATAGACCTTTGACATCTTTATGATTCCTTTTTGTTCTGTAAAGCCCTCCTGCTTTCCCGTGCTGGTGATAGATGGACCTCTGCTTTAACCTCTCCAAGCCACTGCAGTCAGGCATTTAGATGAATTTTATTGTCCTGTGCTTTTTATCTTTTAGTCTAATAAGTGCTGCACTTTGGGGTATTTGCAAATCAGACTCTATCTGATAATTGATGAAGATTTAATCTTTTTTTCAATTTAAGCATTTAAAAGGTATCCATACCCAAAGGAGGGAAATTGAGTGCCATGAGGCAATGTGAGAAGTTTTACAAAGGGCAGACACAAGTCAAATGAGACACATTGAGTGATGTAGTTTTCATGGCCTTAAAAAAAACAACCCCAAAATCATGTTGAGGGCATATTTGAGTTGTCTTATTTTCCCAGGGAATGGAACTGTATGTTCAGAAATTTAATTCCCACGTAATGGTTTTCTCCTCTCAATATTTATGTTCAGTTTTCAGTCTTCCATTTGTCTTAGTCCATCTTGAATGCTATAAACTATTAGAGTCCTTGCAAAATAAATAAGTAAGCAAATCAATTTGTAAAAGAAGAAAACCACCCACCTCCTTGGGCTGTGCTTAGTCCTCTTCAGTATCGAGTAAGCAGGAGTCAGGTGTCAGGACACCTGAAATAGCTGCTGGTGGTTCTCTCACTGTCATTGCTTCCTTTCTGTTTCATTTTTTCTTCCCTCTTTATTTTTCTACTTTTGCTTTTCCCCATCTTCTTCCTATTTTCTGTTTCTCAGATTGGATTTAAAAAATCAGTTGTACAAGTATGGAGTAGTGATGAACTTAAAATGGAAAGTGACAGTAGCATTTTTGTATATAGCCAATGTAGGCATTTGTTTTGTTTAACTACGCTCATTTCTTATGTGAGGTGTTTTTTTTTTAAATTTTTATTAATTGAAGTAGGTAAGTAGGAAGCAAAGAAAATGCTTGTTAATTTAAAGTTTTAACTTATTTTTTTTTAAAAGTACAGGATAGGAGAAACAATCTAAATGATTTAGAGGTCCCTCCAAACAATATTAAAGAACAGAATGACAGCTTCCAAAAGAGCAGATAAAGACTAAAGCTGTGGTGAGGTAGAGAGAGTGGCCAGAAAGTGAAAGTGATAATCTCTCTACTTTCCTCAATAACCCAGTCACGCCTTGAGCATTATGTTTAGTTTTGGATGCCATATTTCACATAGGCTATTGCTAATCTGAGGCAGCTTAGGTAGCAAACTGTGCCAGAGCACCAGGCATAGAGACCAGAAGACCAGAGTTCAAATGCAGCCCAAGACACTTAGTAGCTTTGTGACCCTGAGCAAATCACTTCACCTCATTTGCCTCAATTTCCTCAGCTGTAAAATGAGCTGGAGAAGGAAATAACAAATCACTCCAGCATCTTTGTCAAGAAAACCCGAAATGGGGTCACAACAAGTCTGACACAGCTGAAATGACCAAACAGCAACAATAACAACATTGCTAATTTGGAGACTAGAAAAGAGTGCCCTGAGAGGTAAAGGCCTTCAAGATGAAATCGGGCCATAGGACAATCATTTGAAGGAACTTGGGATATTTAGCATAGAAAAGAGAAGATTTAAAAGGGAGAAAGGTAGCTGTCTTTGAGTATTTCAATGGCCGTGGAAGAAAGTTTAGGGTATCATTAGGAACAATGGATGGAAACTGCACAGAGGTAGTTTAGGCTTGATATCATGGAAAAAGTGGCTAACAAAGCTATGTAAACATTTAATGGATTATATGTGGAGATAATGAACTCTCTTTTACTGAAATCCTTCAAGTGGAAGTTGGATAAATATTTTGAGGGAGGAATTTTTGTTCAGGTCCTGGTTGGTCCACTGAGGACACTTCTAACTCAGAGATTCTCTGGCTCTTGACATTCTGGGGCAAAGCACTCATTTATTTCTCTAGAGGGCAGGGAGCTAAAAAGATGGGAAGGTTAAAGAGATAGTTGTTAATAGTGGCAGGGCTAACAGCAATGGTTCCTGTTTTGATTCTAACTTTCTTTAACAGTTTAGTTTATGTTATTTTTAAAAAAACATTTTAAACTTGATTACAGAACAAGAAAAAAAATTTTTATTAAAAAAAAACTACCCCCACCCCAAAACTCCCTCAGGTCTGTACTTGACAATATCTACCTATCTAGTACTGATAAAACAACAAACAGTAATTCTTTATGAGCTAAGACTGAGGCCCTGTGTAGTTTTTTTTTTCTTTTCGGCAAGGAGTATGTTACTGAGCTAGGGGACTGGATCAGAGTTTGTGCTGTAAAGGTAGACAAAAGGTTGGTAGAAACACATAGCTTGCTAACTGTTCACTATTAGTTGCATCCTTGAATTTTGAAAGGAAAATAAATTTGGAAAACAAAAATAAGTCCATCCTTAACCAAATAAAGCTATATATTATGTGTATATTTGCACGTCACACACACACGCGCACACACACACACACACACACAAGCACACACACACATGCCAATCTGAAAAGTTGATCAACAAAAATAAGAGGAATTCCATCCAAGGATTCATTGTAATATTGTAGAAAGAACGCTAGACTGGGAGTTAGGCAACCTGGGTTCTGGTGTTTTCTTTGTCATTAATTATTATCCTCACTGTATGTAATTTGTTCAACCTTGAACAAGTAACTTAACGTCCCTGGCCTTCATTACTCATCTTTAAAATTAGGGCATTGGATTAGATCATACCCAAGGCCCATTTCAACTCCAAATTTCTATGAGTCTGCTCTCTCCCCTTCCCTTCTTTTAGATATAAGGATCACCGGGGACTGCTTAGTCCACCACGTGATACTGAAATAAGAAAAAGAGTTGTTTCCTGACTCTTTCAAGAATTACATGTCCTTTCACTTCTCTGTGAATGGCCACCTCTTCCTTTCTTCTGGGCACTCCAGTAAGCATTGATGAGACCCCTCTGTATGTAAGACGGTAGTGCTCAGCACAAAGACAAAACATGTCTCCATCCACCCCTGCTCTCAAGGAACTTAAACTATGCTACAATCATACTCTTTACTTAGGCTTTGTTTTCAAATGGTTTTGGATTTCATTTGGATTTAGATTTCACATGTGGAAATTTGTTTGAGTGACTTATGATAGCCGTTTTCTTGTAGGTTAGCTTACTACTTCATGGCCTAGCCCTTTTATCAAAGATACAAATTTCATTCTCTCCGAAGCTGAAGTGGTAAACCAACTTCTTATCCAGCCTTTAGAGGCACTGTCAGTCAGTTAATAGCTATTGATTGATTGAGATCTTATTTGTGCTGAGCATCGTGTTAGACACTATAAGGGATACAGTGAGAGATATGAAATAGTCTCTGCCCTCAAGGAGTGTACAAGATATTTAACTTAGCAGTTACTTTGAAAAAAATATTTTGAAATTCATTAAATATGCCATAACATTTAATTTTAGCACTTTGCTGCACATGTAAAAGGCACAAGGTCTGTTCTTATTCTTGTGCCATAAAACACTGATATCTTGTGATTGAATAACTTGAAACCAGCCAGCTTTTTCTAATCAGTACTTAATATTTTTAACAATTGATTAGAACATACATAGTATAATAAACTTACTTCCATAATGAAATTTGGTTTTAGAAAATCAAAGCATGTTTTTAATATATGCAATTTAACTAGAGGCCAATTTTGTGTTTTATCTTTGTATCCTTACCACTGAATGGGATGGATAATTGTGAAGACTTCACAGGGTATGTTTAAGGGAGTAGGAGAGGTTTGGGATTTGGCCTTGTGATTCTGGAAGGTCAAGGCCTGGAGCTGTGGGCATGCCCTTCCCCCCCACTCTCTCAGATGTTAGAAGATAATGAACTTCCTGTGAGCTATTTGTTCTCTGCTCCAGAAAGGTCTCTCCCCCGCCCCCAACATTTCTTCTCCTAGATTTTCAGGTGCCACCCTGGCAGTTGAGTTCTGATAGGGAAAACCTGAATGGACCAGATCAACCTTGGTCTTCTGCCTAGTTTTCGTGCCTAGACTGTAAGCCCACCTCCCAGCCTATGGTGAGAAGAGATAGAGGTGGGTGGGAATCTTTTCATTAAAGAGTATAAATTAAGGCAGTTTCCCTTTTACCTCACCTCCTCCATTATGGAGGTGTGCCCAAATCTTGCAAGGTTTGTAAAATAAATTTACTTTGTTTCCCCTAAGGATGTCTTTCCTATTATTCAAAAATCCTGTCCCAAACACCACTAAGCCAGTGCCTTCCACCTAATAGTCAATCAACAAATGCTTATTAAATTCAATTTAATCTGTCACTTAGAAAATCCGAAATTCTATTCTGTTCTGTTTTGGGTTTGAATTATATTGTACAATAATGAGGAAATATGTGCTGTTGTGGAAAGAATGGAAAAAAAAATGCTGGATTTAGAGTAAGCGGGTCCTGGATTAGAATCCTAGCTCTGCTATTTATTATCCTTATGACCTTGGGCAAGCCAGTTCACCTACATGGGCCTCAGTTTCCTCAACTGTAAAACAAAAAGGTTGGACTAGATGGCTTCTGAGGTCTAGCTCTACATCTGTCAACTTTTCACTTCACATTTTAAAAATTCTGAAGAGTCAGGTAGTACAAGTCAGGCCTATACAACCAGCAGCCTGCCAGAGAGTTTCTGGCAGCTCATGAAAAATGTAGAGGGATCTTCTATATTTTTCACAGGCAGCCCAGAATCCTTTGGCATGCCGCAAGTGGCCCGTGGGCTTCAGGTTGTGCAGGCTTGGTATGAGTAGCATCATCTATATGGGGAAACTGAGACTCAGGAGGTTAAGCCCATGGTCACACAGCTAGTGAGGATCAGAGCCATATTTCAATCCCAAGTCTCTTAACTCCAAATCTTGTGTTATTTCTTTCTGTTATCAAGCTGATTTTTCTCCTTCTCCCTACTTCCATTTACTTCTTGATTATATTTTATTCAGGTTAACATTAAACTTAGTTTTTATTTCCTAAACATGTGTGTATCGGTTACTGGTGGGAAGCCAACCCAATAATGAATGGCATTGATTTTTAAAATGTCCTATGTGGATGACATTAGCACAAAGAACAAGAGTTTTGAAATGTGCCTATGTTCAGAACACAAAACAATGGCTAGGAAACACCTGGTCTTACTGTTGCTGTGTTTTGGTAAGGAATAATAATCTTTTTAGCCACCTGCTTTTTTGTACAGTGGTACTTTTCCCAAATGGAATAACATGATGTGGTTGTCCCTTGAAAAGGATAATACTTTGCCTATGAAAAGCCAGGAAAGATGCCAGGGAGCTTTCACAAAAAGTCAGCAGTCATGTGATTATTCATAGGAAAATTATGTACTTTATGGAAGGCCAGTGGCCAATTTTTAACCCTTTGCTGTCTAAAATCTCTGTTAGAAGAGATTTATTTTTTAAAATGTTTCCAAAATATATTGCAGTCTCAGTACACCTTCAGCTTCATTTTCTGTACTTTCTTCACCTATAGTACTGAACAATAAGAATTAATGTTTATAATGAAGAAACATCGAGTGCTGTAATGCTGTTTGGATCATCAAAGATACTAAATCATGCTTTTGATGTCAAATTCATTTTCATAAATTCATAAAGAGTTTTGGTTAGCTAGCATTCATCCAGATACCTGAACCTTAGAACATTGTAATAGAAAATGGCTTGTTTTTCTCTTACAGAAACTGGGAAGAAGGAAAAGTGCTCATCTTTGATGACTCCTTTGAACATGAGGTGTGGCAGGATGCAGCTTCCCTGCGCCTAATCTTTATTGTGGATGTGTGGCACCCGGAGCTGACCCCTCAGCAGAGGCGAAGTCTGCCTGCAATTTAACACATGTTGGAGGCTCGGAACATAAATGAGGGAGGCTCTTAATGTCTGTTTTATCTGCGTGGATAATGTAGACAGAACCATAAACGCTGAAGCTCCTAATGCTTCTGCTTGAATTGCAGCCTCAAAAATGCTAGCCTGCTCAGGTTTAGAAGATGCTGAAAGAATGGTTTGTCTGCTCCAGCTCATTTAGAAATTGTCCTTTTCTGTTCCATGCTGCTCTGATGCCAACATCAAAGTGAAAACATGAGACCTTCTGACCAGCCAAAGATATTGCCCCTAGAATAGGTTTGTCAGTGTGCGTTGATAGGAAATGCAGATAATGTGAATGGATGGTTATCATTTTGTAATTTTTAAATGTAATTGTATTTTTCTATTAAGCCAGCCACAGAGCATTTATTTTTATGAACCACTACATTCTTTTCTTTCTTTCTTTCTTTCTTCTTCTTTTTTTTTTTACAGCTATATAATGGCTTCACTTCCAGCTGTTTAGTATTGTTACCTTTGGGTCCTCTTTATCAGGATGAGTTTTCCTCTGGTTTTGTAATTCCTTTTAGTATAAAGAAACTGGTATGAGAAAGAATGTTATTTTCCTACTGTGATGGACAGGAAAAGGTAGAAAGCAATACCTCTGTTCAAAAAAGAAAAAAACATGAAAATAACCTCCCTTTTTATCAGTTTATTTTTGTCTTCTTCCTGGAGGCCTGGTTTCTGACTAGCACCCTCTTTGTGTTGATAATAGAGACAAACTGAGTTGGTTGTTTATTTCTCTGCAGAAAAATTTTGTCACTGAAAAAGCATGTGTAATAATTTGAAATTGACCCCCGTAAAGGCCACATATAACTCTCATGTATTCCAAGAATTAGGTTTATTTTTTTAAGAAATTTTTTTTTCATAATAAAATTTTCCATCTCCTAAGATTAGGCAGATGCTTGGTAAGGAAATGGATCCAGGCCCTGTGGGTCTTGCCACTTTTAGTAGTCAGGGTCCAAGCCCTCCCTTGTCTTTACACAGTGTTAATCCATATGGAGGATGAGTGAATGCTCTCTTGGTACTTCAGAGGATTCCTGCTATGTTTTTCTTGGATAAGTTTTTGATAGAGTTATTCGGGATGACAGAATGGAAAGGGTAATGACTGCAAATGGGAAAATGCTAGGATCTTTGTTGCACATTGGGATATCATAAGAAATCCTTTCTTCTTTAAAACAGTTGGAAACACTCTTCGTAACTTTTTGCCTTAGAATTGCTACATAAATTGAAAAGCAATGCCTTAAAATAAGTATCAAGTTTGCATGGGTGAATTTTTAATAACACACATTGCAAAGAAATAACATTTTAAAAATGATCTTCATAGATAATCAAATAACTAGGTAAAGTTTTAATGAAGTAAAAGTTTTGATTTTTTTCTAAAACCAAATAAGAATAAAATGCACCCTTTGAAAAGTGTGCAGTGTAATTTCTCTTAAAAATGTGATGATAATCACGCACTGAATATTATTTCATGGGCCAAGATGAACAAAAATGTTTATTAAATGCCACATTCATGGCATATTTTTTTTAATAAACTTGAGTGCCTGGAGTCCTGGTGGAAAGTTAGCTGGAACACACAGCCTTTTTATTCCAGGAATTGACGAGGCAACTTCTGGCTCATTTTCTTTAGCTGTCTTCCAGTATTGAAACTACTCGTATTTCTTCTATTTCAAGAGCACAGGTTCTACTGGAGGGGCACTGGGGAGTTTTTATCCCTTTTCCTTGAAAGGAGCCCCAACTAGAATGCACAGGTTGACAATACTGTATGGGGAACTTACTTGGTGATTCCTACGTAGTTGCTTCCATATCTAAACCAGGTATTTTGTGGCTTTTTCTTTTTTGGTGAAGGGGAGGTGAGCACAACACATTACAGGTGTGGTAAACAGAATCAAGAGAAACAGCCCCTCCAAAATAATGACCAATATCAAGGAAAAAAAAACCAGGAAGAAAAAAGTCATTTTTGTCCTTCAGTATTTATTTAAGAGGGGGAAGTGACTCAACAGTGAAGGACAGTACAATCCAATGCTCATGTAATAGTAACTAACATTCGTGTCAATTCTTGTTGAATTTGGTTCCTGTTTGTAAATCTATTGCATACATGTACAGAAAATTCAAATGAGAAAATGCACATGGGAATGTTCATCTTACATTCATGTCATGAGATTTGGAGAGAAACAGATTTACAAGCTAACTCATGTTAACTTAGGTCACTAGGGCAGGTTGAGTGTTTTAAATCAGGTCACGAAATCAGGACGTTGAGATTGCCAACTTAATAGACAGGTATCTTTTCACTGTTTTAAAACATAGCACTAATTGGCTCCAGTGACATTTTAAAAACTTGGATCTAACAGTTGTCACATATATAAAGCCAGGCAATTAAAATGACTCCCTGATTTGCTTTTATTTCTTCTTCATCTTTCTATATAATTGTATAAAAAAAGTCATTGGGTCACAGTACAGATGAAGATATTTCAGCATGTGATTAGGAATGGCTGCCCAAAAGTAACTGGTTTTATTTACACACCCCTCTGTTGGCAGAGTGGCTATATTTTCGTTTCATTGTCTACTTCATCGATTTTTTTTGCAAAAATAAAAATAGTAACCGACATTTTTATAGCGCTTTATAAAGTTTCCAAAGCGCTTTACATACATTATTTCATTAGAGCCTCATAACAACCCTGCGAGGTAGGTACTGCAGGTGTAACTAGCCCCATTTTACATGTGAGGAAACTGAGGCTCAGAAAATTAAGTTGACTTGCCCAAGGTCACACAGCTAATAATTGTCAGAGGTGGTAGGATTTGAACCCAGTTTTGAGGTTTTTACAAGATTGGGCCAGAACACATAAACAATGTCCATTTCTGTTATTCTGTACCAGTAGCAATGGCTGGTATGCTACAAATACAAACAATAATTATTGATGATTTTTTCTAGTAAAGAAGAAGAGTAGTGAACACTAATTCCAACTGGAAATGACCATGACCTATTGAATTATGTCTTCCCTATGATTTGCTCAGCTTAGAACGTTAGCCTTCCTAAATGTTGCCATTTAAAATATCTCTTCACTGCCCATCATTAACTGAACTACTTTCTGTTTGACACATGATGCCACGTAATGGTACAAATAAATAGATGAATGTCTTTATGGAGCAGGTGGCTGAAGAGAAAAAGATGCCTAAAATTGTAAAATTGATTTAGGGAAGCAAACGCATGGCACAAAATCATTTCTTACAGGTTTTCTTTTATTTTATCTCTCCATCCATTTCAGTGAATGGATAGGATTGATTTTTCAAAAACAAATAAAGCAGTGAGCTGATCTTTGGCATTTCAGTCCTGCATTTCTATTCTGCTCCTTTTGTTTAGAGTACATGCCCATTTTTAGTCATTCATTCATTCATTCATTCATCTGACGAAGTATTCCTCCTCCATTGAATGTCTGCTTTCTCTAGCAACTAGCAGAACTGCCCTCTGTCTACAGCCTTTAACTGATGGCAGGAGTGAAGGGGGTTAAATGGTTCTGTAGCATTTTCCTTAGCTGTCCTGACCTAAATGAAACAATATGAACAGTTCCATTAATCACTTAAAAAATTTTCCGGTGAGATTCCCCTTTATACAGATACAGACTGAGCTGATGGACTCTAGAACTGCCTATGGAAAACCATGTCATGAGAATGAAATAATTGTTTTCCCAAATTGTGTGTGTCTTCTGCTCTCATGATGCAATATGGTTTTACAGAGGATACAAAAGTTCAGAAAAGTGTTAGCCAAGTATTAAAATAAGTAAAGCATAACTAGCCGGAGTTGTGTGAACATGTTCTGAGGATGAACAATTCAATGCTGGTGGCGTGGTTAGAGAAAAAAAATCAATGAGAATGAAAGTTATTGCAAATGCTATTGTCTCATGGCTCTGCACTATACTGAATCTGAAAATTGTATCTTTACAGTTTAATTTGGACATATGTTGTTTGGAAAAAACACTCACTTTTTCCCAGCATGATATGTGAGGAAAAATGTCCACAATGTTGTTTATATATGTGAACAAGGAATTAATAAGTCCAACCCTTTTTAATCCTTTTAATACCACAAATGTAAAATAAAAATTGGAAAAAATTGTTCCTGGTTTAAATTGATGTCTTGCTTCATCCTTGTATCTTTCACTGAAAAAGAAATCCCTCCGGTCTTTGCTTAACTTTGGCTGCTCAGACAGATGGCTGGTGCCGATAGTTATTGTCAGCAGAAGTGGAGGACCTTTTGTCAAACAAGATGTGTGCCTGCGGGGATCAGTTAAGCATGTGCTTCATAGGTGGCTGGTGCCACTGAAGGCTGCTGAGATATATTTTGGTGACTTCGAATTCAGTCCAGAGCCAGGAGTGGTTGGGTGTTCTCATTCTCTTCCTTTTCCTCATGTTTCAGTGTCCCAGCTTCCACGACAGACTGAGACCTGTAAAGGTTTAAGGGGAGGTTGGGTAGGAGGGAAAATAGAAAAAAAATTGCTTATCAATTCCTTACTAACAAAAAAATTACTACTGACAAGTGGGAACAATTATGCAACTTTTCTGGGCAATCATATTATACATTATCTATCATTTGCTCTACATAATATGTTTTTTATGTTTTGATCTGGACCCATGCGGTCCTCAGTGTGGAGAATTTGCTGATGTGGAAACTCTCTTCATTAGCAACTGTCTGTAATTGATAGTGTGTGAGAGTTGCCTGGGACACTGAAAGTGACTTACTTGCCCATGGTTACACAGTCAGTAGATGTCAGAAGCAAGTCTTGAACCCAGGTTTTCCAGATCCCAGGGCCATCCCTCTATCTGCCAAAGCTGGCTTTATCTCATAGAGTCTATAACCTATATAAACACACACTAATCATTTCAGTGTCTGGAATGGCAATGGCCTGAGATTCTCTTAAGACTGCCCAGCTTTTCACATAAGTCTGATGGTGAATTGTGTATTTGAGGCCTGGAACTAAGTTTATGCAGGAGAATCACCCACTGGTTGGCCATCAAGGAATTTTTTTTATTGACATCACGACTAATGAATAGAAAATGCTTCACTGGGCAGCTTCAGGTATGGAGTTTAGGCACTAGTTTGGACAGGGAACTCAGTCTCTCTAACCCTCAGTGTCCTCACTTGAAAAAGGAATGGTGGACTTGACAGTCACTAAGATAGCACCATGGTTGGCATTTATTAAGCACCTACTATGTGCTGTTCACTGTGCTAAGGGCTTTACAAATCTGAGCTCATTTGATCCTCACAACAACCCTTTGAAATAGATATTTTATATATATATATAGAGAGAGAGATAGATATAGTTATTCCCATTTTACAGGTGAAAAAATTGATACAAATAGAGGTTAAGTGACTTACCAAGATCACACGGCTAAGTATTCTGAGTTCCAAATTGAACTGGAGTTTTCCTAATTCCAGGCCCAGGGCTCTATCCACTGTACCATTTACTTACCTCTAAAATTCATTAACTCAGCATTTTGAGTTGTACAAATTTAAGCATTTAAATTAAAAAAATATATTTTCAAGAGCTAGGCAGACCATTTCATTCTCCAGATAACAATTTCTAACTTCTGGTTCATCTTCTCTTAGATTAATGCTCATTTCCTTCTCAGTGTTCATAATAAAGATTTGAATTGAAATGGTTTTTCAGCTTTAAATGCTACATACCAAAACTTCATCCTCCATAAGCACTGAATAAGTGCTTACCAACTAAAAATAGTTCCTTCGAGTCGTCAAGGAAATGGTGGCTTTGGAATGACTCAAGTGGGCAAAATTCACAATTTAAAATTACGCACATAAGCAGCCTTGGATTCCACTGAAATGATGCATATACGACAAACCCCAATCCATTTCAAAGAGTCAGTGTGGACTCTCCCTAAAGCCACATACCAACTGAGATAGAGCCACTGTAAGCTTTTAAAATAAAGTGGACTTATTAACAAATACAATAATAATAGCCCATGTTCATATAGTCCTTTGAAGTTTACAAAGTACTTAGAACAAACCCTCCTCTCTCCAACACTCCCCCTCCGCTTTACCCAACACACACACACACACACACACACACCATAGGTAGTACCAGTACTATTCCCATCTTACTTACAGGTGAGGAAACTCAGGTTGACAAAGAGACAAAGTGCCTTGCTCAAAGTGTTATGGCTAGTGAACAGCAGCATCAGAACTCTTAAAGTACAAGACTTCTGACTCCACCATACTATATTATTCACCAGAGGGTGCCAGGCATTTTTTTTTCTCTTGGTCACATATATATTTAGGATCTTCAGATTTGAAGCTGGAAGAGGCAATCCAATCCAAGCTCATGTTACAGATGAGGGGAAAACATGAGGTCCAGTCTTTGTCATTTATTCTCAGTGTTACTGGCCTCTGTTTCCTCATCTACAAGGGGGAAGTGTGGGATTAGATGACTTAGAAGGTCTCTTTCAGTCCTATATCAATGCTCCTATGATCTTGTGGAAGTTTTTCCCAATTCATAGAGGTCAGACAGTAAGTGATAGATTCAAGGATTCAAACCTAGGTCCTCCGACTTAAAATCCAGGGGTCTTCTGAAATTAGTATGCTACTGCCCATGTTTAATTTTTTTCCCAGTTGGAGTAGGAAGGAAGGGGACATGGAGTAAGGTAGGTAAGGTAGAACAGAAAGATTAAAAATTGTAAACTATTTCCAACAATAACATTTGTTGACACGTCATGGCAAACCTCTATGAAATGAAAAAATAGTCTTTACCTAGGCCCCTTCCCTTGAGATTTTTGAACAACCTGCATAACTAGATTAACTTACCATCACCTTTAGTTTCTACAACATAAATAATTACCAAAATAGAGGGTTTCCACTGCCCAATATTTCCAGAGAAATTAAAATATACTTCCTCTGTTTTCATGGAGATTTGCATCTGTTCATGACATGGTAAATGATGGAACACTGAAGAGATGCTTACATTATTCCCACAGCTTTCCCTGCTATTCATTTGGCAATCACTGCAGGAAATCTCTGAGATCTCAGATGGTGCAAGTCCAAATAAAAAACAGGCAGACCAGATTGATTTACAATGGAAGATTCCAAAGCAATAACCTGAAACAACCTAACATTAAATACAAGGCATCCTAGTGATGAATAGATGGCATTTCTCTACAATGGCTTCACAAAAACCATCCCAAAATGACAACTGCTCTTCATTAAATGCCTACTATGTGCACAGCTGTTTTTTATCCTTCGTTCTCAAAGAGGACCATGACATCAGAAAGGTGATGCCGTGACATGCAAGTGAATTGGATTTGAGTGAGGCAGGGCTGTGCAAAGTCACCAGCGCTTTCTCTTCCAGAGCCCCAGTGGGGAGATATAGATGAAGATGACTGGAGATGGCACGGGATGCAGTGGGAGACTTTGGCGTTTTGAAGCTATGGCCCTTAACAGGTCTCGCTGCTAAGCACTAATGATATAAAAAACAAAAACCAAAGAGAGTCGCTTATGTTCTACTGAGGCATAAGACACCTGAGAAAAGCTGACAAGCACATCAGCATCAGTCATTCAACCAGCCGCAGACAAAATGAGAGGGTTGGATTAGAAAGCCCCAAAGGCAGCTTCTAGCTCTAAATCTATCATCTTGTGATCCGGAGTTGACAGAGTTAACAAAATGAGTCTATGCACTCATCCAGGCTACTGAGAAAAAAGCCTGGGTCAAAGAGGCTGGGAAAGGAGGAAATAAGTCTATATTAGGCATTTGCTATGTGCCAGTCACTGTGCTAAAATGTTTACAAATATTATCTCATTTAATCCTCATCAACCCTGGGAGATAGATGCTCTTTCTATCCTTGTTTTCTAGTTAAGGAAACCGTCAAATAGGATAAGAAATGTGCCCAGGGTTACACAGCTGGAGTGTCTGAGGCAGGATTTGAACTGACTCCAGGCACAGAGCTCCTTGCATTGTGCTACCTAGTGTCTCCTAAGAAAAGGAGAGATGCCTTATAGAAGGAAAGGAGGAAGGCTGTCAGAAACAGCTATGGTTTTTTTGGTTTGTTTTTGTTTTTATTAGTGGAGATAACCTAAAAAGAGGAGTTACCATCTATTTTGCCTATGTACCCTAAGGACTAGGCATCCTTAATCAAGGTTCCATCTAACTTGCAGATAAGACCTTCTTCCTGTGTTGGTTCCCTCATTAGAATGGGAGTTCCCTGAGAGCAGACTATCTTGCTTTTCTATTTGCGTCCCTAGTGCTTCGTATGTCACATGTGTTAAGGAAAAGAAAGGAAGGAAAAGGCCATTTTTACCCGGCTATGCCTTTTTCAAATAGCCATTATGGGCAGCACAGTCTCTCCCCCCATGGAACCATGACATTCAATCTGTCATCAAGAGAGAAAGGGAAACCGAAGGGCAGAGTGGCCTGTAGATCAGGGCAGTGAATCTAATAAAGGAAGTCATTTCCCTCCAGGGAGCAAAATGGAAACTATAATACCCCTGAAGCAGGAAAATATGCTGGGCCATAGCTACAGTTGAATCACTGGGGCTTTGCTGTCTGGCACCAACATCCAGGGATGCTGGTCCCCACCCCCCCACACACCCACACCAGTACAGATGTGCCATCCTTATGTCTCACATAAATTGTATGACTCAGTCACTGCAACTTTACTCTCTCACCTATGACAACCCAAGGAACCTGTTGCCACAGCAAACCTCTTCCAGGGTCCAGGAGAATAAACTTCTTTGAGAAGTGGACTGCCCCTTCAGCCGTGATTGAACTACCTTTTGCCCCGCTGCATCACCCCACCTTCCTCTGTTACCACCTTTGTTCATTGTACTGCATTGACAATGATGGTTAGGTAGTGAACCCAAGAGTCCTTGGAACAGCTGCACTCCAAATTGTTAGCCCTGCTTTGAGAGAAATGATTATTTTTCCTTGTATCAAAAACCAATTATTAAATTAGATCAAGATTTTCCCTTCCTATTTCCTCATTCAGAAACCAGCCCCTATACGGTTATTTAACTAGTCTCTGAAGGACATTGCTGATAGATGAGATAGCCCAAATCCTCTGGGTGCATGCTTTTCCATCTTGGGTGGGATCCCATCCAACTAGAAGACCTTACAAACAGATTGCAGTCTAGGCAAGTTCTTGCCCTTAGGCTATAAGCCCTGTCCTTGGAACTTTCCTTTAGATTTTATTGTGACTTAGCTCATAAAGGTGAAAACCAGCCAGAGTGATCTAGGTAGAGCTAGATTCTTTTGTCCCGATTGCTGGAAGTGGCTGAGTTTCATGATCAGTTCATGTTTTCAGCAGGAGGAGCTGAAGACTTTTTGCCCACTTCCTCATTAATATGTCCACCCCCTTGATTATTTACCAATCAGAGTTGATTTCTACCCTCAGGGACACCCCTTTCCAAAGATTTTTAAGCATTTGATGTTCTGGGGTGGTGGGATCTTTGGTTACAAGACTGATCTCAACTTATTAATTATTTGCTAGCCATAATTAATAAATTGATCATTAATCACCTCCGAAACTATATCTCTCAGACTTTTCATTCTTCTCATCTTCCAGCCCAGCCTTGTCAGCCATCATACTGGGAAGCAATCCTTGTGAAGGTGTGACCTGGAAACTTCCTCTTTGGATGCTACAGCCCTTGTCTTCTCTATGGTCCTAGCTACTAGAGACCGGGAAAAGAAAGTTCTCACAACCACAGTCCTTGACACTGTCAAATGGTTCACTGTCAGAAACAGCTATGTTTTTCTTTTTTGGTTTGTTTTTGTTTTTATTAATGGAGATAACCTAAAAAAGAGGAATTACCATCTATTTTGCCTAGACATCCTTAACCAAGCTTCCATCCAACTTGCAGATAAAACCTTCTTTCTTTGTTGTTTCCCCCATTAGAATATGAGGTCCCTGAGAGCAGAGACTGGCTTGCTTTTCTCTTTGTGTCCCTAGTGCTTTGTATGTCACATGTGCTAAGTGTTTCATTCACTCACTCGTTCATTCATTTATCTAACATAGCCCAGTTCCAGGTAAAGGTTTCTTATATAAGGGATTGGTGGCAAGGTTGACATTCCTCTTATGGGGACAGACACACACCAAGAAGCAGGACGCCAGAGTCCAGGCACAACAGCATGTATTGTGCAGACCAATAGAGTCCAGAAGTTGTCGATCCTTTTGGTTTCTTAGACCCCCTTGACAGTCGGGTGAAGCCTATGGATCCCTCCACAGAATGATGTATAAATGTTTAAGATTCCAATGGAGATAGTTATACTAAAACAACAACATATATATTTTTTAAAAGTTCATGAACCCCAGTCAAGTCCCATGCTTTCGTATTATAGGTGATTAAACAGAACAGCTGTATTTGGTCACTCCCCACAATTCTCATTAGGAGCAGGGTCTAACAAAGGTAACTTACAAAGGGGAACCGAAGCTATCACGTTACTCCCAGAAATTCTTTGGGTCACAATTGTGATTTCATTGATCTTGGGAACTCTTGGTATAGATATTCTCTTCACTGATGCATACCAGCAGCTGCTCTGTAATGTTTATGCTCTTAGAGAATTTCCTGGGACATAGATTGAGTGATTGGATCATGGTCACACAGCTAGTATATATATCTCAAGTAGGTTTTGAATTCACACCTTCCTGACTGTAAAGCCAGTCTGCCGTACATCATACTTCAGCAAATTAGGATGTTGATGCAGCTTCCTGCATCCTGCTTCCTACACAGCTTCCATCTGTCTTTAGTTGTGCATTATAACTCCCTGGGGCTGTCTTCTATCGGGTTTAGAGCCCAGAGCTCATCTTATGAATTGGCAGGAACCTCTCTACCTCTTTGTCTAGGTTGTAGGAGCAAGCTGATACATGACTCCGCTTTCTCAGATCCCAGAGGGTTGTAGCCTTCCATGTGATGTAGGAATAGTCTCTGCTAAGTAGAGTCTGCTTAGAAAGAGTCAAGCTAAGGCCTCCCCAGCATTCACCCTATGGGTGAGCCAGGAAAGCAGCCTCTAATACAATCTTTTCTCTTCACCTCATGCTATCACTTTTTACGAAAATCTCAAGTCTGACACAAGTTTTCTCTCCACCAAGAAACTTCACTTTAGATTGTTGCTTTTCTGTTGTTTTACAGTGGTGTCTGACTCTTCGTGACCCCATTTGGGGTTTTTTTGGCAAAAAAAAAATAGTGGAATGGTTTGCCATTTTGTTCTCCAGTTCATTTACAAATTGAGGAAATTGAGACAAGCAGGATTAACTGTCTTGCCCAAGGTCAGACAGCTAGTAAGTATCTAAGGCCAGATTTGAACTGAGGAAGATGAGTCTTCCTGACTCCACTCTACTCCACTATATCAGCTGTGCCACTTAGCTGCCCCAATGGGTTAGGTAACTCTAATAAAAAACAGAGCTTACCCTAGCCTCAAAGACTGCTTGATTTTAGTTGGGGGATGAACTCTATTTGTTTTTTAAAGTGTTGTGTTTTTTTTTATCCTTGCAATTCAACTTTATTTCAATAATTTAATAGAAAATAAAAATAAATAAGAAACAAGTAGGTGAGGAGGCTGGGCTGGGAAAGCCACAGGCCACTTCAGTACCAATCTAAGAAGGGACAAGGGCCAGGGACAGGATTGTAGGTTGTAAAATGTACAGGGGTAAAGGAATAGGCTTGGAATGTAGCAGATGGTTAAGGTCATGAGAAAAGCTTTGGCACATAATACATACTAAAAGGAAGTGAAAACCTGGGCAGAACCAAAAATCCAAAACACACAACTATGATGGATGTGAAGATAGGGAAATGTAAGAACTGGAGGTAGGGCGAAGGTAGAGTAAGTGAGAACACCACATCCAAGCAGTTTGGAGGCAAAGATAACAGATGTGACATTTTGGGAAGCATTGCAGTATGTGCCTTGGAATGTACCATGTTGTTGATGGACTTGGAGAAATAAGGAAGATAAAAGGAGCTAAACGTATTGTACCATAAATCTGAAATACCGAGTGGAAAGACGAAACCCACTTGACCAGCAAAGACGGGGCAGAAGTCATAGGAAGGGAGAGAATGGAAGCGTTACGGTGGTGGGAACAACACAAGGGGAGAACAAATTCAAGGGCAGAGTGGGTGAAAGGTCAGTGCTTGAAGACAGCCTGCTGGCCATGGGGTAGCTCATCATGAGTAATGTGTCGTCTGACATGGATCCTTCGGACTCGATGCTCTCGTTCATCTTCATCTTCTCCCCGCTCAGCCCCCCCCTCCTCCAGCAACACCCCCAGTGGCCTCTAGGAGAGCAGGATCAGGCCCCCGGGGTGTCTCATAGATCAGAAAGTTCAATGTTTCTTCAAAGATCCTTGCCTCTGGGAATTCTACCTTAGTTTGCTTCTTCTCTGTGGCATAAATAATGGAGGTACAGCAGACTTCGGCAATCTTTCGGCCCTGTCCATAAAAAGACCAGCAGCAGATCTCATCACCCAGTGCATCTTTGAGATAGAGCAGCCGCCCATGGAGGCGCAATGCCAGCTTGTCGAACAGCTCAATGTTTTTTTTTAGTAGGTTGTTGTCCAACGCGCTGGTGTAGGAATATTTGTTGTTACTTCGATTATGCAGCAGCTTCACCACCGGCTTAGAGGTGCTAGCCAGAAGCTGCTGCTCTTCCCGTGGAGATGTCACCATGGGAATAAGGCAGAGTGGGGAAAGGCTCTCACTCTTTTGCTGTAGAGCCATCTGGCAATCTTCAGCTAGCCCCTGCACCAAGTAGTACCGTACCTCACCCAACAGCTCACCCAGCTCCCGAGGGCCCTCTGGAAGAGGCACTGACCCATCCCGAAGGTAGCTCAGGATTGTCCCAAAATGACGCCCACCCCTGTAGATCAGCACCCGACCTTCGGAATCTGTGAGCACCTCCATTGGGCCACTGAACATAGCTTTGAGTATGGTGTCCTGCTTGGTCAGGGTCTGCAGCGTGGTGTAGTGGAGTGAGCCCTCCACGTTCAGCTTCACATACTCGGACTCAGCGGCTTGAGGTCGTAGGCTGCGGCCCGGGTGTGGGAGGTGTGGGCGGCAGCGACTGGCCCGGGGGCTCGGGACCCCCAGGGGAGGGGACGGCCGGGGATCCCGCGCCCGCGGCCTCGGCCGGCCGACATTCTGGCCACTCCCGCCCGAGGAGGCGGCGGCGGCGGCGGCGGCGGCAGAAGGAAAATCACTCCGGTCCAGGCCCCAGGACGCTCCCCTCCTTCACGGACCCCAGACCTAGCCGCAACTTCGGACCCTGATCCTCAGACCCCACCCCTCTCCGCGAGCCCTTCAATTCATCCCCCCGCCTCACCCCCCCCCCATCCC
>CM053622.1:233247453-233269873 GCA_028646595.1 Phalanger gymnotis | reverse complement strand
AAGAAAGAAAGAAAGAAAGAAAGAAAGAAAGAAAGAAAGAAAGAAAGAAAGAAAGAAAGAAAGAAAGAAAGAAAGAAAGATCAGGGCCCTCTTCCCCAAGCCTCATTCAAATCATGAATCTCTTCTATAAAATCCACAAATGGTCGTTCAGCCCCTGCTTAAACACTCCTAGAGCTGGGAACTCACTTTTGGCAGAAGCAGTTCATTCCATTTGGGGACAGCTCTAATTTTTAGGAAATTTTTCATTATATCAAGCCCTATTCCGCGCCATCTTAGCATTCATTGCCACTACAGTGCTCATTTTACACAACTGGGGACAATAACGAATAACCAAACGCATAGAAATGATTAATGAAAGCATTTATCTCCTTTAATAAGCTAGCAAGGTTTTTCACATCAAAATGAACAAATTAAAAACCATCTTTCTCTATGTTAATGAAAAAATTAGCCGACGATGTTTTGAATAGAGCATAGAAAGAAACCATCCCAATGACTGGGCATTGAAAAGGAAATAATTTGCCATTTTATAAAAGATAAATAAAAAGTGAACTTCTGAGAAAAAAACCCAGGCATTCACATGCCTGGACCTGTTCTTTTTCTGTAGCTTCATTCTAACTCATTCATTAATAGAACGAATGCTGGTAGATTGCAAGCTCCTTGAAAGCAAGGACTGTCTTTTGTCTTTCTATTACCAGCACTGAACCTGGCACATTGTAGATGCTTAATGAATGTTTACTAACTGATAGAAATCATGATTTTGAGATCTGGCTCTGACATTACTGAGCAAGTCACTTAACTTCTCTTATCCTCAGTTTCCTCATCCATAAAATGGGGATAATATTTGCACTACTAATCATGATAGAATGTACCTTTTTGAAGGGACTCTTTAATTTTTGTATTTATACCCCTAGCACCTAGAGCACATATATCATTCCCTTAATACTTACTTGTTGACTAATCAATTGATAGTAGACTGTGAGGAAAGCAGAGTGAAAAACTTTGGAGTACTATATACATAGGAAATATTAAAAATGCAGCAAATGTTAAGTAAGGGAATACTATACCCAAAACACTGTGTGTGGGGTAGGGGGCATAGGGATGGAGAAGAAGGAGGGTGAAATGACAAAGTCTCAGTGCTCAAAGAGCTTAAATTCTAATAGATTTAAGACTTTACATAATTTAACATTTAGAACTTTTGCAATATCTTCAAGAGAAATGGTGTCATCCATTATATTTATTATGTCTCTTAGAAATACTGTCTATAGGATAAAATACAAACTCCTTATCCTGGCATTCCTTTTATGCCCTCTGTTTTCAACCAAAATGGTCTACTAGCCACTCCATGAGCCCAGCCAGCCTTCTGTTATTTTGGGACATTTTGCTCTAGTCCCCTGTGACTAAAATGGACTTTTTCTGTATCTCTACTGTGAGTAAACTGAGCTGCCTGAATGGGAACCCAGCTCGTTGGGTAACTCAGCTCGTCCTCTGCCTCTTCCCCTCCCTCTCCATCTCCCTCTGCTCTCCAAAGGAAGGTAAATTTTGATTGCCAGAAGCTACACATCTAACTTGGGCTTTACTGGCTAGATTCCTTCCTTCCTTCCTTCCTTTTTTCCTTCCTTCCTTCCTTCCTTAGGCCCTCCTGCCTTAGAGTGAATGTCAATGGTAACTGTTTCTCTTTGGAACAGCAACCCTGAGGGTCTTCCCCTTCCAGCTTGATTTTTTCTTCTTCTTTTTTAATTAAAGGCGCTATCCCTTGACTCACTTCTTAAAGAGGCCTATTCACTGAATGGGCGTTATTTCACTCAAAGTGGGCACCTGAAAAGGCCTTACCTAATAGGGCCAAGGTCTCCCATTGCATGCTGGGCTATCTCCAGTGGTCCTGGTGAATATCAGGCCACTGGACCCAGATGGCTCTGGAGGAGAAAGTGAGGCTGGTGACCTTGCACTTTGACCTGCCTCACTCAAACCAAAGTCAACTGCAAGTCATCTCATCATTTCCCTGTTGCCATGGTCCTCTTTGAGAATGAAGGACAAATACACAAAGACTGATAAAAATCCTTCTCTTCTTTTAAGGTCCATCTCAAACATTACTTTGTCCATTAAGCCATCCTTCTTCCACTCTTCAGGAAGCTCCTCTCACTCCTCTAATGTTTCCTGTCATTCCTATGCATCTGTCATAGTCTTATATTGAACATTTTGGGTACATTTCATCTCTCCCTACTCTTTGAGGGGAGGATCTTAATTAATTTTTCTCTTTTGTCTTCCCAGTACCTTGCATAATGCTCTTCATATAGCAAGTACTTAATAACTGTTTATTGAATTGAATGAAAGGGAAACAGAATGAAAGGGAATTGATGAAAAGCAAACTCAGACTGTCCTTTCCTTTAAGGATGATTGTGTTACCGCCTGCATTTATCTTCATAGTCCTCGTGATTATATGCCCCTAGAGCCCCATTTTCAATCACCATTAATCTAAAAAGCCAAATGATTTCTATGTTCTGTAGATTTCAGTATAATAGAATATTCTAATGGAGAAATGAGCGATCTTAAAGTAGCATGCATGGAAAAAACCACTCTGGTTTCCAGAATAGTGGTCTATCACCACTAGTGCTGGCAAGTACAAAGAGCTAGGGAGACATTTCATAAATTTGTATTTTTCTAACTAGCTGTGTGACCCTAGGCAAGTCATTGAACCCTTATTGCCTTAGTTTCCTCATCTGTAAAATGAGCTAGAGAAGGAAATGACAAACCACTCCAGTATCTTTGCCAAGAAAGCCCCAAGTGGAGTTATAAAGAGTTGGACGTGACTGAAAAATGACTGAATAACAAAGACAATAATTTAGAATTTGAAATTACTCAGATGGAAGATTCAATTACATTTATAATGTCTAAAGATGAGAAGATACCACCATTTCATGGTATATTTGGTCATTTTATATTAACAGTACTCATTGATGAGCATTTATATAAAAAACCCACAAATGATAATCATAGTTAATGTACCAGAATTATGTGCAGAGGTTGAAGGGGATAGAGAAATTCCTGCTAAAAACATTATGAGACCCTCCAAGTTAAATCGATGTGTACATCAATGACTGCTGACTTAAGTACAAAGATGAACATGGGAAGACAATGAAAATATGTCAGAAAGCATAGCTCAAGAGAAGGAAATAAGAGAGCTCAAAAGGTTGGAAGCTACAAAAACGATGAACATCCCTATGTCCTGAATAGCTTCTTTAAGAAAAAGACAAGAGGTACCAGATATGATAAGCACCAAATAATATCTTTAAGATGAAATTGATTGCATTTGAATAGCTGGAAAATAACTAGTTACTGACGTGAGTCCTTTCTGAATCAACTAATAAAAAAATTGACATTTAAAAAGAGGTCAAATTTGATACCAAATTAGAAGAATAAAAATTAGAAGATATGGTATATATTTGCGGCAGCTTCAATATGACCTATTCAAATAATATGTTGACGAGGAAATAAAAGACAATGACACAGACTGTTACTCTTTCCTAAGGAACTTTAACAGATGCAAATTGGAAACCACAAGAAGTTACTTGGGAGCCTCAGTTCTGCTTTGGACAGCAAGTATTGCTCTCATTTTCTCTTCAGTTCATATTTTGCTTCTGTCCTCTCAGCCAAGCAAAATGGCCTTTGAGCTGTAGAAGACAGAATAAAAGTCACTAACAGGGACCTGATGCCCAAGATAAATACAATAATGAGATAGATCGAGTTATCCTTGATAAATTCAAGTTACTTGACCCAGCTGAACTACGTCTCAGACATTGAAGGAAATGGGCAATGTGATGGGTGAGCCATTGGCAGTGATATTTCAGGATTCTATAGAAAAGATACCATAGGGCAGGAGATACATTGTAAGAGTGATGGAAGTCAACTATCGTGATTTTAAAAAAAGGTGGTAGGGAGAAAAGGAAATCTGCCAACTATAGCCCAATGAGCTTGTTTCCAATTCCTGGCAAAATTCTGGAACCTATTACTAAAGTACTAGTTGGTGAACATTTAGAAAAGAAAATGATTATTGCAAAAGAAAACACAAATCATCAAGGTTTCATTAGGAATAGGTCATGCCAGATTAACTTTATTGCCTTCTTTGACAGTGACATTGAATTGGTGGATCTAAGGAATTTTTTAGTAAAGCATACCATGTTATTCTTGTGTAAAAGATGGAGAGATGTGGGCCAGATAGTAGTACGACAAGATGGATTTAGAACAGGTTGACTGGCTGGATTCAAAGTGCAATAGTTAGTGGTTTGATTCTGCCTTGGCTAGGAGTGTCCAGAAGAGTGCCCAGGGATCTGTGCTTGGCCCTATATTTTATTGTTTGTTAGGATTCATATATCACTTTAAAGTTCATGAAGCATTTTGCATATGTTATTTCATTTGATCCTAATTAAAATTTTTATTTATATATTTAGCATTTTAATATTTTATCCAGAATTTAGATCAAGACACAAATGGTATCCTTTTTCAGATTTTCAGATGACAGAAAGTTGGGAGTGATAAGTAACATGCTGTGTGTCAAGTTAGAATCCAAAAGGCTTTTGATAGGTAGAACACTGGGCTGAATCTAGTAAGGTGAAATTTTATATGTTAAATGTAAAGTTTTATACTTTATTTCCAAAACTGATTTCAAAGCATAAGATGAGGGAGACCTGGTTACACAGTCATTTGGCTGAAAAAATATCTAGGATTTTTCATGGCCTACAAACTCAATCTGAATCAAACCTGGGTGGCATTAATAGGGGTACAGTTTCCAGGAATAATTGATAGTCTCACCAAGCTAAATGCCCTAAATGCTAAATGCCACATCCATAAAATATTGTCTTACCTTGAAAAATACCATATTTTATTAAAGACATTGTGTAGCTGGAGAAGAAAGAGAATGATTGGTTGAAGGAACTGAGGATGTCTAGCTTGAAAAAGAAAAGTTGAGTTTTTTTTCAAATTCTGATCAATGCAATGATAAGCCATAAGGTCAAAGGACTGAAGATGAAACATGCCACCTACCTCCTACCAGTGAGCTGATGCAATCAAAATGTGAAAGAGACATGGTTTTCTTTTGATATGGCCAAAATGAGAATTTATTTTGTTATACTATACATATTTGTTATAAGGGTTTCATTTTTCATTTTGTGTTTTGTTCAATTGGGGGTCATGAAAGAGAGAAATGATAAATACTTGTAAAAGTAAGTTAATACATTTTTAAAAGAGAGTAAAAAGGAAAAGGAGAAAAGACTAAGGAGAGATATAACAGCTGTCTTCAAATACCTGAAAAGATATCATGGAAGAGTGAATTACATTTATTCTACTTGTCCCCAGAGAACAGAACAATGTGTAATAGGGGAAAATTACAAAGGTAATTCATGGTAGAAAAAAACTTCCTAACTATTAGAGCTATCCAGAAGCAGACTGGTCTCCCCTGGGAGGTGATAAAACTTCCCAAATAATATCAAACCAAAGGTAGATGTCCACTGGTCAGGTATGTTGTAGTTGGAATCTTTTTTCTAGGATAGGTCGGTCTACATGGCCACTGAGGTCCTTTCCAACTCTGAAATTCTAAGATTTTGTTAAAAAAATGTGTGATTTTTTGCAAAGTGGAAAGACATGGCATTCAGGAGTGATACTAGTTTGGAATACAAACTTGTATGAAAACATTTTATTCGGGATGGTGAAAAAAATAATGAGAAATATTGCCTTATTAATCTATAGGAAGCAGAGGAAGGAAAATCAGATTTCCAGAAAGAATGGTGAGAGACTCAACTAAGCCAAACCATCTTAAGGGCATTAAAGCATAAAACTTGAAGAAAAAAATGAAAAATAATAACAAAAGATGTACAAAGATCTATATCACAAAACCTTTTCTCCACCAATGATGGTGGAGCCACCACATTTAGACTCAAACATTTTAATATCAAGGCATTTCATGAAGAAATAGAAAGGCACTAAAGAGATACACAGACAGACATATAGATATTATTAGATAGAATGAGTGATCAAACTATTCACAGATACAGAAGCAGACCATGCACAGGCAACGCAACTTTGCAGAAATTGAGGGTTCTGCTATCAAGATATCAGCAAGAAGAAAGAATAAATGTTCGGGAGAAAAAAATTATGGACTTTATTATAATCACAAAAGGCATGTAAGAAAATATTAATAAGAAACTATTGACTCATGTATCTGCTTTCCCATTTCTACAAAATCTTTAGGAAAAGAATCTACACAAGAATAAAGGGCACATTCAATGACATTGGAGACAGAACGGGCAAATTTTTACAAGCAATATTAATCATCAGACCATATTTTTACAGCCATGCAACTGACTGAAAGGTGCAGGGAATAAAAGATCTCATTGAATTTATTGTTTCTTAACTATTTTAAAAAAGTACTTGATTCAATAGAGGCTTTATTTCAACAGGACATCTCTGCAATGTCAAAACCTTTCGTATTTTTTGGAAGATGTAAAAATAGAGATAACTTTGTTTGATAACCTTCTGGTTATTGATATTAAATAAGCATAAACATGGCACTGGATTTTATATTTGGCAGTTCATTGGCCAAAATTTTACCCATGGTTACAGTTGTCATAGAATCTTATATGATCATGATATGTGAGTAGGAAACTTCTTGAAAAAGAACCATTACAGCTTAAGTTTGCTCTGTCAAATCAAAGGCCTGTTCCCTGGCTGGTACTATGATCAATATTCAGCAAATTATTTATAACCCTACCTCTTCAAAATAAATGTAGTGGTATCTGCTCATTTCATCTTTCTGCCAATTTTTATTACAAAGATGTGGTCTGCTATAAAAATGATCTTTGAAAGCATGCCTTATTAAGGAATACACACACACACACACACACACACACACACGACATTTTAGAGATGAAAAAGTACATGTGAACTTACCCAGCATAATAGCTAGCATGTATATAGCACTTATATGCTTACAAATATATTACAAATATCATATCATTTTATCCTTACAACAACTCTGGGAGGTAGGTTTTATTATTTGGTATATAAAGAAACTGAGGTAGACAGAGATTAAGTGACTTGCCCAGGGTCTATAGACACGAGCTGTTATTTATTATTATTATAAAATCTCATTTGCAGAGTGCCTATAATCTCTGGTCAATTCAATTCAACAGCGCTCACCAGGAAATCATGAAGACATTGTAGGAGAGTCTTTCATATGTATGTGTATTAAAACTGTCCTCCCCAATCTTTGTCTATACGACTAAACAATCCTAGTTCTTTTCATCTTTATTCATAGGTTTATTCTCCAGGATTTATATAGCTTTTTAGCTCTTCTGCACTGAACATTCTCATTCTCTTTACCTTATTTCTTATAATGACTGATGATCCATTTAAAAATGATCATTCCCATAGTATTCACTCCTATCTTTCTGCTTCCACTGTGGGCATTCTCATGCCATCACTCCACCCCCCCCATCCCTCCTCCCCATCATCATTTCTCTGTTCTTCCACAGATCCCATAATTAGAGGAAAATGGTTGTGCTATTATTAAGCCAGAAACAAAGTATTTTTTAAATTTCCTATTGGTAGCCAAATGGAAAGGAGGAAAGGGAAGACAAATCGACCTCTTTTCCCTCCTCTTTCCCATCCTCTTGATCAAGAAGCAGCAGGAGAAAACAAAACAAAACTGAAAGCCATCCAGCCTCTCTTAGAGCTGCAACATACCTAATCATTTCCTGACTTCAGGCTCGAAGATGTGGGTTTTTTTTTGTTTTCTTCAGCAAAGAAAAAAAAACACAGAAAGCTGCATGCTGGAATTAGACAAACATAGAACAATTTTTTTTTAAATCAAGGCTCTCAAATACACTATGGATGGAAAGAAAGATACAATTTGTACTCTTACAGCATTATCAGGGACTAGATTCAAATCTCTTTAAAACATCTTTGGCTTATACTTCCAGTCAGTGCTTCCCTTGGGAACATCAGAATTTGGTTCATTTTGCCTTCACTCCAGAATTCCCCTAGAAGCACAAGGATATGTTATATGCTCTCTAAGATGCCTTAGAAAGCATATAGTGTAGTTCCCACACAAGCACCTAGGCTAACGAAGCATCAAATATAGTATGGGTTTTATTTAACCGTATAGAAAACACAAAGATTCACACCTAAGACCACAAACTGTCTAGGCACCTCACTGTCTTTGTTTGGAGGACTTACATTTCCTCCAGGGGCTAATACCTTCCTACAGACTGTGGAAAAGACTTAGAGTGTTCCCTTGGGGCTGAGGTCTCTTCTTGAAGGAAAGAAGTTATCTTCCTATGTGAAAGATTCCATCTTCTCTAGGAACCTACATAGTCCACATGACTTATAGTGCCAGCAAAAGGATAGATTAATCCTCCAAGCATAGCTCTCTATGAGGTACTATGAGAGAGCTAGGTGGTATAGTTGGGTCTGGAGTCAAGCAGACGAGTTCAGATCCCATAGCAAACACTTATTAGCTGTGTGACCCCGGGCAAGTCACAACCTCTGCCTGCCTCAGTTTCCTTAACTGTAAAATGTAAATGATAACAATAGCACCTTCTTAATAGGGTTGCTGAGAGGGTAAAATAAGATAATATTTGTAAAAAAATGTTTAATACTGATCCTGGCACATAATAGACATTCTATATAAATGCTTATTCCCTTCGCCTGTATCAAAGCTACACATATATGTAAATATATTTGTTTCTTTAGAGAAATCTTTTGTTTGGAATAAATCTCTTTCCTATCATATAATTTCATTGGGATATACTGGTACTCTAGCATTCAGGTCAGCAAACAAAAGTCTAGAGGGACCTTCTTTCAGCAGAGAAAGGCATCAAGCTTTACAGCAGAATACAATGCGGCTAATCAATCCACTCGCTTGGGAAACTAGACTCAGTTATAGTCCACCTCCCAACACCCCATCTGTTCTTGCTGAGTCCTGTTTTTTCTAACAGCTCAAAGAGATTCATCTTCTAGTTATATTCTATTACGTGTATATAATTAGTATATTGTTCTATATTATGTAGTATATATTATTGTATATTATGTATTATTATAATATATATTTCTATTTTTTAAAAAAGTGAGGGAACCAGCCCTCTACCTCCTTTTATTTTCAACTTGCCCTCATTCATTTTCTTATTGACAAAATATACAGTATAGATTTTTTTTCTCTGATCCTGAATAGCTCCTTGGACTGTGTCTTGGAAGAGGTTGGCCTCCTCATTCCTGTCACAGAAAAGAAAGCTATCCAGCAGCAGGAAATAAATCCATGTCTGATACACAAATGATGATCAGGCCACACCAGCTGCTGTTCAGCCAGGAGTCAGCCAATCATACTGTTTCTCCTCGGTTTTTCAAAACATGAGCAAGCCCCGGGCAGCAGCCGCAAAAGACTTCAGCCCCTAATAATCAACATAAAATACTCTGCATTTACAACTATTCCTAAGGGACCTTGTTTCCAGGTATCGTAATGTGTTTCTAGAACAAGAAACTGAGTGAGGGTGAGACAGAGAAGCTGAGAGCTTCGACCCTATTCGAATTGGGAACCAGACACCAAAGAGTTTAGTATACAGTAAAGACTCTTGAGTTCTTTACGATGTGGGGTATTTATGAAGAGGGGCATTAAAAGATTTTTATTGAATTTAACATTAATAAGGAGCATCTGTTTCCCACTTGCATAGTAAAATTCTAGCATCTAGGGAGACAAGGTCTCCGCTGTTCCTGGATAACCACTGTCTCCCACATCTTCATATGGGTTTTATTTTATGATGATGTATGACTTCTGCCGGAAATAGGTTGTTATCCTGAAATTGCATAAAATGCAGACTATAAAAAGAGAAATGACTAAGGTCAGGGCCAAGCCTATTAGCTGCTGAAAAGAGTCAAATAACTGCCATATGCCCTCCTACTTGGGAACCAAGATATTGGCTATTTCCTCCTGATTTGACAGGGCAAGGAATTACTTGCTCAGGAACTTGAATATGTCTGTGGAACAGAGATAGTGTGAAAAGTAATTTCCCTCATGCAGCTGCCTCATGTCGCCCACTTAGGATCTCTCAGGGGTGGGTAAAGGACACGTGTGGCAGAGACTTAGGTTAAGGTCAAATTATTATTTAAATATAAAAAGATTAATGAATCTTTCTAACTATATCTCAGTCTAACTGAAGAGCCACAGTCAAGTATATGACATAATTGGGAATGACCCAGAAACACTGGTCACCCGCACAGGTAGGTAGATCACCCTGATTAGATCGGAAGTTGTGGCTATCAGGCAGAAGTCTCAGAACTGTTCTGCCGTACGGTTTTATGCAATAGAATGTGAGAATGCAGCTAGAGTTATGACATCGTGTAGCACAGTGCAAACCCAGAAGCAATCAAAGCCCATCCAGTGCCTGGGCATATAGTAGGCACTTCATAAATGTTTATTGACTGACCGACTCAAGAGCACATAATAGCATAATGATAAGTGCAAAAATTTTAACCACTGGGGGCAAGATTCCTTATTAGATAAAACTGCTGGGGAAGCTTGAAAGTAGATTAGGAGAAATTGTGTTTAGATCAGTATCTCATACCAAGTACTACAGTAAGCTCCAAATGGTTCCCCCCTCCCAAAGCAGCTCTGAGCAAATGTTTCTAGCATTATAAGGGTTAACCTATGATACAAGGTCCATAATGTTGTACTTGGCAAAGCTGAGGAGAATGGAATAATTTAATATTATGCCTACTATGTGAATATTATCTAGTTTGATCCTCCCAACAGCACTAGGAGGCAGGTGTTATTATTAACCCCATTTACAGATGTGGAATCAGCAAACAGAAGTTAAGTGACTTGCACAGGTTCTAGTAAGTTTCTGAAGTGGAATCTGAACTCAGGCCTTCCTGACTCTAGACTCAACTCCGTTTTTGCCACCCAGCTGCTTCTAGCTGACAGCCAGCAATTGGTACCAAATAATTAATGTGATATCTGACCCAGCTGAAAGTCAGAGCTGCCAGGACCCAGGAAGGGGTTTTAAGGATAGGGGGAGTCTTTAAAGGATATCTCCTTCAAGTCTCAGTTAAAGTACCACTCCCTACACCAAGCCCGATCCCCACAGTTGTTCACACCCGTCTTACATTCCTAAAATTACTTTGTATTTCATTTGTATGTATGTTGCATTTGCTTAAGGTCATGCTGTTTCATCCCAATGTAATATAAGTTTCTTTACAACATAGATAATTTTGTGTTTGTCTGTTTGCTAAAACTCAAAATGTCCAAAACTGAATTCATTATCTGGTGCAGTTCTCGTCATCTCACACATTCACTACGGCAATAGCCTGCTGCTTTGTCTGCCTGCCTCAAATTTGCCCCCACGCCGCTCCATCTTCTCAGCTGTGACATTAATCTCCCTGAAGTGTAGATCTGAACATGTCACCTTCCTATTCAATAAATTCCAGTGGCTCCTTATCACTTCCAGGATCGTATACAAAATTCTTTGTGCGGCATTCAAAGCCCTGCACAATTTGGTCCCCTCCCACCTTTCCAGACTTCTCGCATGTTACCCTCCACTATTCACTCTGTACTCAGAGATCCAGTGATGCTGGCCCCTTTGCTGTTCCTGCAGCAAGACACGACATCAGCCAACTTCAGGCATTTTCACTGATTGTTCCCTAGGTACTGAATACTCTCCTTCCTCATCTCTGCTTCTTGAGTTCCCCTGTTAGTGTTGTTGGTGAGTCGTTTAAGTCATGTCTGACTCTTTGGGACTCCATTTGGAGGTTTTCTTAGCAAAGATACTGGAGTGGTTGGCCATTTTCTTCTCCAGCTCATTTTAGGGTCAAGTGACTTGCCCAGGGTCACACAGCTAGAAAGTATCCAAGGCTAGATTTCAACTCAGGAAGATGAGTCTTCCTCATTCCAAGCACAGTGCTTCATCCACTGTACCACCTAGCTTCCCTTTCCTGATTTCCTTGGCTTCTTTCAAATCTCAGATAAAATCTTATCTTCTATGTTTTCCCCTTTTTGTTTATCTTAGTTTATATACATGTATGTATGTATACATATATGTGTCTATATATATGTGTCTTATTTCTTAGATAAAACATCTATATATATGTTTTCATGTTCTCTCCCCATTAGACTGTGAGCACCATTAGGCTTTCTTTTACCTTTCTTATTATATGACCAACACTTAGCACAGTTCCTGGCACATAATAGACAGTTAATATATATTGACTGGATGAAAAGAAGAACTCAGATGTGAAAGATAGTGCAGTCGGGATTGAAGGAACTTGCTAACTGGATGGTGAGGTTGGGGGAGGGAAAAGGAGAAGCAAAAGAAGATTTCAATTTTTGGATAAGTGGGAGAATGAAGGTCTCATGAATAGAACTGGGGAAGCGAGGAGAAGGGGCTGATTGGGTAGGATAACTTAATGCATTGAGTTTGAGACATACTGAATTTGAAGTGCTAGTGAACTATTCAAATTGAATAGGCAGTAAAAAATAGGAGTCTGGAACTTGGGAGAAAGGTTGTGGCTGGTGCCACCCAAATGGGAATCATCCCCGTGGAAGCGACGGCTGAAGCCATGCAGATTGCCACAACAACCAAGGAATCAGAAAACTTGAGTCGAAAGGTACCTTAAATGCTATCTAATTAAACCTATACTTAAAGCCCCTGGTTTTTTTTTAATTTTGAAATGCTCTGCTTTTTCAACATTCACTTTTCTAAGATTTTGAGTTCCAAATTCTTTTCTCCCTTCCTTCCTCTTTCCTCCCTTCTCCCCAAGACGGCATGCAACCCGATTTAGGCTATTCATGTACAATCATATTAAACATATTTCCACATTAGTCATGTTGCGAAAGAAGAATAGGGACAAAAGGGAAAAACCACAAGAAAGAAAAAAAGAGAGAAAATAGTATGCTTGAAGCTCCACTTATAACACCTTCAACAAGTGGTCATTTAACTTCTGCCCAAAGACTTCCACTGAAGGGGAGGCCCATGCCTCTGAAGGTGGCCAATTCTACTTTGGGACAGTTGTTATTGCTAGGAAGTTGTTTTTTTCTTATATCAGTCCTTAATCTACCTCTCCATGACCTCTCTCCAGAGACAGGGAAAAAAAAGAATGAAAGGGAGGCTGTAACAGAACCTTTCAGGAATAGTAAATCTACTGTTTTTTTTCTTCCAGCTTCAGACATGCCAGGAGCCTATGGATATTTATTGAACATCTAACGTGCATATGTTGTTGTTGGTGTTCAGCCATGTCTGACTCTACTTGATTCCATAGACTGGAGTGGTTTGTCATTTCCCTCTCTGCTGTGCTCGGTGGAATCTTAGGCAAACAGGGTCGAGTGACTCCCCCAAGGTCACATAGCTAGGAAGTATATGAGGCCAGATTTGAACTCGGATCTTCTTGACTCCAAGCCTGGTGCTCTATCCACTGGAGCACCCAGCTGCCCCACTGTGCACATAGCATGTGTAATAATGCCATGGGGGCTATAAAAATATGTAAGACACTATCTGCCCTTTGAGTGGTGACAATCATTTTGAAGAAGTGGATATGCTCGTGCATAGTGGGTTTGGAGATAGCAAGAAGCAGTAAGAAGAGGAAGGCCAAACACCTTGGTGATCCTCCTCCCCCAGCCCCATCACACACACACACACACACACACACACACACACACACACTCCCAAGGCATCAAGGCCCAAGAACTCATGTGAAGGCAGCCATACTTTAAATGCAAGGGCCTTCCTGAACTATCAGGACTGGGCAAGGGAAGGGATGACTTGTGCCTTTTTTCCTATTAATGCCCTTACTTTTATTCCTCTGAAATAAAGAAGGTCAGAAAGGACTAATGGAATCCTGCTCGAAGTTTTCTAGAATGGGCAGAGGGTTGTCATTTTAATTATGTTACTTGTTGTTTTTCATCCTTCTTTCTAGAAGAAGACCGATGACGTCACAGGTGATGTCCTGACTTGCCTGTGAATTGGATTTCAGGGAGGCAGAGCCGCACAGATTCATCAGCCTCACTCTCTCCTCCAGATTTACACATGCTGGGGCATTCCAGATGTTGGGCAGGAACCAGCACCTGAGAGGTGGAAGGCTTGAGGGCAACCCAGCCAAAATGATGGGGATTAGGAGGAAAAACAGTCACACAACCGGTCAACACAAAGTAATGCAGATAGGTGCATTTTCATTCTGAACTCAGTACCATCACAGTAGGATCGCGCAAATCAATTTATAGCTATTGTGACAAACTTTTTTTTGAGACGTCAGCTGTCAACCTCCAGAGTGATTCCATTTATAGATCTATTCCAGGAACAGTAGAAAAAGACCTCCTGGGCAACTGAGTCGACCTATATATCAACTCAGCTATCACTAGGAAAACTCAAACCATTGGTGAACAGTATTCCAGCCAACGACAGGGACTAGCTTCCTGGTGGGTTGTTTCTCCATTCAGTCTATCTCAGAGGCCTGACAAATTTCATCTTGTTTGTGCATTAAAGCCCTCTCTAGTAATCAGGGAAGTAATTAAGCTGCCGCTGAGATCCTGCTCCTTAGCTGCTGTCATACAAAGGCAATAATCACACTTGTGAATAAAGGGCCCTTTGCCTTCCTCTCTAGCAAAATTATCTGTTATTATCATTAGATTTTATTCCTGTTCAATCCACGTCACGGTCATCGATGTCTTAACCCACAGTAGGACCCGATCTCAATGCCTACTTTCTAGAAAGCACTGATAAGCATTTCTCACCTTTTCATCGGCTTGGGTGAGCACTCTCTCTCTAGGTTGGAGGATGTGTGTTTCACGTGCATTGCGTTATAGGAAGTGTGAGTATAGTCATTCTCATCACTGTAGTCAGGACCGAGTAATGTCCGAGCCCAAGTTCCCATGTCATAGGGAGGGAGGGTGCCTCCAAATTCAGAGGGCAGGAATTCAGGGTGTATTAGTTGGTGAAGGCTGTTCAAATTGTTGCCATGGAGAAAGATCTAGAGGGAAAAACAGAATAATAGAAAAAAACCCTGAAACACATAACTGAAAAACAATCAGCATGCATATATTGAGTCTATGATAAATTTCAGAAATAAAATCAAGTTGCTTGAGGGGGAAAAAGTCTGTGTAAGACACCGCTAAACCGAAGAATACAAAGACAAAAAATAATCCTATTCGCAGGTAGATTACATTTAATAGGGGCAACATATGCCTATATAGGCATAGATAAGATACTATACATACAAAGCAAAAGCAAGGTCACCATAGCAGGGAAGAGATTATAAACTGAATGGAGGGGAGGTGAGGGTTAGGGAGCAGACTAGGAAAGATGTCCTACAGAAGGTGAGGCTTAGGTCAACTCATCAAGGAAACCATGGGTTCCAAGAAGTAGAGGTGAGAAGAGAAAGCATTCTAAGACCAGGAGACAGCCCACAGAAAGACATGGTGATGCAGGATGGAGCATCACCAATATGATGTACAGAACAGAATCTCAGGATTACAAGGGACATGAGAGGCTGCCCGTTCTCCGAACAAGAATCCCTCCAACAAGTAATCATCTAGATTTTGTTTTGACGACTTGTGAGGGAAAAACCTACTACTTCCTTACACAATCCATTTTACTTTGGGGAATCCCTAAGTATTAGGATGGTATCCACAAATTCCTTACATCAAAGCCATAATATGCTCCCCTATTAGTATTACCCAGAGCTCTTAGTTCTTTCTTCGGGGACCAAGAAGAGCAAGTATAATCCTCCTTCTATATGATAGCCCTTCAGGCACTTGAATATACGCCTTTCAAGTCTCTCCTGAGTACTCTCTTTTCCAGGCTAAACACTTATTTGTATAATCAATCATCCTTGTGAACAGAAGTTGACCTCTGTTCATTCCACCAACACAGCTGCCTTCCAGGATATAGTTTGGGAATGACGTTCAGATACATGAGTGATGTAAACATGTTTGAAGTAAAAAGTGTTCTTATTTGTGTTTCAGAATTTTAAAAAATGTATTTGTTGCTTAGGAAAAGGAATAAGGTATTAGTCCTAAAAACTGACATCTGGTGTTATTGGATTTGAACCAGTTTTACAGATATGATCAATTGCTGATTATCTGAATTGGTGAGAGAATAGAGTGATATAGATTAACTAGACCAACAGATAATCCAACAGTCTATAAACCACCTCTGCAGCTTTCCTTTATAACTCTCCCACAACGGTAATGCTCCCCCATCTTGTTCCCCTTCTCCATACCTAATTAACTTATTCCTATCCATCCTACAAGATCTAGTTCCATCTTTCTACTTTGAATTTTTTCACTGGGTGTCCCCCATTCCTGGATTGCTCTCCCTTCTCTTTTCTGTCTCCTAACTTCCTTCAAGTCCTAGCTACAGGAAGCCTTTTCCAATCCCTCTGGATTCTAATGCCTTCCCTCTGTTAATTATTTCCGATTTATCCTGTATATATCTTGTTTGTACATAGTTGCTTGTATATCGTCTTTCCCATTAGACTGTGAACTCCCTGAGAACAGGGACTGGTTTTTGCCTTTCCGTATATTCCCAAGACTTAGCACAGTGCCTGGCACATAGTAGGTGCTTAATAAATGTTTATTGACCGATTGGAGACTTTGTCACTCACTCCATCCCACAAAGATCATATGATCATGGATTTAAAACTCTAAGGGATCTTTCAGATAATTTAGTCCAATCCTCTCATTAATTGATGGAGAAACTGAAACCTGGAGAGGTTTAACCCTTTTGTTGTTGGCACAGATTTGTACTCCTCCCTTTTAACAGTTTTCTTTCATTTATGCAATATCCTTTCTCTGAACTCTAATAGCACCTAGAGTTTATACAACAAAATTTAGTTATTCATTATATTCAATCTTTCATTATTTTCCAATAGTATGCCTTGTGTCCTCTGGGCAGCCAGATGGTGCAGCAGATAGAGTGCCAGGCCTGAAGTCAAGAAGTCTCATCCTTCTGATTTCAAATCCAGCCTCAGACACTTACGAGCTGTGTGACCTTGGGCAAGTCACTTAACCCTGTTTGCCTCAGTTTTCTCATCTGAAACATGATCTGGAGAAGGAAATGGCAAACTACTTCAGCATCTTTGCCAAGAAAACCTCAAACAGGGGCACAAAAAGTTGGAGAAAACTGAAAAACAACTGAGCTATGCTCTGTTGAAACTATAACCTCTTGAAGACAGACAACTTGTTTTATCCTGCTTTCATATAACTAATAGTGTCTGGCATGTCACTTGGCATGCAGCAGGTATTTAATCAGTAATTGCAGGATTAATTCAAATATTTAGTTTGGTAATTCCTGATTTTTTTAAAATCAGGCTATTTATTTTGCTAATTATCATTTGGGAACAACACTAAAATTAGTTTGTTTTTCCTTAGAACACTTTGACTGATACTGTTAGAGCTGGGTGAAGGTGGAAATTAGCCTGAGATTAAAAATCATTGTGGATAGTCCACAGCATAAATAATCCACATGTATTTGTAGTTTAAAATTAGGAGGCAATCTAGGTATAGGAAAAATGCTTAGGCCTACTCCTATCACAACCCATATACTAGCAAAGATTCCTCCTCACCTCTTTACCTCCTACTACCCAAATACGCTTGCTACACCTCCCCTCTGCCTCCTGGCTTCCCCGGCTCCCTTCAAGAGTCAAAGCCCTATTTTTGCAAAGAGACCTTTCCTGGTGCCCCTCAAGTCTGGTGCTTTTCTTCTGAGATTATATGTGAATGTGAACAGACAGGATATATATGAGATGTACATGTATGTATGCATGTAAATGTATGTCTATAGCTTGTCATGTCTAGCTTGTTCACCTTCCTTTCCTCTACCTTGCTGAATCCCTGATTTTCTTCAAGATTCAGCTCAAATGCAACCTTCTATAGGAAACCCAGTTGCTAGTGCCTTCTTCCAAAATATATTTGCTCTATTCTGTATGAATACTGTGTATGCATATTTGTATACGTGCTGTCTTCCCCTTTAGAATGGAAGTTCATTGATAATGGGGACTGGGTCATTTTGTGTTGATGGTAGGGAATTCTTCCTTTTGTGTCTTGTATCTCAGGGCCTTACACAGTGCCTGACACATAGATGCTTGTTGATTGCCAGAGGTCTGTCCTTAGAGTCAAGAGGACCTGGGTTCAAATTATGCCTCTGACAAATACTCTGACAGATACTTGTGTCATCCTGGGCCATCTACGTATCCTCTTAGGGCCCCAACAACTCTCTAACACTAGAAGTTACAGATGAGTCAGTCAATTCACATTTGCATCCTATGGAGGAAGTTCCCACATCAGAAGTTCCCTCCACCATTGAAATCATAGTTCTGGACCAAAAAAATAAATAATTAACTTTTCCTCCAATAGAACTTATACATATATATATATATATATATATCTGAAATAGTGATGGACTTGAAATGTCTACTGGGAGGAATAGGAACTAACAACAAAGGAGGGAACCAACTTGTAAACATTTCTTGGGGTGATAGCAAATTTGCAGGACAAAACTGGAACTCTTAAAATATTTCACGATTAGGAAGCTGTTTGGCCCCACAGCTTTCTCACACAAGCCTTTATAGGAAAATAAGCATCTGCTCCGCACAGGCCATCAACGTTTCCCCAGTTTGTGTCTGGGGCCCTGAAAACAACCCAGCTCTGCTGAATTATTGATTAAATCCAGGCCATTTGCAAACTCCAGCTGAGACTCTAACATTCAGTGGCTACACAAAAATACCCATCACAGAGCAATAAAAAAACAGGGCTTGAGAGAACACAGCAAAGAAAAGACAGGGCAGAAATCACTCCAAATTTCCTGCTTCTATGAAGACATATATCTAAAGACATATACACATTGAAATCTTTCTTTAATTACCCTTTTCCTTGTCTTGTCTTTGAGGAATGGTTTGATTAGTGTGTACAGGGCATGAATGTACCAGGGTTGATTGACAAAATGGACTCCTCCAAAGCGAGCAGGAAAACTGTCCTGTAGTGAAGAAAGAAATGGAGACCAATTAACGAGCACACCAGGGTTGGCAGGGAGACAGCAGGACTATGGGCCAGAGAACAAGGCTGTTTCTTATCCATGACTGAGGCACTCACTAATGAATGTGAGAGGAGGAAAACACACACTTATTCCCTTGCTGTTAAGGTCTCCTGCCCACTTCCTCCCTTTTTCCCATCAACTCCAGCTCTTCTTATGTCTGCCTTTTGGTGTTGGGAGCTTTAAAAAGACAATCAGTAGGTGGGTGGACTGCCTTTCTGCGGGTCTATAGCTGTGGCTATTTCTTACCCTGCACTGTGGAGTCTCTATTCAGGGTGAGGGGGTGAGGGGGTGGGGTTGGAGCCTGGCGGTTGGGGGAGAACCTGAATTCTAATTCCTCTTTGTTCAGCAATCAAGGTTTTGGTTCCCACACACACTTGACACAGAATCTCTCTCTTCACCCCTACCTCCTTCAACACAAATCCAACTCACATTATCATAACAGTAGCTGAACTTTCCGGGTCACTGAACTCAGGAGTAAGGAACCAGGGAAAGAATTGAAAATGCTCTTGGGTACTCAAAGAGAGGAGGGCACAATGGAAATGACCAAACACAGTTGCTGGTGGTAGAATTTTTTTTTCATTTGGGGTACAGAGGTTCATGAATTTAGGTAAAAATTGGTCCCTGGAACACTATTGACCAGGGTGAATTGATTGATAATGTAGCTTTCAAAACTTGTTTTTCTACATAGATAGGGATAGGGAAGGGCTTTGTGATTTCCTTGATATAGAGAACTCCCTGATGAGGAAACTCCGTCAATGCAAGTCCCATCCTTTCTACAACTGGAAAGTCTCAGAGAGTTGCCCAGACTTCTAAGAATTAATTGATTTGATCAAGGTCATAAAGCCAATATGTGAAAGTAGCTGATCTTTAGCCCAGATCTTCCTGGTTTGGGGAGTGGCTACTGTTCACCATTCCATGCCACCTTTTCAACATAGAATGGTACGCAGTAGATGGAGAGTGATGAGGACATCACAAAAAGTGCTTATGTTTTCAGATCGAGTTTGTCTATAAAATCGTTCAAGGGAAAGAGAGTGATATTGGCTGTTTTCTGAACTGATAAGACTCACGGAAGAGGGGAAGTGTCTAGGCCCAGATCAGAAACTCTCCTGAGAGAACCCCAAGCCCAGTACTAAGAAGGAGCTTTCTCCAGCTTTGGAAGAAGAGGAACTTGGGGGTGCCTGGAGAGGCTTCCACTGAGTGCAAGGGGTGATGGGAGGGGGAACTTGATTTCTCCAAGGGAAATATAAATTCAATCCAAAGAATACTGTGCTACCCATTAACCTCAATAGCCTAAAGTGATGAAAGGCAGAATGACCAGAGCCAGGAGAACACTGTATGCATTGACAACAATATTGTTTTAAGAACAAATTTGAATAAATAAGTTATTTTGACTATTACGAATATCCGAGCTAGCTGTAGAGGACATATGGGGAAGGACGCTGTCTGGATCCAGAGAGTGAGCTGATAGAAGTGTGCATAGAATAGTTTTACATATATGCACATGCCTACATACACATACACACATATATGCCTATTTGTGTCTGATGGTGGCCATCTCTAGGGTGGAGTAGAGGTAGGGTAAAAAAAAAAGGAGAAAAAAAGGAATTTAGATAATAATTTTATTGTATATTTGAAAAGAATAGCAAGATGTGCATAGTAGATTTGCAGTTTCACGTGTATTAATCTTTTTTATTGTATTATGTTGTAGAAATATTTGTTTTATTCCATAAATATGGATTAATGGAACAAAAGAAAGAGGGAGGGGAACCAGCCCAGAATTCCAGCTTGGGGAAGGATCCTGAGCAAAAGAGAAAGACCTCTACAGGGATGAGGTAAAACATGTCTAGAGGTTTTACCTCCAAGGTAACATGGGTTGTATGGTTAAAGGTGTCTAGGGCCGCCATCATTACCTAGAACGTGTAGGATGCCTGAACTCCTGGCCAAAGACTACTTGAGGGGATGTATGACCTGAGCCCAGGGTGAAATTTTTCTTCTTATGCTCTGGGAAAACCTAGGTTTTGTAGAAGCTTTAAACTGATTAACACCATCATCACCACAATAATAGCTAGCATTTATATAGTCTTTAGGTTTTTAAAGTGATTTACGTATGTTATCAATTCCCTTCCCACTGTTTTGACATCTATACTATTAATTTAATACCAGTGCTGTATATCAGACCCAGAGTCATCATCCTCCCTCCACCCCCAAGAGAATAAACTGAAGAAAAACAGCAGCAGCCCAGTGAGTGTCCATCTGGCTACCCATTCTGCTTGTTGGAACAGTCAATGTGAAAAGTAGCATTAGGTCATGAGATGATTATCAAGCGCTGGATGTGACTACATCAACAATCAGTGGACTTTGCTACTAATGTTCCCAACCCGATGGACTGAACTCAGGTAGCTTTGATCGATATCAACCTGAACCTCCAAGGACCCACGACCTAGGAAAGGCCTAGGTGGAAATGGATATCTGAGCTGAAGTCGGCCACAGAGATGTCCATCTTGATGAGAGAACAGCTGCCCTGTAACCAGAGAGCACCTACGCACCAGGGTTCTTGGCATTTACGCTGCAAGACTGCCTCTTGACTCTTCCTTCCACAAGACCAATTGCCCTTACAGACTGTCCCTGGACCAGAGATCACAGTTCTTCCCCATTCCCACCCAGGGGGTGATAATCTAATCATCAATAGAAGCTGGGGCCTGAACCAGACCTATCCTGGCTGGCTAGAAAAGATGAGTAAATCAAGAACCCTATAACCAGTAGCCTTGGACCCCTCAGTAGCAGGCTTCCTAACAAGCCAGTCAGCTCAGGACCAGAATTTCCATTCCTACCCTTTCCTCCAATGCAATCAAATCAACATTGCATCTATAGCCAGGGACCCAGCTCCCCAGGTAGCTAAGAAAGAGGAAGAGCTCTCCTTTGCTAGAAGATTCTCTTGAAAATTGCCTATGATCCTCCACCAGCTTTGTCCTCTATAAGTTTATGTTATCTAATCTCAAATGGGTCACCTAGGTGGCACAATGGATAGAGCTCTGAGCCTGGAGTCAGGAAGACATGAGTTCAAATCTAGCCTCAGGCACTTATTAGATGTGTGACCCTGGGCAAGTCATTTAACCCTGTTCGCCTTAGTTCCTCATCTATAAAAACGAGCTGGAGAAGGATGTGGCAAACCACCCAAGGATCCTTGCTAAAAACAAAAACAAAAACACCAAACCAAAATGGGGTCATGAAGAGTCAGACACAACTGAAACAACTGAACGACAATTTCAAACAGGCCCTCATTGCTGCAGCCCATCCTTTTATTCTTCCCTGCTTGATTCTCCTTTCATTGATGCTCTTTCACTAGTATCTATTTC
>CM053622.1:233222525-233246953 GCA_028646595.1 Phalanger gymnotis | reverse complement strand
ACATCTCCTTGACTAATGCCCTGAAAGGCAGCCCCGCAGCCTGAGTCATTGTCTTCGTTAACACAAAAAAGAGGAGTCTAGGATCAATTGGGGCGGGGGGAATCACTAGCTTTTTTGTCTTGGTTTGTTCACATCCAAATAGTCTATCCATACAGTCCAGGATCTCATTCCCTCTTTACTTTTGTTATCTTGTATCAATGAATCAGTAAGCACTTATTAAGCATTTTTGCCAGGATCTGTGTAAGGTAGTGGAGATCCACATACCTTCTTGACTCTAAATTGTCAATATTTTTCTACTAGGCTCCAGTTAAATCTCTAAGACTATAAATTATAGAATAGTTTCAGATTTGCATTGGTAGAAGGAGTTTATGAGGAACTCTTATACCACTGGAATAACAGATCAAATCTAGCACACATACACATACATACACACGTACACACACACACATCCATGCTCTTGTTGTCCTCTGTTTGGCATTAAAGCCCTTCACAATATGATTTTAGCTTATCTTTCCAGACCAATTATACATACCTCCCCCTCATATGCTCTCTGAGCTCCAGCCAAGTAAGTCCACTGATTATTTACTGTACTTGGCATTTCTTCTCCCACCTCCATTTCTTTGCATAACCTTAGCCTCCCCACCTCTACCTTGTAGAACTCCTAGGAGTTTTCAAGGTTCAGTTTAAATACCAATTCCTTCAAGAGGCTTTTCTTGATTCCCTCAGTAATTAATGCCCCCAATCAGTTTGTACTCCTTTTGTATGTGTGAACATCTTGTATCCTACCTGGATGACCCTAGTCAAGTGACAACCTCTCAGTGGCTGAGTTACCTCATTTATGAAAGGAGGTAGTTGGATGAGATGAATTCTAAGGTTCCTGACAGTTCCACATCTATGATCCTCTGACCTACCCAGGGACACACAGCCCATATGTGTCAGAGAAGACACTTTAACTCAGGTTATCTTACCTCCAAGGCCAGTCTTCTATCCACTGTAATGCTGCCTCTCAAATATATATGTATATATTTGTGTATGTAAAATCTACTCTGCAACATTGACACATAGACACAAACGTAGCATTGCATTAAGAAACAACTTCTCTAACTAAAGGAAAGATTTATGTAAAATATTTTCAGGGCTGGGGAAATATGGGGAATTAACTCAAATGAGAAAAAAGTACCTCAGATACGTTTAGTATCTAACAAATATAAAACAAACTTGATCATGGGAGTTTACAAACTAAAAAGCAGGAAGCCTGGACATCAAGACCAGATTTGGAGTCAGCAGGACTGAATTACAATTTCAGCTCTTCAATTTGCTAAAAGCTTAGACAAATCACTTAACTCTTATGGGCTTCAATTTTCTTGTCTGAAAAATAAGGGTTTTGAACTATATAACCTCTCATGTCCTTTCCAGCCTCAAATCTATTATTTTATGATTCCTACCTTGATCCAATCTTCAGCTGAGTCATGTCAGTATATTTCATTCAGCTACTGTGCCTAGACGGGGGAGAGATTCTATAGTTCCATAGTTATGTGAGGGTATTTTTCTCTAGGTATTTTCCACTATTTATTGCAATGAAAAGTCCACTTTCAATCCCATATCCTCTCTTCTTCATTTTCCTTCCTGCTTGACTCCAGCTGCCTGAAATTTCTTGGCCAAAAAAGGAAAGAGGCTGCTGTTAAAGTAACCCCTATCTTTCTAGAAACTCACAGAAGGGAATAAAGCTGATAGACTAAGATCTAGAGATCATCTAATCCAACCCCCTTATTTTATAGATGAGGAAATTCAGGCCCACGAAAGACAAGTGATTTGCTCCGATTCAAGCTTTTGCCTTCTCTGTCTCCTAATCTGATCGTTTTTCTTCCATCCTACCTAGAGCAGCACTCAGAGATTCCCGACATTTTGTAACATCCATGTGTTTTTTCCCCATGATCATCAGAGTTATGTAAATTCACTTTGTAGCTGTGAATAAAATATTTAAAAGCCAACTGCAAAAATAGAGTGGCAGGTGGAAGTTTGCATCACTACCGTTAGCTTTGCTAAATACAGAAGGCAACATGCTATCTCACATATTTTATTGAGTATCTGTCACCTTCCTTACTGTCAAGCCATTCCCTAGATCCGTTGTCCATTACTGAGGTTCTGTTAGGAGCCTAATACTATACTAGGTATCATAAAATACTAAAGAGATAAAAGATATGGTTTCTGCCCCACTAGGATCATAGGATCATAAATTTAGAACAAAAGGAGAATTTCAAGGTCTCTTAGGCCAATTCTCTTATTTTACACATAAGGAACAGAGGCCCATATAGGTTAAGGCACTCGAGCCAGGTCATACAGGGCAGTGCTGTGACCTGATTCCAAATTCAAATCACAATGTCAGACTGTGAGAAATTAAGTGATACAGACAGTAAGTGCTACAGTGGTTCAGAGATGGAAGAGACCAATGGGCTGCCATGACTGAGAAAGGCCTAATGGAGGAAGTGGGACAGTGAAAAGGGGAAAAATTGATGTTTCAGGCAAGAGGAACAGCATAGGCAAAATCTTGGAGTTAGGAATGCTCATGGAATATTCCTGAGATAATGATGAGACAGACCTGACTGAATGGTTTATGTCATAAAATCCTGGTTGGTAAGTAGACCTAGTAATAGTCTGTGAAGGGCATTGGAAAACAAACGTGGGAATGGGGAGGAGTAAAGACGTTATTGTAGACAAAAGAGAAACTGTTAGTTTGTAAGAAGTGATATAATGAAGTTTATTGTTTTAGAAAGATGTGTATAGGATGGGGCTGCACTAGCTCTAGAAAGCTGATTGTTAAATTTTAAATGTGATTATTTATCCTTAGAAATCAGCAAAAGGTACAAATCAGATCTTGATCAATTGTTTCATTAATTGTGTAGAACCAGAGGTGGGTGATACCACCCCGGGGGTGGAACGATTTGGGGTGGGGGGTGGAGGGGCGGTAGTAGCCTTGGTGCAATTGGGGGTTGTTGAATAAAAATAACGGAGTGGGGGCAGCATAAGGAAAGGAAAGAAGAGAAGAAAAATTTGAGAAACCTTCTACACGTGTTTGATCTGTTGTGTAACAGAGTTCAAGTTATAGTGATTACATTATTTTCCAAATAAACACACAAGAAGCAAGTTATAATCCACCAGTGGTCAAATCCACCAACAGGTCTTAACAAGCAAGTGTTGGCAGGTGAACGTGTTTCACATTGTTGGGAAGTCCAGCATGCATTGGCAAGAATGTGTACACACGAGTTGTTTACAATATGATACTATATGGTTATATGATACAATATTGCATCATCAAAATTTCAATGCAGGAAAAGAGCCACAAATTTGTAATAAATTATTAAATTTAGTATGCATCATTTTTAAGAAAATATATATTTTATATTTTTTGAAATGATGCAGATTTAAAAAAAATAAAGGGTTAAAGGAAGTAGACTTCCAGGGGGCACTGAGTAACTTTTTTTTAAAAAAAGGGGGCAGTAGGCCAAATAAGTTTGGGATCCTCTTCTAGACATGAGAGCGATGGAGATTAAATCTAAAATATGTTCTGCATACATTTTGGTGGGGGCAGGGAGAAACAGACCCTATTATTAAACATTTACCAGCACACTATTGTGCAGATAAAGTTACTTCCTCCTCTTTGTACCTCAATTTATGTCTTAATAATACTTAGCAGCTACAGAAGCTGGGGCAGCTAGTTGGTGCAGTGGATAGAGTGCCAGGTTTGGAGTCAAGAAGACTCATCTTCCTGAGTTCAAATTCAGCCTCGGACACTTAATGTCTTTATGATTCTGGGCAAATCAATTTAACCCTATTTGCCTCAGTTTTCTCATCTATAAAACGAACTGGAGAAGGAAATGGCAAACCACTTCAGTATCTTTGCCAAGAAAATTCCAAATGGGACCACGAAGAGTCAGACATGACTGAACAACATTTTCCATGATATTTTAATTCTGATTTTTGCATACATTGCTATGCTATGCTAGCCAGTTCAGATGTAAATCATGAATTCCATTGTGATAGTCACGAAAGACTGAAATGCTATGGTGGCAGTGAGGCCAGAAAGGGAGGAATAATCACAGACCTCTTGAAAGAAGATTCAACAGAATTCCTTGACTTACTGGAAACAGGAGAGAGAGGAAGTGGAAGGTTCTGAGGTGTTGAGAGAGTGAGGTAGAATCACTGATTTTAAAAGTGAGGTTGTGAGAGGGAATGGATTGGGTAGAAATGACAAACACTTCCATTCTGACCTGCCAAATTTAAAGTGACAAAAGAACATTCAGGCTGAGCTATTCTGTAGCATTTGGGGTTATGAGACTAGATAGAGGGCAGGCTAGAAGTTTGGGCTGATTTCACAGTTGGTGTCAGAGAGGCTATAGCTGAACCAGAGATGGCATAGAGAAAGAACACGGGGCCAAAGAACATAGGGCCCCATTATGGAAGGCAATAGCACGTGAACTGAAGATAGAGTTATAAAAAGAGAGAAGAATGATCAGAAAATGAGGAGAAAGCTAGCATATGTCATGAAAACCAAGGCAGGAGTTTAAAGAAGGAGGTGTTCAAATGATGTCAAGAAATCAAGGAGAATGAGCACTCTATTTTTATATATACAGAGAAAAATTAACTGATTTAATTTCAGTAAAATAGAGTGCAAACCCACTGAAGACAGCATGGTCTAATTCAAAGAGCCCCAGTAATCTGAGTCTGAGTGCTGGCTAGGCCATGTACTAGCTATGTAGCCTAAGGTGAGTGACTTCACCTACATGACCTTTAGCTTCTTCATTTATAAAATGGGAATAGTAATATTGGAGTTCCTTATCTCATAGCATGCTTTGGAAATTCAGAGAAATGTAGGAAGATATGTAGAAACTGATACAGAGCAAAATAAGCAGAAGCAAGAGAAAAATATATACCATTCACCAATGTAAATGAAAGCTTCACTAAGAAGAAGTTGAACTCTAAGTAACCAAATATGTAGGGTAGGTCCTGGAGAAAAGAGGCCTCTAATAGCTGGCATTTATAATATGCTCTATGGTTCACAAGGCTCCTTACACATTATTGAATTGGATCCTCATAACAATCCTGTAAGGGGGGTGAGGTACTATCATTATGCCCATTTTACAGATAAGGGGGCGGGGCCTAAAAAAGGTTAAAAGACTTGTCCAAGGGCACACTGCAAGCAAGTATTTGAGGGAGAATGTCAGTTTAGTTCCTCTCGACTCTAAGGCCAGCCCTAGATCCATGGACCATCTGACTGCCTCAGATGATAAAATATCTGAGCAGGAGATTGCAAAGACAGAATATTATAGACATTGTCTGGTTCAGTACCTATATCAGATATTTTTACTTAATAATTTTCTTTGTCCCAAGGGAGAATTTCATCTGGGGATGGAGAGTATGAAATGACCAATTTAAACACTAAAGAAATTAATGAAATGTATTTTTATGTCATCATTCATATTTGATTTGACTGTATTTTCATTTCATTATTTGTACTTGATTTTCATTTCATCAAATACATTAATGAACCATATTTAAAAATAAAACAAAAACAAGCATAAATATAACAACTAAATTGTTTTTAAAAAAGACAACATAATGACTCCTTGATATCTTCTTATCCCAGAATGAATCTTTTGTGTAGGCAGCTGACTCTAAGCCCCAGATGCCTGAGTCATTCGTGATTTCTTTCCATAGATTTCTCTAGCCAGCCTACTTTCCTCTCTGACAATTTAATAGTTTATTTTGTTACCTTCTAGCTCTTATCCACTGCCCCAGAAGTGTGAGCAATTTCAGCTTAAATTCTGCGTGGTGATCAATCAATCAACACTTAAGGGCCTACTATGTGACAGGATGCATGTTAGATCAAAATGTCAAAAAGAGTTCATCTGCTAAGCCAGATGGACTCCAGAGGATTTTCCAGCACCCCAATTCTTGTTTACCTGCTTATTGTTGATGTGAAAAAAGCACACTAAGGCAAGTGGGATCAGAGTAAGAGAGAACCATTGTTGTTGTCTGAATTATATGGATTTCAACTGACTTTTCCTCATTTTTCTCTTGCACTGCAATGCGCAGGTGAAATATCCAATTTGTGAGTCTTTTTGGCAGGAGAGGGGGCAATGTGTGGCATGGTGGCAAAAGTGCTAGGTTAAATATTATGGAACTTGGGTTCTAATCCCAGCTCAGCCAGTTACTTACAACCTGTGTGATCCTGGGCAAGGCACTGCCCCTCCATGGATCTCAGTTTCTTCATCTTTAAAGTGAGAGGGTGGAACTCTGAGGTAGTTTCTAGTTCTAAATCTTATGAAAACCAGCTTAATATTATTCTACCAGGTAACACACTTAGGATGTGTCACCTGCAAGGTCTCTATTTGCTCAACACAGAGAAAAGCTTTCTTTTACCTTAAAGCAGAATAATTTCCAAGATTATACACACATTACAAAGCAAAGACTTTGAAAGGAATAATTAACCTTACAATTCACCAAACTGTGAGCATCAGTACTTCTTAGGATAGTCCTCTGTCTTTGCATTATGGTCTCATAGTTCTTGTATTAATTTCTAATTCAATTCAGTTCAACAGACATTTATTAAATGCCTATTACATGCAGGGCACTGTGCTAGCTGTTATTGATATCAGGTTTAGAATGAATAAAACTTACTGTTTAATCTAAAAATTAATAAAATAACTACCGTGAAAACAGAAAAGTTAAAAGGAAATAGTCCCTGCCTTCAAGGAGTGTACATTCTACTTAAAACAGGGAATTTTAACCTAGGTTGGTCCTCAGACCTTCAAGGGATCTGTGACTAGACGTTAGGGAGCCTGTGAAGTACATGAGAAATCTGATTTATTAAAAAGTACCTTGATAGCTGTTTTTCAAAATAGCTAGTTTCCTTTGCAATCTTATGTATTTTATATAAATAAATACATTATTTTAAGAAGGGGGCCATTGACCTCACCAGACTGCCCAAGGGGACTATAACACAATAAAGGTCAAGAGCCCCAGATTCTAGGATGCAATATTTTTTTTAATTCTTTTTTTTTTGGATTGGGGAGGGCAGGGCAATTGGGGTTAAGTGACTTGCCCAAAGTCACACAGTTAGTAAGCGTGTCAAGTGTCTGAGGCTGGATTTGAACTCTTGACTCCAGGGCTGGTGCTCTACTCACTGCACCACCTAGCTGCCCCTAGGATGCAATATGTACACAATAAAAGTAGGACTAGGAAAACTGAAGAGGCAGCATTAACAACTCAATCAACAAGCACTTATCAAACACCCTACCACATGCCAGGCACTGTGCTAAGGACAGAAAGGAAAAAAAAAGCAAAAATAGTCCCTCTCCTCAACAAGTTTATAGTCTATCTAGGAAAGACTTGATGTGCATATGTAGGTATATACAAAATAGATACAAAGTGGAAGTCCTATCTGGTGGTATCTGGACAGATACCAGCTGTGTGATCCTGGGCAAGTCACTTAACCTCTACTTGCCTTAATCCACTGGAGAAGGAAATGGCAAATCACTCCAGTATCTTTGCCAAGAAAACCCCATGGGCAGTAGGGTTTATAGGGTCTAGAAGAGTCAGACATAATTTAAGACTGAACAGCAACGACTATCAGCTAGGGGCATCAAGAAAGTCCTCCGGTATAAGGTAGCATTTCATCTGATCCTTAAAAGAAATTGGGAATTCTGAGAGACAAAAGTGAGGAGTAAACTCATTGAAGGAAAGGAGAATGCAGGAGATAGATTGCCACGTATGAGAAACAGCAGAGGGGCCAGACTGGCTGGAACTTAACGTGCATGAAGGAGAGCAATCAGTATATGCCATGCCTGGTACTTGCTTGTGATAGGCTTTATGTGGCAAACAGAATTTAGATTTGTTCCCAGAGGCGATAGGGAGCCATTTTGTAGCATTGACTAGGGGAATGATATGGCAATATATGTGCTTTAGGAAAATCAGTTTGGCAGCCATGCAAAGGATGGATTGAGAAGGGCAAAAACTTGAGGCAAGGAGATCAATGAATTCTATAGCAACAATTCAGGCGAGAGGTGTTGAGGTTCTGAACTAAGGTAGCATCTGATCTCTACTATAAAAGAAGATAAGGATTTTGAGAAGCAGTAATAAGGAAGGAGTAAATTTCACCCATGGTCCTGTACATTTCATTGTATATTTCATCCTTTGCCTTTCAATGCAAGAGAAAAATGGGGGAAAGTCCATTTAAAATCCATATAATTCAGACAGCAACAATGGTTCTCTCTTACCCTGATCATACTTGCCCTAATCTGCTTGTTTCATATCAACAATAGGCAGGTAAGAAAGAATTAGGATGCTGGAAAATCCTCTGCATTGTAGATGTAGCAGATGCACTCTTTTTAAACATTTTGAATATAATATATAGCCTGGCATATGGTAGGCACTTCAATATTTGTTGATTGATTGATAGATCACAGTGAAGAATTTAGGCTGAAATTGCCCATATTTTGGGGACAGTAGATAGGAGCCAGAAGGTAACAAAATAACAATATTTTGCCTGTGATTTTATTTTTGTAGGAAACTCCCTTTCCTAATGCAGCTCAGTAACTGTTTTGCATCTTATAGCCTTTAGCACTCTCTGGAGCAGTGAGAATTTAAGTGCCTTCTCTAGGATCACACAGCTAGCACGTGTCAGAGACAGAACTTGAACCCAGGTCTTTCTGACTCTGACACTACTCTCCATCCTCTATATCATTTTGTCTCTCTATGCAAATATATGGATACAGTAAATGGAGCACCTATTCTGGGAAACATCTATTTAGGGGATTTTTCAGTTTGCCTGGAAAGCTTAGCTTCTCTCTACATGCTTATGTTATGTTATGACAGGAGTGCCTGGCTTTATAAAGGGGGACCCCCCCCACCAAAAAATCAGCAAAGGCTCATCTTTGGGTGAATATCCAGGTGAAAACTTCAAAATATTGGTTGATTATCTGGTTGTTTTCCTAAAATGCCTTTCTGATATTTGTCATTATCAAGATTTTAACCTGAATTTTTCCTTTTCTTCCTACAATTTGGCTTTAGGTATACATAATGTGAGTGATTCTCTGCCCATGATAAGTAGAAAAGGCTTTCATAATCCTCCTCTTTCTGTTTCTACATACAATTATAGACTAACTCCAAGAGGTTTCCTGCTTAGCTTTTAGTAGCCCAAACCCCCCCTATGTGAGAGTCATGGCAAAAATGAGTTAAATCAGTTAAGGGTGGTAGTAATAGCTAGCATTTCTGTACTAACTTACATGTTATCTCATTTATTATCCCCATTTTATAGCTAAGAAAACCAAGAATGAGAAGTCAAGTGACATGCCCAGGGTCACACAGCTAGTCAGTGTCTGAGGCAAGATTACAAAGAAAGCCTTCTTGACTCTATATCCACTATGTCATCTAGCCACTGAGATGATGTTGTCTTTCCTCAGGGGGCCAGACTAGTGGTGTAGAAGAAACAGTGTTTGCCACACCAGGTCCTAGGTTCTTGTACCAGTAATGTCCTTTGACAGCTCTGTGACCTCAGACAAATCACTATACTTTTAGGAACTTTAATTTCCTTGTCTGTAAGATAAGGATGATAATACTTTTACGACTTACCTTACAGGAATATGGGGAGAGTTGAAGGAGCTAATTATATAAAAATGGCTTCTAAACAGTGAAGCACTATATAAATGCCAGTCATTATTATTAAATTATATTTCTGTGTCTGAAAGAGAGGTTTTGCAAGATGATGTCTACATTTTCGTAATGAAGACCCGTTTAGAAATAGGAGGCGAGTTTTTGCTTTATGATTCCGGGAGGAGAATTTACATTCACAGAAATAGGATGACAAATAACTCATCGAAAGAAGATCAAGATAAACCTTTACCCTTCTTGACCAGAATCAGCATAAATAAAAGAGGAAGGGTACAGCAGTGCATAGCATGGTGGGCTTCAGTAAGAATGCTTAACTTTATAATGATACATGTATAACCTATATTGAATTGCTTGCCTTCTCAAGGGGGAGGGAAGAAGGGAGAGAATTCGGAACTCAAAGTTCTAAAACAATTGTTAAAAACTGTTTTTACATGCAACTGGGAAATAAGATACACAGGCAATGGGGTATAGAAATCTATCTTGCCCTACGAGAAGGTAAGGGGAAAGGGGATGGGAGGGTGGGGTGACAGAAGGGAGGGCAGACCAGGGAAAGGGGCAATCAGAATATGTGCCATCTTGGCGTGGGGGAGGGTAGAAATGAGGAGAAAATTTGTAACTCAAAATCTTGTGGAAATGAATGTTGAAAACTAAAAATAAATAAATTAATCTTAAAAAAAGAATGCTTAGCTTTGAGTCTTGGCCCTGATGCTTACCAGCTGTGTGACTATAGATAGACAAGTCACTTAATTTCTCTGATCTTCTGTTTCCCCATCTGTGAAATGGGGATGATGTGCTTTGTAGATCTTAAAGCCTTAAATAAACATGAGATGCTATTATTGTTGAATGGATGAAAAAATATTCAAATGCTTACAATGTGGCAAGCATTATTTTATTATTACCAATAATATTAATAATAATTATAATGTGGAAAGTCATCTTGAGGTGATAGATAGAGAGCTAGGCTTCAGAGCTAGGAGGACCTTGAATCAAATCTATAGTTCTGTAACCCTCAGAAAGTCATTTAACCTCTTAGTTCTCCAGGAAACTCTCTAAGATTATAAACTGCAGAGAAGGTGCTGGAGTCTCCTGAATTCTCTATGTCATTGAACTCATAGGTCCAGTTCTGCCCTACTCTCAGCAAAAAAAAAAAAAAACAGAAATGGCCATTCCACTAAATTATGCCCTAACAGAGGATCTTAGTTTCTCTCAGCCTGTATTTTCTGAGTCTCAGTCATCTTTAAGAAGCTCAGCAGGCAGGCTCATCGCAGGTTAGATATAGTGTCCAGCAGAATCCCAGGAGGAAGACATTACACAGTAAACCTTTTCATCCTTATACAGTTATTTTATGCTGCTTGGAAGGAAATCAGTAAATCAATAACTAAATATTTATTAAACATTTCTTTGTTCCAAGCACTGTGCTAAGTTCTGGGGACCCAAGAAAAAAAGACAGTCCCAACCCTTAAAGAGCTCACCGTCTAAAAGCAGAAACACCATGCAAACAACAGTGTACGTGCAAGCTGTCTACGTGATAAGTTGGAGATGACAGTGGTGGTCCATTTCGGAACTGGATGATTAGTTGGCAATGATGGAGAAACAATGAAATATTCCTTGGCTATACCCTAGCTGCCCATTATACCTGATCTACCTATTCACAGAGTTGTGAGCAAAGCACTTTGTAAATATTACAATCCTATATAAACGTGAGCTGTTAACATTACATAAACATTACAATCATTCTAGTGACCTTAAAGCTGAGAGTAAATGGTTAAATGAGTGAGGTTGGAAACATACTAAAATGGATATCTAAATTCAATTCAATTCAATTCAGTAAGCATTATTGAGTAGCTTGTATGGGCCATGCCCTCTACTAGGTAATGGGGAAACAGAGAAAAGCAATCATGAATAAAGGCAGTAGCTAGTTCCAAGTAATGAAAGCTAGAGACTGTCTTGCAATGACTTGCTATTGATAGTAAAATTTTGCAATTAAAAGAATGAATTACTCCCCATTGTCCTCAAAACAGAGCCCTACTAGCAACATTTGCCTTGTGGACAGCAAAACCTAAACCTAGAAAAGTCAAATGAAATGTTCCCTCAAAATGGCTTTTTTTAAAGAGTATAAGTGTCTATCACTTAAAGTGACACTACTGATCCAAGAGAGAAGACATCATCCCTTTCCACCATCCCCTTCCATACACACAGTGGAACCTAGAACCCATAGGATCAAAGAGTTTCCTCCCACCTTCTCTGAGAGAGGAGAGAGAGAGAGAGAGAGAGAGAGAGAGAGAGAGAGAGAGAGAGAGAGAATAATATCAGTGTAAGTGGGAAGGGCATCTGCTTGGCTGGGACCAGCACCTGGTCTGAGCACCTCCATGCTTTGTCACAGGATCCTATACCTTTGTTACCCTTTGCCTGGGCATGAGCCTCACCTACTATCAGCACAGGAGTGTAAATAGCAATTGTTTCTGTTCTGGCAAGAAACTCTGAGGGTCTTCCCCTCCCAGACTTATTCTTTTGTGAGGGCAAACTAAGCCATCTTTAGACTCAGTTCTTACCTGGCCTTTAGCTACTGAATGGCTGTTGCCTCAGCCAAATTGGCACCTGGGAAAAATCTGAACTTAAGAGGCCAAGGTCTCCCCACTGCACCTGGGGCCCTCACCAGTCATCCTGACCTATGTCTTGCCACAGGACCCTGATGGCTATGGATAAGAAAGTGAAACTGGTAACTTTGCACAGCCTTCTCTCACTCAAATCCAATCCACTTGCAAGTGAAGACATCACCCTCCTGATGTCACCGGTCCTTTTCAGAAATGAAGGATGGGAAAAGCTAGGTGGCACAGTGGATAGAGCACTGGCACTGGAGTCAGGAAGACCTGAGTTCAAATCCAGAATCAGACATTTGACATTTCCTAACTCTGTGACCTTGGGCAAATCACTTAACCCCAGCTGCCTCAAAAAAAAATGAAGGATGAACAACAATCAGAGAGAGAAGAGATAATTACCAGACATTCGATGAATGTGGATTCAACAACATTGTTGTGGGCATTAGTGGAGCTAGAGGGACACGAATTAAACCTGAAACTTTTTCATGATCAAACAGGACCATTAATGAGACAAGGACCGATGGAGCAGAATTGGGCAGTTTGAGTTAACTTTGCCTCTAGAAAGATTGATCTGGTGTCCCAGCTGTGGGCCCTTCAGGCAGGAGGACAATAAAAAGCAGTTTTAGAAATTTGGCAGGGACTCCTGAGACCTCAAGAAACTTCCTTGTAGTCTGCTTTGATTCTCCTTAACAGTTTTTAGCTGCTTCTGCTTCCTTGTGAACTGCTTTTTACTACCTCAGGGACTGCTTTTACTTGGAAGTCTCTGAATATGTTTTTATTAAAGAATTTATTTATTTATTAAAGAATCTTCAGACTCTGTGATCCATTGTTCTAGATATGGAATCAAGTCAAGGACATTGACACATGCATATGGCATTTCCTTGACCCTTGTCTCTCTCTTCTATGGAAACTGGGAGTAGGGGGTCCAGTGGAATAGAGAACATGGTGAAACTGGCTTGGGAAAAACTCAGCAGTGGTTCAGCCATGTGTTGGCAAGGGGAGATGCAATCTAAGCTCTATTATTTCTATGTTGCAGAAATACTCCAAATGCTTTTAGTGCCCTCTAAATTTAAGTCTGGGGCAAGAGCCCCGTCTATTTGCCCTAGTTCTGGTTTTGCCTATGGAGTGCTTACCAAACTGTGATAATACTGTGATTACACAGGAGAATGTTATAAAAATATCCTTCAGGTTTCCGGGAGCCCCAAGTCTATTCACTTATGAGAATCCACATGCACATGGACACACAAAAACACATGCTCTTTATCTTCAGTTTATCTATAATCCCAAGGGCTGGAGCTATGTCATATTATGTATTCACTATCATTCGTGCCACTGAATAGTTTAATTTAAAAGGTCAACATTTTTAAGGTGTGTTTGCTTACTTGAACTCTTGAAATTTTACTCAAAGCCTACACATTATCCCATTATTTAATATTAGCTATACATTGTAGTAGGCACTTAAATTTTAAATATTTTAACATCATAGAAAACTAATTAGTAAATTCATAAATGTCCCAATTTTAATTTTTGTTGGCAACTAGACTCATTTACTTGCCTTACTGAAGTGATTTGTTCCTATTGTAGTTGTTAGTATCTACTAGAAAATAATGACCTGTTTGAATTTCAAAAGATCTTGCAATTAGTGACAAGAGCAGAGCCTCAGTCAATATTTTTGTCCTAATAGGTGTATTGGAGACATAAAGTTTTATTTTAAAGATAACTGTCCTTCACAAGAGAAGTATAACTGAAGGTCAGATTTCTGGATCTTAAAACTTTTTTCTTTATTCACAACAAAGAATAATCACACATGTACATTTCCACATAAAAATAACAATTTCTGTGAATGAAGAAGAGCTATTAACAAGTTTATTAATTAGGACTATGGACAGCTGCTACCCGTGTACTAGGGCATACTCATTAAAAATGGTTCAAGTCCTGGATTTACAATTTTCTTGCTTTGTGATCTTGGGCATTTAAGCCTGAGCCTAAGATGCCTCATTTGAAAAATGGGGAAGTTGAATTAAATGATTTCTAAGGCCCCTTCCATAACTTTGATTCTTTTTTTCATTCTAAATACCTAAGGAATTTATGTTTATACATCTAAAACAAATTTGTTTGTTGACTTTAACTAAGTTGAATAAAAAACCCATAGCTTGAATTCCATTTCCCCAGTGATTTCCACTTTACAATAAATTTATAGTCACCCCTTCCAGGCCTTATATTTCTGTCACTACTCAGTTGGGTTTAAATGAGCTAAGACCACAGTCTGAAGGTGCTCCTTAAAATTTAAAGCATTAATTAAATGTGTCATAATCATTATGTACCACTGTTTAAAATAACTCCAAATAGATAATACACATAGAGGTTGCTTGATTAATGTTTATCCACTGGATTAGAAATTTGAGTATGAAAGATCCTCTTTCTTAGAGTCCTGCAGAATCCGTTACAACATATTAGGATGGTACATAGTTCTCAACCCTTTCATGTTATAGACCCCTTTGGCAGTGTGCTAATGTTTGTAGAACACTTCTCAAAATGATATTTTAAATGCATAAAATAAAATGTGTAGAACTATAAAGAAAAAGATTTTTATTGAAATAAAGATGCATTTTTCCCATCCAAGTTCATGGACCCACTGAAATTCATCTATGGACCCTAAAATAATAACTTCTGAGAGAAAGAATAAGGACTGGTCCTGTGATTTAATTGATAATCCCCAAGGAATGCCCAGATGAAGAAGCACCCTTAATTGATTCTGGTCAGCATCTTCTCTGCAAATTAACAAGGTTAGAGAGTTTCCTAGGGGACTCCAAGGAAGAGTCTCTATTCACTATGCCTCTCTGCCTATCTTGGGACTATATAGCACACATTTTAAAATATGATTATCTCTTTTTCCCTTGAATAAATTCTCTACCCATATGTCTTTTAAGGACACAGCTGTGACAATCACTTTTTATATTTAGCTAGCAGGGTTCTGGCATTTTTTGAACCCAACATGAGAGGTGGGTAGAGCTCCTCCAGAGGAGCTGATTATTCTTGTAAGTACAATAGCTCCTACAATTACCAATGTAATTGGCTTCTAGTATAAGAGTCAAGCTTTTTTTGCACTCAATAAAATCTAGCTGATACTGACTGGGATTCATTTCCCAAACAGAATTCCTCCTCCTCCCCATGTTATTATGTATCATTAAAATTGAATATTTTGGAGTTAAATATGAAGAGTGCTAGAGTTTTGGAATAAACTTCTCTTACTTTTTTTTTAAAAAAAAGTATTGTCATTCCCCCCACTTTTAAACATCTCTTTCACGCTCAATGTTTCCACCTGTCAACCCACCACAACCCCTTCAAGACCCCTCCATTTTCATAAGTTCAATCAAACAAAACAAAGCAATACATCAGACTTCACTCCATACCAATTGTCACCACAACTCCTGATTCTCCATCATGTCCTCTGAAGTCACAAATCATTGCCTTGATCAGTTTTGAAATGTTTTAGTCTTCTTTTCTTTTATTTCATTGTGATTTAAGTACAACTAGTTCTTTCTGCTGATTTCATTCCTCTTTGTTCATACAAGTCTTCCCAAGTTTCTCCAATATTTTTATGTTCATGGGATCATAAGATCATTTAAATCTAAAAGGCCATCTAGTTCAACCTCTTCAAAAGTCAGAAAGGAAGTAAATATCAAAGAGAAAATTTGAACCCAAGTCCTCTGACTCCAAAATTTGTGTTCAATTCATAATAAAGTGCTCTCTCTCTCACTATGTCTTATGGTATAATAATGTCTCATTATATTTGTATATCACAATTTCTTCAGCCACTCCCCAAATAATGGGCACCAATTTTCTTTCCAGTTCCTTGAAATTATAAAAAGTGCTGCTATAAATATTTTGTTTATATGAAATTTTCCCCTCTGGTTTTGATGTCCTTCAGCCAACTGCCTAGTAATGATATTCCTGAGTGAACAGGCATGAATAATTTGATAATTTTAATATAATTTATCCAGTGATAATGGGGAGAGTGGCATCTTTGCTTCTCTCTTGTATTTATTGGAAAAGGTTCTCGTGTATCCCAATTGAATATGATTGCTTTTGATGTTAGTTCGATGCTCTTTATGATATTAAAAGCAGGTCCGTCCCTCTATGCTGTCCTGTGTAGGGTTTTTAGCATAAGAGCACCGCACTTGGTCAAAGGGTTTTTCTACATTTATTAAAGTGATTGTATGGTTTTGGATGGTTTTTTTTAAACATAATTATGTTGATTGCTTTCCTAATGTTAAATAATCCTTGCATCCCTGGTATAAATATCACTTGATCAAATTGAGTGATTTCTTAGGTTCAGTCCAGTTTAAACCAGTTCAATTTGGTTTAAACCAGTTTAACCAGTTTAACCAGTTTAGCCAGGTTCAATACAAGTTAAACCATTCATTCAATTAGTTCAAAATGATTTGATCTGATTTAAACTAGTTCAACATGGTTTAAAACATTTCAATCTGGTTCAATTCAGTTAAATCTGGTTCAAATCATATATGAAGCAGATAGTATGCTATTATACTCATCATACAGATGATTAAACTGAGTCTCAGAGAGATTAAGTAATTTACCCAAGGTTGCTCAGTCAGTACATGGGAAAGATAGGATTGGAACGCAGTTCTGTCCAGCACTTAGCATAGAGTCTTAGCAAATAGTAGGTGCTTAAAAATGTTTATTGACTAACAGTTGGCTCCAGGGCTGATACTTTCTACTCTACCTCTTACCCTGTAGAAAAGAGAAGAATGTGATTTCCTCTGCCTGTCTGATAATAACTAATAGGTCTATTTCTGTTTCTAAGTGGTGATGAGTTTGTTTTCTCTTCTTTCTCTTCATCCATGATAAGAAGTAGTGCTCCACAGGAACATACAGCTAATTGGAATCAGCACTAACTTGTTGTTATTCTCACCTGTCATCCTCGGGAGAATTCTCATTCATATTCTAATGTCCCCAAGGCTGCTTTTCATTTTAAAATTTGACCAGACACTAGACTCCATAACATTCAGATCTATTTATATTCCTGTATTAATACGCTGATATATTCTATGTCAATGAGGTATTCTTGCCATGCTCATTTGATTGGGATCTTAGCTACATCCTCACCACCTTAATTCATCTGGAAATTTATCCATTTTTAATAATTTTAAGTTGATCACTGATTCAAAGATCTTCTCCCTGAAACAAAAATTGAATCTTGCCTCCTTTTAAACATGACTAGCATCTTGAAGGAGATAGTGCTTGAACTGGCCATTGAAAGGGAGTAGGGGCTCCCATCATAAAAAACGAGAAGGGAGAATAGCACAGGCATGGGAGATTGCTTGTACAAAGAGATGAGAGATAGAATGCCATAGATAGGGAACAGTAAAGAGGCCAGTTTGGCTGGAGAATCAAATATATGAAAGGGAATCATGTATAATCAGGCCAGAAAGTAATTAGCTAGATTGTGAAGGATTTTAAATGTCAAATAGGAGTTTGTATTTTAATCTAGTGGGGATTTATGTTTTAACCAATGGGAGCCAGTAAAACTCTTTGAGCAGAAGAGTAACCTTTACTTTAGGAATATGAACTTAGTGGCAGTGTGGAGGATGGATTGGAAAGAAAAGAGACTGGATGTTGGAATATCAGTTAGGAGGTTATTATAGTAGTCTAGTCAAGATTAGGAATTCAATCAAGGTAGTTATAATGTGAGCAAAAAAGGGAATGGATTTGAAATATGATAAGGAGGTAGAATCTGTAAAATTTGGTAAATGATTGGCTACACGAGGTAAGATTGAAGGATTGGAGATGATTCCTAGCTTACAAACCTGGGCATCTGAAATAATGGGGACATCAGCAAGAGACGTGGGTATAGGAGAAATGATAATGAGCTCTGTTTTAGGTTCGAGATGTCCATTCTGGGTGAAGATGTCAAACAGGCAGTTGCTAATGCCAAATTAAAGCTTAAAGGAGAGAAGAGGAATAGGCCTGTCTACTGGGGGGTCATCTGCATAACATGAATCCATGGGAAAAGATGAGATCACCAAAAACAGCATGTAGAGACAGAAGAAGACATGGTCCAAAAGAGAAATTGGGGGTAAGCTGGTGAATAGGGATTGGAACATGGATGATGAATCTGCAAAAGAGATCCAGAAATATCTGTCCAGCACATAGTAAGAGAAGCACAAAAGAGCAGTGTCACTCAAAATCCATGGAGGAGACAGTATACAGAAAAGTGTGATCAACAGTTACAAACACTGCAGAGAAGCCCAAAACGATGAATACCTTTAAAAAAGGCACTCAGTCAATAAACAATTATTAATTGCCTATTACGTGACAGGAGCGCATTATACTACACAATGAGGGATACAAAGAATGGTAAAAGGCAATCCTCAAGGAGCCCTCAAAGGCTCAGTTTAACAGGAGAGATAACATTTGAACAACTATGTATGTACAAGATATACACAAGATAAATTGGAAATAGTCAACAGAGGGAAGGCACTGGAATCAAGTGGAATTGGGAAAGACATATAAAGTGGGATTTTTGCTGGGAGCTAAAGGAAGCTAGAAGGCAGTGGTGAGGAGAGAAAGGGAGGGAGAGAATTCCAGGCATGGGGGACATGCAGGCTAGCCAGTGGAAAAACTCAAAGTAGAAAGATAGAGTGTCTGACAAAGAGTTTATATTCTCAAGAGGGAATACAATTTCTTATAACATAGTAATATTCCATTATATTCAGGAATCACAATTTCTTTAGCCATTCCCCAATTGGTGAGCATCTAACTTGTTTCTAATTCTCAGTTATCACAAAAAATGCTGCTTTTAATATTTTGAATATATGGGGACTTTTTTTCCTTATTGATGGCTTCCTTGGAGTATAAGTCCAGCAAAGGAGTGTCTCTCTCCTCTCTCTTTTCTCCTCTCTGTCTCTGTCTCTGTCTGCCTGTCTGTCTGTCTGCCTGTCTCTCTCTCTCTATCTCTCTCTTTCTCTGTCTCTGTCTCTCTGTCTCTGTCTCTCTCTCTCTCTCTCTCTCTTTCTCTGTAGTTAGAGAGAGGCTGAATAGTAATGGATATAGTAGTTAAATACAATGTGATTTGAGAGGAATACTAGCAATTGAAGAGATCAGGAAAGGCTTCATATAGAAGATTGCATTCGAGATGGATTTTGAAGGAAGAAACAAATCCAATGAGATGATCAGTGCAAAGACATGGAGATGGGAGGTGCAGTGTCCTGTGTGAGGAATAGAGAGAAAGTCAGTTTGGCTAAATCACAGAGTTCTGGAGAAAAAGTAATGTCAAATAAGTCTGGAAGGACAGTTTGGGACAAGTTTGGGAAAGGATTAAACAGATAAACAAAAGAGTTTATATTTGACTCTGTGGGCAGTAGGAAGCCACTGGGGGTCTTGGACAGGGTAGTAACGTGATCAGAGGAGGATTTAAGGAAATCCCATCAGAAATAGTGTGGAAGATAGACTAAAACAGGTAAGTGACTTGAGACAAAAATAAACAATTCAGAGGTTTTGGCAAAAAAAAAAAACTAGGCAAGAGGTGATAAGTCCTTGAACTAAGGTGGTAGCTGTGTGAATAGAGAGAATGGGTGAGATGTAAGAGAGATAGGAGAGATAGCAATAGTAAGATTTGTCAACTGATTGACCATTGGGTAAGAGATAGTGAAAAGCCAAGAATAACACCAAGGTTATGAAGCTAAAAGACAAGAAGAACGGTAGTATTTTTGAAGCTTAAAAGAGAGGTTGATTTTGGAGAAAAGATAATGAGTAGAGCATTGGACATGTTGTATTTAAGATGTCTCCAGGATATCCAATTTGAAATGTCCAATATTCAACAAGTCATACGAGATTGAAGCTCAGGTGAGAAAGTGGGAATAGGTACACAGGTAATGAAATCATAACTATGGATATAATAATTAATTCCACGACAGTTAATAAGATCACCACAAGAGAGAATATAGAGAGAGAAGGAGAGGATAATGTCAATGCTAAATGTAGAGGTCTTAGCCTCGATAATGAAAAGGGCTATCTCATCCTCAGAAGCTAGAGGATAAATAGGAGAGATGATAATGATGATGTCGAAGAGTTTTGTGACCAAGAGAAGGAAAGGGGAAAGAGATCACATCAATTTTTCTCAATAAAGTAATAAGCTAAGTGCTTACGTGAGAAAAAAGGAAATGTGGAAGGCTTGAGTAGAGAAGAGGCTTGGAAAAGCTTTTGAGGGAAATGAGACAGGGATTCCATTTGGGAAGAATTAAATGGTTGCCTTGATGCAGTAAGGGCCTAGTAAACCCCAGCTGGTAGCATAAATTTATAACATACCCAATCAGCATAGTTATATGAATTCCTTCCTCCAGCTTTATTCAACAGACTATGTGTAAGAATGGGAGAGTCATAGGATTGGAATCATAATATTAAGGGGGAAAGGAATTCAAGGGTAGAGAGCAACGTAATGTTGATTTGTTAAATATAGGATCAGAATTGGAAAGGGGGGATATAGTAGCCCAAGAAATGGGTAACCACAGAGCAGGGGTAATAGCCTTAGAAAGTACTGCAGGATAGAGGAAGTAGGTTCCCCATTCCAATCCAATAAACATTTATTAATTGCCTACTGTGTGCCAACAAGAGACAGCTAGGTGATACGGTGAATAGAGCACTGAGCCTGGAGTCAGTAAGACCTGAGTTCAAATCCAGACTCAGAGACTTATTAGCTGTGTGATCCAGAGGTCACTTTACCTTTGTTTGCCTTAATCTACTGGAGAAGGAAATGGTAAACCACTCTAGTATCTTTGCCAAGAAAACCTGATGGAAAGTATTGGGGTCATGAAGAGTCAGATATGACTGAACAACAAAAACAACTACGTGCCAGGCATTATGCTAAGTGCCAAGGATTCAGGTAATTAAAAGACAGTCCTTGCCCTCAAGGAGTTTATGATCTAACAGGGGAGACAACACACACAGAAGGAGGCATGAAAGTGGAGTGGGGCATAGGGAGCTTCCAGATCTTCCTAGAGGTCTTTAAGCAAAGGCTGAATGATAAATGTTGGAGATACTGTAGAGGGGATTCTTGATCAGATATGGGTTGCATTAGAGGAATTCTAAAATGTCTTCCACTTCTGAGATTCAGACAAGGATATAGGTTTGCCTTTTGCTAATGTCATAGGGAAAAAGGTCTAACATATTTCTTTTTCTATGAAAGAAAGATTTTCAAATTCTTTGAACATAATCATTGGCATTTAGATTTTATTTTAGATCTATGAATGTAAGTGTAAGTGCACTTTGGGAGTATTCTGTCTCTAAGCCACTAACTAGTTCATTTAGTTAAAATCTGGCTTTAGTTGATCTAAAATAATGAACTCAGTGTCCAAAAAGGGCAGCTAGGTGGTTCAGTGGATAGAGCACTGAGCTTGGAGTCAGTAAGACCTGAGTTCAAATCCAGCCTCAGACACTTACTAGCTGTGTGACCCTGGGCAAGTCACTTAAACCTCAGTTTTCTCATCTATGAAACAAGCTGAAGAAGGAAATGGCAAAGCACTACAGTATCTTTGCCAAGAAAACCCCAAATGAGGTCATGGACAGTCAGACATGACTAAAACGATTAAACAAAAACAGAATGTCCATAAAGGCTAGTAAATTCAGCTGTTATATATTTAACTGTGCCTCCTACTTAGGCCATCTTGTTTCAGTGTATTTTTATCACAAGATGGATTAACATGAATATATGAATGATTAGCAAAATTTCATCACCACCATTGAAAGAAAAAAAGCTGAGAAATTATACCAATCCATATGGTCAGTTTGCATTTCATTGTGAATGGATAGATTCTAGTATCCACTCTATCATCTATAATGTAAGGAAATATGAACAAGTATCTGCAGTCAAAGGAAATAATGCATTTCAAGTGACTCCTATAGGAGTTATATTCCCTCAATTTTAATACATACATACATTAATATTGTTCACTGACCAGATCATATATTTATTTCATATAAAGAACTGCCTGGTAGTCCCAAAGTTTTTCATACTTTAAAAAATGTTCAGTATCATTGATAATAAAAGACAAGCAAGTCAAAACAGCTCTCAGGTTTCACCTCACACCCCATAAATTGATATAAAATATAATAATTGCAACAGACATTGTTGGAGAGACTTGCAAAACAGTCACCCTAATACGTTGTTGGTTGATCAATAAAATGGTATAGACATTTTTGAGAACAATTTCGAATAAAGCAAATAAGATGACTAAAATGTCTGTACCCTTTGAACCAGAGACCCCTTTGCTGGACTTCTACTCCAAAGAAGCTATTGATAAGAAAAAGAAGTCCCCATATATTCAAAATATTAATAGCAGCACCTTTGTGATAACTGAGAATTGGAAACTAATTAGATGCTCACCGATTGGGGAGCGGCTAAAGAAATTGTGATACGTGGATATGATGGAATATTACTACGCTATAAGAAATTATGTACCTGATGAATACAAAGAAACACAGGAAGATCTATATGAAACGATGCAGAGTAAACTAAGCAGAACCAAGAAAATAACATACACAGTAATTACAATAGTGTAAGTGGAAAGAACATCCACATACCAAAATTTCAAAAGTAAATATAACAAGGATATACCTCATGTACTCAATAAATGGTTATTGATTAACTGCCTGAATTTGACTATAAAGTAGAATTCTATTGGCTGAAAACTGCATTCAATTTAAAAATGAAAGTCCTTGGAAAATTTAGTCTCTGGTAACCAGAACTATTGCTTCTGGGCCATGTCAGCAGTCTCTTTAATTAGCGCTAAGTATCTCTTATGTATCTTGTCTTTCTGTGTTGGGTACTAAAGGGGGAAAGAGAAGTATGTGTTGGCAAGCATGAATCATGGTGCAGCAGAAAAACTTTTAGAACCGTAGTCAGAGGACCTGAGTTCCAATTCTATTTGATAAGTCTACCATTTATTACCAGTGTTACCTTGGTTGCATCATTTTATCTCTCTAAGTCTTAATTTCATCATATATAAAGGGGTCAGACTAGATTTCCAACATTCCTCCCAGTCTTGAATCCTACGCTCTACTCACTACAAAACAAATAAAAAAATGTATCATTTTGTATATCATTTTATAGTCTTCAAAGCACTTTCATCCATCATTTTATTTGGGTTTCACCTGGATTCTTTGAGGTATTTAGTGTAAATATTATTTGTCCCCATTTTTACAGATGAGGAAACAGTCTCAGAGTGAAGTCTCAGAGCTTGACTCCAACCCAAGCCTTCTGAGGCCAAATCTAATATAATTTACACTATGTACTTTTGCCCTTCTTATTGAAGAGGCTGTTGGTGTTGGATAGAGGCAGATTATGGAACAGTGAATAGAGCTCTTGGCCTAAGTCAGGAAGAACTGAGTTCAAATACAGCCTTAGACACTTAATAACTATATGACACTGGGTAAGTCACTTAGCATCTATTTGCCTTAGTTTCCTTTTTTTTGTTGTTTTTTGGCAGGGCAGTTGGGGTTAAGTGACTTGACCAAAGTCGCACAGCTAGTACATGTGTCAAGTGTCTAAGGTCAGATTTGAACTCAGGTCCTCCTGACTCCAGGGCCAGTGCTCTACTCAGTGCACCACCTAGCTGCCCCTTGCCTTAGTTTCCTTAACTGTGAAATGGGGATAATAACAGTATCTACCTTTCAGTGTCATGAAGATCAAATGAGATAATGTTTGTAAAAGCACTTAGCACAATGCCTAGTACATAGTAGGGGCTTTATAAATGCTTATTCTGCACTCCTCCCCCCAACTCTTTACCCCTTATCTTGGTACAGAGAATAACTATAAAAGGACAAGGAAAAGATCATCATGGGCTGAAATTTTCAAGGAAGACTTTCTTCCCCTCCCAGGTTTCTACATCTAAAATTGATGAAATGTGTGGAGTGACAGAAATAATGCTTATTATTTCTCTGTATTTGGAGAATAGTAGCAAATTATCTGGATTCTGTTGGACTGGGGAGCCAGGAAAGGAGAATCATAGACTTTAAAACTGATATAGACCTTAGACTTTAACCAGTACAATCCTCTCATTTTACAAAGGGAGAAACTGAGGCCTATAAAGCAGAAGTGATTTGCTCAAGGTCACACCGCTTCTTACTCATGATATGAGC
>CM053622.1:233188709-233222025 GCA_028646595.1 Phalanger gymnotis | reverse complement strand
GAAAACTTGGGTTTAAATCCAGCCTCTGACCTTTACCAGTTGTGTGAATATGGAACTCTATGCCTTGGTTTCCTCAGCTGTAGGGATAACAACGCTTTCAGTACCTACCTCGCAGAGTTGTGGAGACCTAAACGAGACCTGAAACTCTTGGCAAACTTTAAAATCCTACGAAATTTTAAGTTATTATTTTTTGAACCCCCGTTTTATCATCAATAAAATGGTGATAGCAATGCCTATGTCACAGAGATATCATGAAGGTCCCTGAAGGATCAGTTCTTTTTTTCCCACAGAGGAAAAATTATCAAATAACCTTGATATACTATGGCCTTGTAGAAGGGGAGGGATGGGTGACAAGATGGCTTTTCCCACTATACTCAAATACCATAAGGATGCCAGGTCCTGGTTTCATGGTCAAATGCATGGCTTGTGGGCACAACATTAATTTATTCTCTTTATAATGACTTTTCAGCCAAGCATTATTAAGTTACCTCTTTGGCTGGTAAAGTAATATCTCTTCTCCTCCCCTCCTTTTAAGATAATGGATTCGCCCTGTTGAAACTCTAGTTCCATCCCAGCAAAGTCCTTTCAGGCTCATGTTGAGCCTCAATCTTTGCAGGGGAAGAGTGGAAGGAGAGAGGAATATATCTCATCTTCCAACTGAAGCTGACAAACCAATGGAAGCACTTAGGTTTCTGTGCAAACCTGCTGAGTAATCTTCTCAAAGCAGCTTCTTTTCTCTACTAAGCCTGGTTCGTACAAAAAGGTTTATATGGACTCAAAGGTCTATTGTATCCCGCTAGTAAAAGACTCATTTATTAAATAGAGAATTCCTTACTTGAGGTAAAATAGAGCTTCTCTGAGGCTATTTCTTTTAGTCATCATGACCAATTAAAATCGATTTTATTAAATACTTTGAAGCTTAATAATTTAGTTATAGTGTTTTAATTACTAGTACTATTTGGTATTTGCATTGATTGATTTTTTTCTATGCACAACTAATGTTGATACTATCTGGATTAACATCTTATAAAAATGTCTATATGAATTGTTACAAATATTTCCATGGACATATATTTAGAAAAACATATAAGTAGTACTCATTTTTACATTGTTGAATGGGATCAAAACCATTATTATAGACAGCAAATTCCCCCTTAAACATATGCCCTTTTCTGACCTAGTATGAAGGCACAGTGTGGGGGGGGATGTTCTAACAAGGGGCAATCAGCAGGGGTGTGCTAGTAAATGTTTAACACGTAGCTCTCTGAGAAAATATGTACCAACCACATACTTTTAAGTTAGATCTGCATATTAGCATTTTCTCCACCACTTTCTTAAGTCTAGAAATCAACAAAATTATAGTCAAGTCCTAATTTGTAGTATTTTATAGTTTCTGAGATACAAATGATCACATTGAAAATTTAACAATCTGTTTGATGGTTACAGAATGTTCAGGTATTCCCCTGTAACTAAACCTTACAGAGACAATATGCTTGTCATTTGCCAGAAGCCGGTCCTGAGGGTCTGGGCCCTTTTGGTAGAGGTTTCCTCGAAGGAGGTCTAAGACAGGCTTAATATTAACCATAGGTTCGCTAGATCAGAGAACTAACTGGCTTTGAGCCCATGGTCTTAATAGTGGTGTGAATGAAATTAAGTCACTTAATGTCTCTGATTCTCCATTTCCTCCTCTGTAAAAGGGAGGTAATGATATTCTACTGCCAACTACACATGGTTGTTTTAGAGGCAAATATTTTGTAATACCCAAAGTTCTATGCAAGTGTGAACTAATATTATTCATATTATCCAATTTCTAAGGTATCGTGAAATTATAGAGGTGTGGCTCTCTTTCCTGAAAGAGCTTTTAAAAGAGAAAGAGTTTCTTTGGAAAGGTTTAATCAAGAAGATAAACCAAGAGATGAGAAATGCTTAAAGTTCTCTTTTAACTCTATGATTTTAGAGCCAGAGCTCTTAACCTAGGAAGCCCCAAAAGGGTCCATAGATACATTTCAGAAGATTCAAAAACTTCTCTTGGGGAAAAAAATGTCAAGAGGATTCTGGGAAGATGGCAGAGTAGGTCAGAAAATTCCAAGCTCTCAAGACTTTCTCTCACAAAAAGAGATAAAATAGCACCTTAGGGCAAACAAAGTGCGGGGTAAAAATAAATAAGAATAGGGGCACAACAAGGGTCTTCCTGGGACAATTTGAGAAGAAAAATCCCAGGATGAGGTTTGGTCCACGTGAAGAGTAAACACCTCCAGGCTAGGGTCCACTTTAACAACAAGCAGCAAGCCCTGGGGTTAGTTGGTTTGGGAGACTGCCTTGCCCCATCCACTGGAACTTTCACCCATGGGATAGTGAGGGGAGTTTGGCATCTGAAAGGGGTGTTGGGGGTGGCTGTGGGTACTTACAAGAGGTTGGCGGTTTGGCTTTGGTTCCAGGCTAGAGGGGAGAACTGAAGATCTGGGGCAAGAGGCACCATTTCCCATACCCCAGGGCTAGAGGTGATTATAAAAATCAAGTTATTACCACAAAAAATGCACAGGCAAAGAAGAAAGAATCCAACTATAGAAAGCTATTATAGGAATAGAAAAGACCGGAGTTTTTCTTCAGAGGAGGATATTGAAGTAAAGAAACCCCATTCTACCCAAAAGAGTAATGTCAAATGGTCACCTGCCCAAACAGAATTCATAGAAGATCTTTCAAAAGACTTTAAAAATCAATATACAGAGATGGAGGAAAAACTAAAGAAAAAATAAGAATAATCCAAGAAAAACAAAGAAGATTATGCAGGGAAAGCCACTCAATTTGAAAAGGAGATCCAGAATCTTAAGGAAGAAAATGACACCTTGAAAATTTGAATTGGGCAAGGTGAAGGCAGGAAATTATAAGAGATCAAGAAATAATTAAACAAAATACGAATAATGAAAAAATAGAAGAGAAAGTGATACATCTTATAAGAAAAACAACAGATCTGGAGAACAGCTCAAGAAGAGAAAACAAAAAAATAATCAGACTAACTGAAAGCTATGATCAAAAAAAGAATCTTGATGCAATAATACAAGAAATAATTAAAGAAACTTGTCCTGAAGCATTAGAACAAAGGGGGGGGGCAGGGAATAGAAATAGAAAAAAAATCCATGGATCACCACTTAAAAGAGATCCTATGACATAAACTCACAAGAATATTATAGTCAAATTCTGAAACCCCCAGCTCCAGGGTAAAATATTAAAAGCAACAAGAATAAAACAATTTAAATATGATGGTGCCATGATTAGAATTACACAAGACCTAGCAGCAGAGACATTAAAGAACTGAAGGACTTGGAACATTATATATCAAAGAGCAAAAGAACTAGGGCTCCAGCCAAAAATATCCTATCCACCAAAGTTAAGCATAATCTTGAATGATAAAAAAATGGACATTTGATCAACTGTCAGACTTTCAAGACTTTGTTAGAAAAAAACTGAACATGAAAGAAGATTTGACATGCAAGAGCCAAGAGAAACATAAAGTCCATACCAAAGACTGATTAAAAGGGATTCAAAAAGACAGACAGTTTACTTTTTATACACGTAAAATGCAAAACATATGTCTAAGATTCTTATTAATAATTGGGTAGCTCATAGGAAAGATTGGGGTAAACCTGAGCACGATGTGAATTTAAAAGTAAAACCATTTAGGAACAGCTAAAAAATAATTATTTTATACAAATGAGGTGTAAGAGGAAGAATCGATATAGAGGAATTAGATGGGAGAGGAGGGCTGGTTGTTCTGGTAACCTACTTTCATCAGGAATGTGTTTAAGAGGGAACAATACATATATATATATATATATATATACATACATATATACATATATAATATGTATATTTAGAAGAGTATAAAAGTCTTCTAAATTGAGAAGAAATAAAATGCTAAGGGGATAGGGAGGGGGAGAGGACAAGGGAGGGATCTTTAGAGGGGAAGATGAGGGAATAGGTTATGGGAGGGCTATAGAAGGGCATTTAGACTTATGGAAATGAGAGGATAGGGGAAGGATCTTTGGAAGGGGGTAGGCATGTAATAAAAGGTCAAGGTATCAGGTGGAAGTAAAGTAGAGAAGGAGGAGAGAAAGGAAACAAGATATGCACAAACATAAAAACAAAGATCAGGAGTAGAATTTGTTTGGGAAAGTATATATTTTTATATGTGTGTATATATACATCTATTATATACATGCATATGTGTATGTATATATCAATAGCTATAGAGAAATGTATCCACACTTAATTGTAGCCTTGGGGTGGTGGGGTGGAGAACAAAGTAAAAAACTGCATAACAGAAAGCAAAAGAAAACTTATAAGGAAGCAAAGAAAATATGGACAGCTCTCAACAAAATGTGTAGTATTTTATTATACAGGCTTTCTTGAAATGAAAATTTATTGTTACATATTTTGAATCCTCTTTTATGTTCTGCTATGCACATGACATGTTTTTTTTTTCCTTTCTTACTTTGTATGCAAGTTTATGATATGTTTTTGTTTCTTTATTCTGTATTTGTGTCCCGGTGTTTGAGTCTAAAGTAAAATTTTAAAAAACAAAAAATCTTTATTTTCAGTAACTTTTCACTGAAATTTAGTTTTTTCTACAATTATTTAAAAATGTTTTCTCAGGAGGTATCCCTAGGCTTCACTAGACTTCCAAAAGGAGTCCACAACACCAAAATGGTTAAGACCGCTTGTTCTGTAAGTTAAAGTCCATTCTTGTTATTTCCATGGTTCTAAGAGAACTTTTAACTATCTACTTTGTAGCAAAATCTTATTTTGCTCTATGGGCAGAAAGAAACAAAGCAGAACTCAGATATCTAACTTCTATGTGTGAATTATCAAAAAAGAATTAGAATACAGTCGAAGAAAGGAGTGACATAGATATCTTCGACCCTGTTTCTTGGCTTTCTGAACTATTTTATCTAGATTGCTCTGGTAGGTAGTTTGGGGCATTAAGTGGTCCTTTTCTAGTAGGTTAATATGTGTGTCAATTTAACACACAGTTAGCACATGCCCCCTTGTACACATCTAGATAAGAATGTCTGAGGTAGAGAAGTGGGGAAAACTGCTGGATAACTGAACTAATAGAATCATAGAATCTCAGAGCTGGAAGGGATCCCAGAAATCACCTAGTCCAACCTGTACTGGAACAAGAATCCCAACTCCAACATCACTTACACCATCTAGCCTCTAGAAGACCTCCAATGAAAAAAGAAATCATTATCCTAGGAGGCAGCTCATTGGCCTTTTGGATAGCTCCAGCCACTCAGCAGCTTCAATCCATCGCTACAAGTTCTGTGCTCTGGGCTAAATAAAATGATTCTAATCCCTCTTGCACATGATATCCCTCCAAATACTTGAAGACAGCTATCATGTTCCCTTAAAACTTCCTTTCTCTAAGTTAAAATGCCTAATTCCTTAAAATGATCGATAGTATCGTGAAGCCCATGCATTATTTGGGCCCCTGACAAAATGGCCTGAGTTCCACCTTAGAATACTCTCTTAGTAATAATCTCACTGGATCATGTTGCCCCTAGTCAGAATTCGTGATATATATATATATATATATATATATATATATATATATATATACATATATATATATATGTATATATATATATATAGAGAGAGAGAGAGAGAGAGAGATAGATAGATAGATAGATAGATAGATAGATATACAGATAGATAGATAATCTATCTATATATACATACATATATATACATATATATAGATAGATAGATAATCTATCTATATATATACATATATATACACATACATATATGCGTGTGTATGTGTGTGTGTGTGTGTGTGTGTGTGTATACACACAACAGCAGGCTTGCTAGACCGGAGACTTGGGTTTGAGTCCGTGCCACAATAGTTAGCAGAGTTGTGAATGAGGGAGAGTCACTTAATCACTCTGACTCTCATTTTTTCTCATCTATAAAGTGAAGATAACAATACATCCATATTCTTTGTTTTCTCTAAAGACCATTAGCTCCCCTTCAAGCATGAAGTCTAACAAGATATCAGATATAGAACAACTTTTGTATTTTGTCCGTCAAAATTTCAGAATGCGCTTATTTATATTTGAACCCTTCTAAAGTAAGGAAAATACTCCCACCTTCCTTCCAAAGAGCATCAATCAGTACTTGTCTCTGTTTTATATAATCTCCCTCTCTACTTATTTGGTCCACGTCACTATACTAGCTAAGGGATAAGTCAGAGATTTCCCCAGTTTTATCGTTTTTCCATTTTGGGACTGTGTACATGGTACACCCTACAGACTTTTGTTCGTTTGAATGAAGATGGGCTACCTTGCCTCTTCTCTGAATTTCTTTCAATGAGGATCTGAACGTTGTTCTTCTTACTCCCACGGGGGCTCTCTTTTTTCTCCTTCTGTGTCTCTGTCTGGAGAAACTCCTTACATACACATGGTTTCCTATAAATTCAGCATGGAAGTACAGGTTTTTGTGTAGCCTGGCATCTGCATTTGCGTCTTTTGCTGTATGTGTCTCTATCTGTGTCTTCCTTTGGGCTGTGTGTGTGTGTGTGTGTGTGTGTGTGTGTGTGTGTGTGTGTATGTATGTATTTGTGTGTGTGTGGTGTCTACTCAAGATCTCCACTGTTGCTCCCCAAAGGAACACCAGGGAAAATTCATGCCTGAGCTTGTCTGCTAATTGTGTGGCACAATTTAGAATTTCCTCAATATTCTGGAGGCCTTCCTTTGAATTCATTTCAGTTTGTTCGTGTCTTTCTTAAGACGTGGCACCCAAAACTGGACACAAAGCTCCAGACGTGGTTGTATTAGTACAGAGGAGAGCAAGGCTCTGCCTCTGGTGCTCTAGAGGCTTTTTATGGTTTCTATGAATGCAGCCTAAGACCACATTCACTTTTAAGCCAATAAGCTTGCAGTGCATGGAAATTTACATCTCTTGGGACATGAACTGCTTCTTAGACAAAATTCCCCAAATTATATGTGTTTTAAGTTTCTTTTTTTTTTAACAAAAATGAAGGACTTTAGATTTATGTCTGTTAAATTTAATCTTTTTTAAAATGCATCCTACCACTGTTTTTATACAATTTTTATCATCCAACTCTGTTTTTGCTGTCTATGTCTTTGTTCAAGTCTTTCATTAAAATTACTGCTTGATGGCAGAGGCAAAAAGTACTCTAACCTTTCACTCACCTTCTTTTACCTCGTGCAGAGAGAGCATAAAATTAGATACTTTAATTATAAAGAATGACTCTCAGAGGATCAGAACCAGAAAAGCATTCTGTGTAACCTGGTTTCTATTGTAGTCTGGTCAAAAAAGCACAGTTGACATAAAATATACAAAAACTTCATTACAACAATGTTTTGCAGTATGGTGGCTGTGGCTTACTTATTTGGTTAATATAGGCAGCTAGGTAGTAAAGTGGATAGAGTTCTGGGCCTGCAGTGAGGAGGACTCAAATTTGGCACCAGGCACTTACTAGCTGTGTGACCATGGGTAAGTCACTTAACCCTATTTGCTTCAGTTTCCTCATCTGTAAAATGGGCTGGAGAAGGAAATGACAAACCCCTCCAACATCCTTGCTAAGAAAACCTCAAAAGGTTTACAAAGACTCAGACATGATTGAAGCAAGTGAATCACAACAAATAATATAGAGTTTGAGTTAACATGTTATTTATCTGCACTTTTTCCTGGGTTAGAATGTGAGAGGAAGCATGGAAGGAGCTTGACTCTGGAGTCAAAGAATCTGGGTATATATAAATCTCATCTTTGACATTTAGTCTCTGGGATCTGAGCAAATGATTTAACCTCATCAGACCTCAGTTTCTTTATCTGTAAAATGAGGGTGCTGGACTTGATCATCTTCTATGTCTAGGTCCAGTATCTTATGTTCATAATAGCAAATAATGCAATGGGTAGAATGCTGGACCTGGAGTCAGGAAAACCTGAGTATAAATCCAGTTTCAGACACTTAGCAGCCCTATAACCATGAGCAAGTAATTTAACCTCTGTATTTTCTCAATTTTCTCTACTATAAAATGGGTATAATAATAGTACTTTCCTCCCCAGGTTTTTGTGAGGATCAAATGAGATAATATTTGTAATGTGCTTAGCACAGTGCTAGGCACTGTGCAGGGACTTAGTAGGCACTTAATATATGCTTGTTTCCTTCCTTCCAATGTTAAAATTGCTACCTTTTCAAGCAGACCGAATTGTTTCACTCATTGCTAAATGAAAGGGAAATTAGAAATTTATTAATCATTAGATTATATAGAATATAATGGGTGGGGGAAGAGGACAGAGTTTTTACTTACTTTGTGAGAGAATAAAGTTTGGCAAGTCTAAGTACGTGGAGGGTCACAGAAATTTATACATAATGATCCACATAGATGATTCCATTTGTCATGGGGGAAGTGCTCCTGTATAGGGTGTTGACATAGTCTGTCCTGCCTCTCCAAGCAACAGGGACTGGTCATTTATGGAATCATATTAAAAATAGCTTCTAACAATATTGTTGTATGACTGTGAAACACAGAACACAAAAGTCTGAAGAACTGAAAATAAGTATTACATAGAAGGCAATAAAGAAGCATAGGATAGGTATGAGCAGGCTGAAACATAGAGCCAATGAGGACCTTCAAGGAAGAATGAGAGTAAAAGATGTAATCTAGGAATTGTATGTAGAGTAGGAGAAATATCCATGAGAGTCCCTATGTAGTGGACGAGGCTAGTTCTTTTTCTTAAAAGGTATTGAAACCATTCTCAAAACTCAATTGGCTCTATGGATTAAAGGCTTTGGATTCCCTTCTTTGTATAATGCCTGATATAAGGTAGGTTTTTCCTAAATGCTTATTGAGTGATTGACTGTTGACAATACCTTCCCAGTCATATGAGGAAAAGAAAACACAAAGAACTCTAGTTCCCTGTCAGATGCCTGGCTAATAGACCACCATGGGCAACTTAGAGGAAGGGGAACTAAATCACCTCACTGTGTCCTCACTGCAAATCCTTGTTGAATATCTTTCCTCTGCTATGGGCATGTAAATCTTTGTTAACTATTCAGACCTGCAAATATTTCATTTCATTTCAATATGAGACCTAAACTACCAGGAAACAGGCCCAAATTAGGCCCAGCCCCTAATACCATGACAGGAAAAAAATGGGATGGTCATATAGCAAGGGTGAGGAATAGGGTAGACGGGCTCCACCAATACCCTCATAATGTCAGGATAAAGCAAATAAGGCATTTAGCCTCTTGGGTGGATCTCTTGTGGTGAAGTTAGGGGAGGGCACAGATAAGAGCCACAGAAGATGATCAGGCATGGATAAATTATAATCTGCATCATTGGAGGGAACATCCAAATTGATAAGATCAAAGATCAATTTGAGCTTTAATTATAGCTTATACTTGTATAGTGCTTTACTATTATAAAGCACTTTAACACACATTATAGAATTAGAGACTTGGAAGGGACCTGAAATGTCATCTTATCCATTTCACCGCATGGTGGAAGATCTCATTTGCTCCCTATAACACTTCATAATGCTGCTTATTGGGCAGTGTGAATAGAATGGTGGACTTGGGGTCAGGAAGAGCTGATTTCAAATACACTGGTACTAGTTGCTAGCAAGTCAAAGAACCTCTTTGAGACTCGGTTTTCTTATCTGTGTAGTTGGAACAATAATGCTGTAGCATCCATCTCATAGGGTTGTTACGAGACTCAAATGAGATAGTATCTCTAAAGTGCCACCTAAACGTCAGTTATTATTTTTATCACCTTAACAAGTTTTGTCAATAGAAGAACCTTTCGAATGTATCTAATTCTTTCAACAGATGGATAGATATGGCCAAGGTCTCTAAGTTCAAAATCATTAACTTCTGAATTTGGGCCTCATATCTTCCAATTCCCACCTTTTTGCAACGTTTTCCACTAAACGTATGTTGACTGGTTATATGAGAAGGGAGAGAAGTTAGGGGTAACTTTATTAATCTGTCCCCCATGCCCCATTTCTTTGCCCATTTAATTATCAAAAGCTATGCTTTTATTGCCTTATAAAATGACTTGATAGATTTGGTCCTATTTTATTCACTGAGACTTGGGCAATATGATGACTTCAGCTCATGAGGAAGAATAAACTGTGCAGCATGATGATCCCTTAGAATCATATTAACTGTTGTATCCTATTCCTATTAAGAACTCCCTAGTTATTCAGAAATCTGCATTCTCTAAGGACTATCCAAGGGTCAAAAAACAGGCTTCATGTTCTATGTCATAGTATGGCACAAATTCATCCAATTCAATTTCAGTTCTGGTTATCTCTTAATAGAAAATTTTAACCTTTCTCACTTATGTTTCCATAAATACTATGGGATATGTTTTATATTATGTGATACCTTTAGGCAAAAGTCGAAACCACTTAGGTGGCTTGTTTTGTTGTTATGCGAACCCAGGGGACTGGGCTCAGAGATTGCTGAACTCCGACAGTCAGCAACGGCCCCAAATTTTCATCATGGAAGAATCTGGCCCTTCATTTTAGTGGAATGATTGTAGTTGGTGACTCCTGGCTCATTCAAGTGGCGTGAACCTCTATATCATCTTCACAGGGCAGGGGAGTTGGAGCTAAAGGTTTTTTTTTCATCCATTACCATTGGGAAGAAAGGACAGAGCTTAATCACACAAGTAGAAGGGAAGTCTTGGATTTCTCATGCTGGGATAAGGAGATAGGGGCAGTAAAAATCCAGGAGGGGAGAAAGGAATGAGGAGATAAGAGGGAGGTTGAGGTCAAAGGGCATCCTACAGAACTTGATCTGCCAGGGCCCCTGGTACCTGGTTGGGTTGTAAGTGGCCTGGAGAAGGAATTCCCTTGCTGGGAAGATGTTTTTGCCAGAATCTTGATGGTCTCTGTGTTCACATTAAGCTATTTTGACTAAAATTCCATGAAATTTCATTTTAGAAGCTGTCACAGAAGAGAATAACTTAATCCAAATATGCATTTTACATGTATAGACATTCCATATATTTCATCAAAGGATCCCCTTTACCAAGCAATGATCATAGAACTTACAGCGAGAAAATACCTAAACAATCATTTGCCTCAAGTCTCTCATTTTACAGGTCAGGACAGTCAGGCTTGTTCATAGTCACAGAAATGACAAATAGAAAACATGCGATTTGTCCATGTGTCCTTGGACTTCAAATCCAATGCTTCTTCTTCATAGCACCACACTACCTCTTTAACTAGAAGACCATTGCCAACTCAGGTGATTGCACATTGCCTGTGGTTCACAGTACCTAGAGCTATAGTTATTGGTGGAAATCCCAGCCTTGAATGGAGTCAAGGACTTAATCCTGTTTTCCATTGCCAAAGCACAACTTAACACCCTTTCATTCTCTCTAATGCCAGCCACCTCTAAATAGAAAGGAAATCAACTCCCATGCCTGGAACCAAGCTTGATTTCTCCAATTCCACAAAAGGCATGGCTTTTGTGTTTATAGGCAGCGTGCTATTACCAGAGGTGTTGGCTTCAAAGCCCTTTATTGACACGCGTAGGGCTGATAGAGCCTGCTCAGTTCTGAGCCCCAAAGGGCAAACACCTCTCTTTCCTATAGTGCTGTTAGTGTTTTCTCTAGCTCTCTTTTATCTTCTAATAGGAATCCCCATTAGGCATCCAACTGGTCTGGACCCTTCCTGAGAATGCAAGGTCCATTTATCTGTCTTTATTTAATTTATAGCAAGCTGGTCTCTTATCTATCTTCAAAGTTTCAAAAGCATTCTTGAGTGACATCTGGGAGATATCCTGTTCTCTGTCACATCACAAGAGCTGTTTGTAAAACAGTGGGAACTTTCTGTAACATTCCCTACTGACCCTATTCCCATTCTGGTCTAAATATTTGAATTAGGTTGAATTGGACATTAAATTATTCAATTTAAAAAGATACTAGAAAAATAAAACTTTTTAGTTAAAAATGAATGTACATATAAATTCCTAGGTAGGTATGAGGAATGAAAATATTTAGAGTTTTTGTTTGTTTTAGTATATAAAACAAGGATGTTTAGCCTTAATGAACCAATTAGAAAAATCACAAAGTGAATGTTACAGCTAGAAGAGAACTTGCAGAACATCTAATCCAACCCCCTTGTCTTAAAGATGAGGAAACTCAGGTCCAAAGAAGACAAATATCCCTTTGAAAAATCTACTTTCTGGTACAGACCCTAATCACTTCAACAAATATTTTTTGAGTGCTGTCTCTATGATGATAGACACTGCAGGAATAGGAAAGGATAAATCTTTAATGCCTTTCTTTTTTTCATCTGCTCAGTTCTTTGGAAAGACTAGCATTAAACGACCTTTCAGTGTCATCAGTGGAGGTTTAAGAGGTATGGGTGGTGGCTATAGGAGGGATGTGGTGTGAAAATGAGTTTAATATGTTATATATAACGTAATAGAGAACTAGTATCCTGTGAAATATCTATGCATATCCAGCGAGGTTCAGTGGAGAGGATTTCTACAGTGAAAGTTTTAGAAGAATATGTACATTTTGGTGCATGAATCAGGATGGGGAACTGTCCCAAGGGCAGAGTGATCTAAAAGGGGTTGGTGAGAGGAAATTACCTAGTAGGAGTTGCTTTCGGTGGGCAGTTTCCTGTCTGAGGGATAGTGTCCTATTTCCATATTTTTGTCAATGAACCACCACTGTTCCAGTTAGATGAGCTTGAGACAAAACACAGACTGGCATTAAATGTCTTTTATAATGGGGCTCCTACCTACCTATCCAACCATATGCCCCAACTACCTCTCAACATGAACAAAGCTCCTGAGAACTTTTCATCTCCCTTGTCAGCAAAGTTAAAGGCCAATTAGAGTTGAAACTTGTGATAAATGCTGAAGATTGGGGGTGTGTCCATTTTTTGTGTGTTGGCAGGGGAATAAAGACAACAGAAAGAAAAGTTTCACTATTTGGTGTGGACATAAAGGTGAACACAGACATGGTGAGAAGGCGGAATTATTCAATTTCTATTCACATTTATTTCCTCTACCAAAGGGCGATGATCTTCAGGTTTGAAAGGAGAAAACAAAAATAATTAACAGGAAATTGAGGAAGCTGCGGCTCATGGTGGATAGAGTGCTGGGCATGGGATCAGACTGGAGTATGAATCCTGCCTTGGGTACTTAGTAGTTATACTACTCTAGGGAATTGATTTAATCACTCTGATCCTCAGTCTCCTCATCTGCAAAAGAATGGGGTTGGAATCGATGTCCTCTAAAGTCTCAGAGGCTCTGAATCTGTGATCCTATGATTTATGAAATATTCATTTTGTCAATTCATTATGACATTCCTTTAGGACAGCACTTAGCTGTCCTAAATGAATATGACAGTAGAGGACTATGCCCTGGGCAAATATCAATTCAGGGTACTGAAAGAACTTGGAAATGTGATTGTTGAACAGCAGTCTCATTGGGGCAAATATTTGAATTAGATGTAAAAGACGTCATGGCTATGACCTCTGAAGCAGTGTGATGATTGGGAGAAATACAAGAGCTGGGGGTGGATAAGGTCAAATGTATAAATTTCAAAAGGGGAAAGAAAGTAGATCTTCAGAATCAGTAGTTCAGTGGATTTGATCTCTATTATTTGTAAAATCCTAGAACATGTTTTTAAAGGGATAGTTTGGAAGCACAGGAAGAGGTCAATAATAGCCAGTCTAAATTAATTTAAAAATATTAATCACATTATCTTCATTTCCTTTTCTGACAGTGTTACCAGATGAGTAGATCTGGAAAATGCCATAGAAAGAGTGTATCTGGATTGTTGGGAATTTTTGTGCTATCCTTGTGTGAACTCTATGATTAGGGTATTTGGAGCTGGTTGAATGACCAGACCCAAATAGAGTTCCTTAATAGACTAATGTCAACTTGGAAGAGCGCCTCAAGTGGAGCGCTCTGGGCTTTGTCCTTGACCCAGTTCTGTGGAATATTATTAAAAATTATTTGGATGAAGGCATACGTGGTGTGTTGATTACATTTTGAGAGGAAAGGAACCTGGGAGGGATCACAAATATGCAGGATGACAGAATAAGTGACCGAAAACCCTTTGATAGGATAGGAGGGTAAACAAGTTAAAATTTAATCAGGATAAATGTAAAACCATAATGTTGGGCTTAAAGAAATTTTAATTATTCCTCAATAGCCATTCAAGTATATACTCTGTGCCAAGCACTATGCTATGTACTTTATATGGCCCCTATTATCAAAGTGCTTATGATCCAGCAGGGAAAAATAGCAGAGACACAATATCATTGAATAGTCTGCAACAAAGTACTTTAGTAACGTGTGGTGAGCAGAGAAAGAAATTTAGCTGAATTATCACCAGACTCTAATCCATCAAAAGGACACTTAAAAAAACATGACATTTGGTTCAAAGATAGTCATCAGAAACATGAAATGTGCAAATTTAGAGGAAGATCTCCCTCCCAGATGGTCACCTGGTCTATTCAAGCCTAACTTGTGGTAGAGCCTTCCAAACTGCTACTGGTATGATCAGTCTCAGTCAAACAGATTGTACAGTGACCCTGACATCATGATGTCATGTTGGTCCTCTTCAAGCACAAAGGACAAACAACAACTCAGTCACCATTTGAATATCATGAGCAAAGGTGATCCTAGCATCTCCCAATACACTGCATTCCATTTTGGGCCAGCTAATTGTTAGAGGATTCTCCTTTTCAATGAAACTAAATCTGCTTCTGTCCATTCCTCCTGGTTCTGTCCTCCAGGACCAAGTAAAACAAGTCTAACCCTTTGCCATTTGGATCTGAGTTTAATTCACAGGAAGATAACTTTCACATACCCCTTAAATATTCTCTTTCCCAGTTCCTCTCGACAATGTTCACGTATCACCATAAGGTTCCTCATTATCCTGTTCACTATCCTGTTGACACATTTCAGCTTGTCCACACACTTCTTAAACTATGGTACCCAGAACTTAACACAACATTCCAGATGCAGACAGATTAGGGTAGAGAATGGTGGGACTATCAATCCTCCCAGATTCTGAATGCTGTATCTTTAATGATGTGGTCTAAAAGTGTTTTCTCACCAGCTAGGTGGCACAGTGGATAGTATACTGGTTCTGGAGGTAGGAAGACTCATCTTTCTAAGTTCAAATCTGGCTTCAGACATTTACTAGCTGTGTGACTCTGGGCAAGTCACTTAACCCTGTTTGCCTCACTTTCCTCATCTGTAAAAAAGAGTTGGAGAAGGAAATGGCAAACCAGTCTAGTATCTTTGCCAAGAAGAGCCCAAATGGGACTGTGAAGAATCAGACGTGACTGAATGAATTCACCCACAACAAAAAAAAATTGTTTGGCTGTCCTATCATACTAGGGACTCATTAAACTTGAAGTTTTAAAAAAAACCCATAGGTCTTCTTCATATAAAAGTGTTGCGTAACTAACAATGTTGTCCCTCTCTTGTACTTGTGCAATTGATTTTTTGAACTCAAAGTATAGGACTTTACATTTATCGCCTTAAGTTTTGTTTCATTAGATTTGTCTCATCAGATTTGTCTCATCTTGATCCCAATTCTGTTGTTAACCATGCTGGTTCTCTCCCAAGCTTTGCTTTGTGGACAAATCATAAAAGCATACTTTTTTTTTCCAAGTCATTAATAAAAATTAAACAACACAGGGTCAGATTCTTGAGAAAGTCCAGTAGAGATTTCTTTAGCAGTTGACATTAATTATTACTTTTTCAGTCTTTTTCTTCAGTCTTTTTCTCCCAGATAATTAAAGTTTTTCTTCAGGACTTTTAAAATCCAACTATTCAATGAATGGAAAATACTACTCATAATTTCTTCTAAATCCTTAATGACCCCAGGGCTTATGGTCTCTGGGATTTCGCTACTTAACTAATAAAATTTCAACATGACGTTCATGAACCTTATTTTTCCTTTCTGCTATTCCTATGTCACAACCTCATTTTTCCTTTTCCTCCTAAATTCAACAAATTCATTTTCATTTCATCTGTGAGATACAGCTGAAATGGCATGACAAATAGAATAAATTCAACTGAGACATAAATTATGTTATGTAATCATATGTAATCAGGGTTGTGCTGGCAAATGTTTAACAACCAACTCTTGGGGTGGGGAAGTATGTACAACATTTTATGTATACATATGTTTGTTTGTGTGTGTGTGTGTAGAGATCAGAGTTAAGTGACTTGCCCAGGGTCACACAGCTACTAAATGTCAAGCTTTGAAGATTTGAACTCAGATCCTTCTGACTCCAAGCCCAGTGCTCTATCTACTGTGTGCCACCTAGCTGCCCCCTACACAAGACATTTTTAAGCTTAATCTGCATTATTAATGTTTTCTCCATCAATTTCTGAAATCTAGAAATCAACAAAACATTAAATCAAATCCTGTTTCATGGAATTTGTCAATTTCCAAGTTATAAATGCTCACATTGAAAATTGAACAATTGGCTTATTTGAACAATAAGCTTATTCAAGCTGGCTCCGGCAGACTGCTGCAGTAGAAAAAGCAGTGAATTCGAAGTCAAAAGCTCCAGGAATCTTGACTCTACCACTAACTAGCTGTATGATCTTGGGCAAGTCATTCAGCTTCTTGTAACCTTGATTTCCTCATGTGTTAAATGAGAGATTGAATCACGTGGTCTCTGAAATCCCTTCCTCTCAATATCATGCTATCTTATGCAATATTTAGCAAATGTCAGTTCTGCAGGTTGTTACCAAGGTGCACACATTCTCTTCCTTCAAAGATTTTCCCATCTAAAAAATCTTCCTTCAATGCAAAAAGATTTTAAAGATCAATAAGACATGCTATATGTTTAATGCTGAAAATAATTCTTCATGATAAAAGAAAAATTTTTGCTTCCATTGATCACAGTTCTTTTCAGGCATAGGGAATAGATTTATCTCTGTATGATTGAGAGACAATTAAACATTCCATAGCACCCAAATACTTATAAAGCATCAAAGTACAGTTGCCTGGGCTAGTGAAATTGTACCAATCTTGGAATATTAAATAGGGTCAATGAGAAATAGGGAGCTACCGTGTCAAGCGATGGCTAGCGAACTAGCTAATGAGATCCAATTTACAGAGAGATCTAACCTTAGAGAACTGTGGGAATATATTGAAAATACAATTACTTTGATATCAGCATTTTAGATCCATATGAATTTAGGAGGTTGAATAAGTTACTTCTACTATATCTATATGTATATAGATACAGATATCGATATGGATATATAAATATATAGATATACGCATGTGTGCATATATATATAAATAGTTGTACAATACAATATACAATAGTTATATAATATAGATATATACAGTAGTTAACATTGCTAAATATATGTAATATGTCTCAACACACACACATAAACACACATACACACACACATTTCTCATGCCTGGCTTTAACAGAAATGTTAGTATATGCCTTCCTTTCTTCTCAAAGATTCTAATCCTAACTCAATTCACCTTTGTTAATGAGCCTCTAATGAGTAATGTAGTAGAATTATATACCAAGTTATCTGGTAAGTATTGAAATACCACTACTGCTACTGATACAATACTACCTACCTACCTACCTACCTGTTTGACTAACCAGCATTTACAAGGTCTACGAAATACTTCACACGCACACACACACACACACACACACACACCCCTGTGTGTATGTGTATATATGTGTCTATGCGTGTGTGTATATATATACATATATATACATACATACATATATATGTATATATATGTGTGTATATATATATATATATATATGATCCTCAGAACAAATCTTTGTAATGTACTCATTTTAAAGAGGATGAAATTGAGACTGAAAGAAGTCAAGTGACTTAGGGCCACACAATTAATAAATACATGAGACAGGATTTAAACTCAGGTATTCCTGACTCCATGAAGGATATGAGAGAGAGAATGTGTAGAAATATTAGGTGAAGGTAAGAGAAAGTGAGAGGGCACCTACCTCAGAACTTTGGAACACAAAGCCCTGCCCCGATGCTTCATCATGGTGTAGATGTGACTAGTTTTTGAAGATTATGACAAAAGAACCTAAGCTCTGATGGATGGAAAAGTTTGTATATAGTTCTAGCAATAGGATGAGTCTACTTTCTAAGGACTAGTCTGGCTAAGCATGGAGTGGATTATCACCAGTGGAATGGTTCCGTGGTGATGAATTCTCTGGCTATGGTAGCCTATGAAACCAACAAAAATATGAAATAGTCTTCAAGTCTTATTTAGCTTCTATCTACTTCTGCGTTTATGGTGGAAAGGGGAAAGACAATTTTTAGATTATTCACATTAACAGCTTTTGATACTCTAAATATAAGATCCATGTCCAAGGATGAGATAGTGGATGTATTACTGGTGGAACTGAATCCCATCACTCTTGACAACCTCTCTATAAACAAAATCAGAAGAAAAAACAACTCAGTGGAAGCCTTTCTGGTTCACAAGTTCTTCTCAGAGGCAAAGAAAGGAGCTAGTGGAGTTGGTTTTTCTCATGCAGCCAACGATAATAAGAAACATAATTTCACGAGACATTTGACTGTCATATGTTGCAGCACTGATGATACTTGCTAAAAGACCACGAAGAACATAATTACAGATAAAGTACCAACATTTGTTGCCAAGGATCAAGTCACAGGGAAATTCTATAAGAATTCAGGAAGACCTTCCAGATTAAATTGACCTGCACTTTTACATTGTGTGACTTTAATCTAAAGGTTTATAAAGATAAGAATTAGGAATATGGAATGAGAGACCAAAGACTTGTAAACTGAAATAAAGCTTCATCCCTCTACATCATGATTTTTTTTTTAGAGAAAAGAATTTGAAGGCGCTAAAGATGGTGAATATCAAACATTATCACAAAAAAGAAATTTATTATATTTTAAGACAATAGATGACTATTTAGGATGTCATTTCTGAATTAGCTTCCTATATTTAATCAGACCACTCATTTGTTAATAAAAAAGATAAAAATTAATATGAAGTTAGAAGAATAAAAATGAGAAAATATGTGGTTAAGTGATTAAAATTACATCAACCTTCCTTCCCTATATAAGTAAGTTCTTGATGCACAAAAATAGTAATGGAGGAAATAATCACAAGACCAAAGGAATCTATAAACCACATTGGGCAGCAAACAAACACTTGACCCACTTTCCAAATAAAGAGACACAGTAGCCAAGGACAACAGCAATTTAGAATATGAATCCGTTTATGAAATCATACAGAGAAAAGATAGAGGAAGATTATAAAATAGCAACAGGAAGCAGAGGGAAGCTAAAACATCCTGAGGGCATTTAAAGATGAAACTGGAAGGACAGCAATGAGAGAAAAGATGAACAAAATCCATAAATATTATTGTAACAAAATCTTTTCATCATCAAAGATAGTGGTGCTACCACACTTAGACTCTAATGTCACAGACCTTGAGGAACAGAAATAGATAAAAGAAAACTGTTGGACTAGACTAAGCACACTAAAGAAGGTTTATGCTTGTGACAATACAATTGTGAGGGCATTGGGGCATTGACTCATGAGTTATAGGAAGGAGGATAAGATATAAAAGGGATGGAAAAAATGTAGTGTAGAATGTGTAGTTGTAGTGTAGTATAGTGTAGAATGTCAGTTCTTCCTATCCATACTCCTTTCCTATCCCACATCCTTGAAGTGGATGTTATAAGGGAATAGGCAAACTTTCATTAGCGATATTCCACAGTAGACTGTTTTTCTCATCAAACGGTTGACTGAAAGATACAAAGAATGCAAGATCTTACTGTGCTAAAGTTTTGTTTACTAAAGTAGTATTTTATTTAGGAGAGCAAAACACTCCCTTAAAAGTTCTCCAACAAGAGGCCTCTTGTGTACACGCCAAAATTTTTTAAGATTTCTTGAGAGATATAAGAATAGAGATAAAATTTATGTGATGATCTTTTGATAAAAAATTTCAGTCTAGACATAAAACAAAGGAGACATTTGCTTAGCAAATGTGTTTACCACTTCCATGGAAGAGATCTACTTAAGAGTCAAGGTGAAAAGAAGGAGAATATCAGTGGTGTGCAGTGTTCACTGTTATCATGCTAAGTGTAGCTGTTAAATAGAGACTGGAGATGTGGAGCATAGACACTATGGTTTTTAAAGATGGAGCAACCTTGTGATGTAGCAAAGCTATTTTTGCCATTTGCTGGGTCGGTATCCAGCCTCGAAGATGGAACAAATTGTACAGGATAACACAAGGAGCACAAACGACTTTGAATGAGACCAGTTTTTTTTTTTCTGAACTTTATTATTTATTCTGTTGAAGATTTGCTTACAATGACAGTATGTATATACTTATTAATACCTTCCAAGGAAATCAAACAGTGCAACAAAGAATTCCTTTCTTCAAAAACAAAAAGCACTCTCTTAGAAAGCACTCCAGTTGGGTCATTAGCCAGCATCTAAATGAATTAAAGCTACGTAACAAAAATAAAACAGAATAAAAAAGAATCCAAGAAAAAAGAGATTCTCTTTGGATGATGAGGTCTGCCGTTGGTTTTTATTTAGAGATGAAGTTGTGCTAGTTGTAGCACCCCTCCAAACACCTCAATAAAATCTATAATTATTCTCAAGAATTTAGTGTCAGTCTTTTCTCAGGAAAAGTCAAATGCATGAAGAATGCCTGGTGTCCAGATTATGATACACAGTTGGATAGAAAAGCTAAAGAGCTTGTCTATAAGTGTGCATGTCACGGACACTGAAAATTTATAGTCAGCTGGGCACGAAGTTGAGCAGAGGATGAGGAGAGTGACCTGAATTTCTTTTCAGAAATCACAGAATTCTTCCAGTGATCCCAAACTTCTCCCCTGAAATCTCCTGCTCTAATTCATTTTCCACACAGCTGGTAAAGTGTTTTTCTAAATTTTAAGTCTGATCATGTAACTTGCCTATTCACAAACTTCCAATGGTTCCCTAGTAACTCTAGGATCAAATATTATTTCATCTTTTAAAATCATTATTTCATGTAAGTTTTATAATATATGTAAATATGAATGTACTAGTACTAGTATATAATTTATAAATAAGTAAATATTCACACATTGAGAAAGGCTAAAAAATGAGCTGATAGGGTATGTGATCTCCCCAAAAATTAGAAGCCATTTTATGAGTAAACAGATATGTATGCAATAAGGTAAAAAAAAGGTAAAGAAAAAACATTACCATGTCTATTAAAACACTTCATAAATGCAATATATTCAAAGGAATCAGATATTTTAAAATGACCAATAAGACACATAGCAACAGATCTTTTAAAGTAAACATGTTAGTATATGAAGCCCATTTAAGCATCCTGCTTGGTTGACTACTGATAAATATCATTTATTAATAGCAATATTTTGGCTATGATGATTACTAAGATGATTCCACATATCAATTTGGAGATATTATAAGCTTTGAGAGCCAGAATTCAGCCACTGGTTCATTTCACTAGAATTTCCCAGTGGTAATGAGGGCAGTGCAACTTCTATGTATAAAATATGGCATAGATATTATTTTAAATTTGATTACAGATTAATTAATCCAAGATGTATGACATATAACAGTTCTCTTAGACATAATTGAATATATTTAAAAGTTACTCTCAAGATTTAAATAAAATAGCTTTTAGGCATTTGCAAAATCCATATTTTAACAAAGATTCTTTGCAATGAAGTTCCCAAAATATCTATGCAATTGGGACAATTTAATAGTCTAAAAACTGAAACATCCCATCATGCATCTCACTAACAGATTAACAAATATAGTTAGGATGGACTGACTGAACATGACTTTGGATATTACCACTAGGTACCTCCTTAAAGAATAATTTTCCCTGTAATTATTGCTACAATTTGTTTTGCAAAGAGTAATGCACATGCCGTTTATTCTAGGACAATTATCATTAGCCTAATCATCATCTTTTAAAGGACAGAAACTAGGAGAACTAAATAGAAGTTTCTCTCTACGGGTCATTAGCCCAGTTTCCATCCCCTGAACATTGCTTGTTATCACCTCTGCTGTCAGGTTAATGGGACCTACACGTACACAAGAAATAATCAGTTTTGCAGAAGGAAGCTGATTGAGGAGATTCACAATAACTATTTTCTCTTTTCCTGGAAGCTTTGTGCCAAGGGGTTCAGAACACTTAGCAGAGAGATCTCATTTATCCTCAGTGGCTCTTCTGTGGGGAAAGCAGGTGGCAAACACAATCATTCACACATTCCAATCTGGGATGTTGAACCACAGGGAGGTTATTGCAGCTGCCTTAGATCACACAGCCAATCAGAAATGAAGGAAACACTTTGGATTTCTATTTCCTCATGAATTCCACATTCCTTATTCACTGCACCATCTACTTTGTGTTCATTGCTCTTGATATCCATTCAGAGCTTCTACAGATGCTAATAGGTTTTGAAGAATGGATTATAGACAGTACATGGCCTTTAATTTTCTAAGTAGGGCATATGGATTTAACTTGTCTTTGTGTCATTAGGAGACGTTCCATTAAATCCCTGTTTAAAAGCACTGCACAGTTAAGACACAGTATTTCTGAGGAATCTGTTCCTGATAATAAGAAAAATGTTAATGACATTACAATTACTGCAAAGACAGATATTATCATAAGAAAAATGTATGCAGTCTTTCATGAACTAATTGTGGGTTAATCCAATTTCTTTTCAATGCATCTTGGAAACCTAAAAGCTAAGATTATGAAGGAAAGAATTCTGGGTGTGTTAATAACAAATATGAAGGAGGCTTGGGAGGTCCTGAAGTAGGCATTATGGGTAAATACTGAATATTATGGAAGATAATATCTAAGGTTGTTAGCTAGTCATAATAACCAGCTCAGCCTAGAGAACAGATAACTAAAATTCACAATCCAAACAAGCCATTTTAGCCTAGTTGAAATCCTGGCTCACCTACTTACCACCTCTGTGACCATGGAGCAAATCACTTAACTTGGGGCCTCGGTTTCCTCATATGTAAAGTATGCATAATGGATTCAACTATGTTATATATATATATATATGTATATATATATATATACATATATATATATATATCCAGATACATCAACAGACTGATTTCTTATGGACTATCTTCTATCTAAATCTGTGATCTCATGAACTGTTATGTTTAACATGGTAATATTAAATTGAAGTGGTTTAAGTTTTATGTTCTTTTATTTTTCTAGGCATCAGTGATAGCATATTGCATTTATATTCTGCTTTGTAGCTTTTAAGGTGCTTTCACCTATGGTGAACGCAGACTTACAGAATCTTAGAGTTGGAAGGGTATTAAGAAGCCATAAAGTCCAACCGCTCTACAAATGCTCACCCAGGCTCTGCTTGAAGACCTCAGGAATCGCCTACCAAACAAGATACTCATTCAACTCACAGACCATCTACAATGTTAGGAAGTTTTCCTTTTATCAAGAAGAAATGACTTCTTCAACTCTCATCCCCCCATCTCTACCCACATTGTTTCCAGTCCTGTCTTCTGTGGACAAGGAGATTGTTTAATTCCTTTTCCAGTGACAATCTTTCAGTTACTTTAAGATATCTATCATGTTCTCTAAGTCTTCCCTATTCCTACTAAACTTAGCAAGTTTTTCAACCTGTTCTTGGATGGGATGGTCTCATATGACATTATCTCTTGTGATTCTTATAAGACGCCTGCTATGTGATACAGCAGTTCTTATCTCCATTTTATTGATGAGGAGACTGAGACCCAGAAAGATTAGGTGAGTTGTATAAATGTCAAACTGAATAAGTGACAGTTGTGGGTAGAGAACCAAGGTCTTGAGGTTCAGTGTTACTCACTGCAAGTGAGGGAGGATGGAAAACAAAAAGCAATGAGGATAACAAAAGGGCCAGAGATACGGAAAGCATGAAGAGAGGAAGTAAAAGGCCCAAGTAGTCTCAGTTAATTGGCAGTTGGTCCTCTGGTAACCTCTCTGGATATCTGAAATCAGTATTTGGGTTCCTAGCACAGGACTATCCACAGGAGAAATTCTTCACGAGAGTATATCATTGGTTCCTGAAATTTTATTTTGGACAAACCAGTGCAAACCCTTCCTCCTTAATACCATCCCATAATCTTTCAGAGAATCTGTTGATTCCTAATTTAAGGCTTTAGCTAGTAAGAAAATAATATGGCATCCATTTATGAAGGATTAAGGGCTGAGGCAAAACCACTAGGATTTAAAAGTCTGATACCAGAGATATCAAGTATTTCAAACAGGAAGGTCAGGCCACTAGGATAGTAATTCACCCCTCAGGTTTAATTTAAAACTCTTTTTGATGGTGGTTTAAAGGAAGGGTCAAGTTATCTGTCCAAATATATAATCGAGGGAAGAGATTTGAGGAAGGAAAAGATTTGAAACCAAGAGAAAAAAACTAAGAAGGTAACACTCTTGAACAGAGTTACACAGTAGATTACTCCCTCTACCCCCACCCCCCACTTTTCTTCCTTTTTCCCTTTTCTTCCTTTTTAAGGTAGCATAAAGATGAGGCCCAGCATGACCTTATTCTTTGGGAAGTAAAGGTGGTAACAGTTTTAAAAACCATTTGATCGCTATTGATAATATCTATTTTTTCCAACATTGAATTTTGAAAGTCAAGAAAAATTATGTAGCTCAACTATTAATTTTTATTCACTCTTTACTAAGTTCCTGGGGTATGCAAGGTATTGTACAGATCTCATGCAACCCTTTAGGGGCTAATATTATTAAGGGATATGGATTTTTATTGTTCTTTAGTCTGCAGGGGTGTTTTTACACACACACACACACACACACACACACACACACACACACACACACACACACACACATACACACACACCCCAGAACCTCCCACAGCCTCTGTAGCTCCTTTTACATTCTTCTTCCTATTGAGACCAGTAGCATGTATAGCCTAAAACTGGAAAAGAGTTTGCAGATAAGTGATGCCAGTGGCCTGCATTGAGGAGGTTACTTTGAGGAAGGAAAATAATAATGAAAATAATAAATGGTACTAGTATTAGCAGCTAGCATTTATATAGGACCTCCTACATGGCAGACAGTGTACTAAACACTTTATGCATATCATCTCATTTGATATTCACAACAATTATGGGAAGGAGGAGCTATTATTATCTCCATTCTATAGACGAGGAAACTGAGGCAAATAGATATTAAATGACTCCCCCAGGGTCACATGTCAATTCAGATTTTTCCAGTGCTTCAGCCAGTCCTGAGTGTCAGTGAAGAGCTGCTAGTAGAAGTTACATTCATTCATTTAGGCCATGTTTGTGAAATGGACACAGATGTCACAAGTCAAGCTTACATAATTAAAGAGACAGAGCTGGTGCAGGAGGACCTGGGTTCCGTCTCAGCTCTGCCACTTGCCACCTATTGTGTTTTTGACCACATCACTCAATTCTCTCTGGGCCTCAGTTTTCACATCTACAAGTTGACTAGATGATGTCTGAGGTGACTTCTGTCTCAGCAACTACCATCCTACCAACCTGGGGGTGATTTTAACCCTTAGTGAAACTGGGTTGCAGTGGAAGAAAATGATTTTAATTCTGAATATTTTATACTAGATCTATAACTTTGTAATAGCTTGCTATTATAAAAATGATATTTGTATATAGTGCTTTAAAATTTGTGAAGGACCTTACATGTATTCCTATGATTCTTGTAATAATCTCGTAAGGTAGGTACCATAATTATCCCTGTTTTACAAATGAGGAAACTGAGGCCAGGAAAGGCCAAGTGACTTTGCCCAGGGTCACACAACTAGTAAGTGTCTGTAGCAAGATTTTAGGTCCTTTAAACTCCAAGCCCCAAATTCTCTGCACCATACCACTTCCCAACCCTCCTGGCTAAAAATCGCTAGTGTTGAAATGATGATGTTAGAAGGGACCTGAGAAAACATCTGGTCCAACCATCCCCCTCCCCCATTGCAGAAATTCTTTCTATAACAGTTAGATACAGTTTTATCCACATCCTCTAAATGAATACAAACCATCTCCTAAACACTGAAACCATGGGCTATGACATGAAAAATGAATGTTCTTCACCAGAAATCTAGGGAAGCCCAAATTCATGGGATGTTGGATCCCACAGAAAGCCTCTTTGAGTACAAACAAGAAAGTAACTGTTTTAAACCATAAAATAGCCCCTACTTATGTCTGCTGCCTAGACCTTCCTTTTGCTCTCTTCCTAAGTACATTCCACTCTCTCCTTCTTCTACCCCCATACTTCCTGTCAGATAGATGTACATGGCTTTAATCTTTATGAACCTAAATGGATTAAGTGCAAATCTCTGATCATTATTTGCAATTGTTTTAGCAAGTAATATATGGCTGTGGCAAGAATAAAGTTTAAACAAAAACAAAAAAATTATAAAACACAAACATCTAAGGCTCGGGCTGGTTAAGAATTGGGGGATATGTACAGGTGAATTTTGTCCCTTTTTCCTTCCTGTTGATGAGAAATATTATTCAGATTGTGATTAATCCCCCCACACATACACACACATATACACGCAATTATTAGATATACATCTACACTTTCAGATAGATGTGTACACACATACCTGTAACCCTTCAATGGCCAGTTTGAGGATTGAAGGTGTGAGTTTGGATGCTTGTTTGAAGGAGAAATTGCTCCAGTCTATGATTAAAATAAAACCATTTATCTGAAGTTCTGGGTCCTCAATAAGAACTTCCAATGACAACAGAATAGCCCGGAGAATGTCGGTGAAGGAGTTCCTAAAGCCAGAGCAGAAACGAAAGGCTGTTTGTAATTATTTCTAGAAGAAAGCAGATCCTAATGACACAAAGCTTGTAAACAAAAAATGAGGGGGTAGGTATGTATCCCAAAGAGATTTTTTAAAAAGGAAAAGAACTTATATGTACAAAAATATTTATAGCAACTTCTTTTGTGGTCACAAAGAATTGGAAATTGAGTAGATGCTCATCAATTGGGGAATGGCTGAACAAGTTGTGGCATATGATTGTGGTGGAATGCTATTGTGCTATAAGAAATGATGAGCAGAATGCTTTCATAAAATCTTGGAAAGACTTACATGAACTGATGCAAAGTGAAGTGAGCAGAACCAGGAAAACATTGTACATAGCAACAGCAATATTGTAAGAACTATGAATGACTTAGGTATTCTCAGCAATACGACCTATGATGAAAAATGGTATCCTCCTCCAGAGAAACAACTGATGGATTCTGCATGAAGATTGAAGCACAATTTTTTAAACCTTTCTTTGTTTTACAGGGTTTTCTTGTCTTTTTTATTTTACAACATGACTAATGTTGAAATATGTTTTGCATGACTATACATGTATAACCTTTATCAGACTGCTTGCCTTTTGGGGGAAGGGGATAGGAGAGAATTTGGAACTCAAAATTGTAAAATGGAAAAAAAAGGTTAAAATTGTTTTTACATGTAATTGGAAAAAATAAAATATTATTTTTTTTAATTATGAGGGTGATATGCTTCCCTCTCCTCCAGAGCCTCACCTCAGAGTGATTTTACTACTCTGGAAAGGATGTTCTGTAGATAGATATGAAAATGGGGTCTTTGTCATAAAGTAATAGACTTTTAAAGCTGAAGTGGACCATAAAAATAATCTAAGTACAATCCCCTTATTTTATAGATGGGAAACAGGCTCAGAAGGGCTAAGCATTTTTTCCCATGGGGATAAAGAAAATTTGTGGCAGAGCTGGGATCTCCTGACTCTCAATTTAAAGTATTTTTGGTACGCCACACCACCACTCTGTTTCTAGCTATTCTGCGCTGAATATTTAAAATTTCACTGAATCCAAAATCAAATCCCAACTCTAGATGTCATTTGGCAACTAGCATTCATGGCTGGAGAGCATAAAGCAATAACAACCCCTTGATTTTTACTGAAGTGGCACGGTGTGTGTCTCAGGTAAGGAAACAACTTGGAATGAATCAGTAACCATGGCAACACACAAACCTACATAAGCAACCAAACACTGTTGAAATGCTGCACATCTTTCTAGATCTCAAGTATGATCACTCCTCCCCATTCACCAATCTACTTCTGTTTTAACTCATTTTCAAATATGAACAAACAAAGAGCTAAGAGTTAGACATCCTATGGTAAATATTATTCATATATAAAAATCCCTCTGGCAAAAATCCAAGGGATTTTACAAGATCTCAAGTTCTATGCCCTTGTTTGGGGGGCTCAAAAATGCATACCCCAGGCAAGGATAGGTGCAACCATTGCTACTCATTAGGAGTGGCCTGTCCTTGGATCTCCAAGAATTCCAATATTTTGGGAATCAAAACTCACAATTTTCGGAATTGAAATAAAAAATGTTAAATAATGAAAGATTATGAGTGAACTCTTTTGGGATGAGAAATCACAAAATCTGTGATAAAGCCAAGCGACCAACAAATATTTGAGCAGCAGCTGTGGTCAGCATTATGTACTAAATGTTATGAGAGGCACAAAGAAATAGAACCTGGGAGTTCCTGCTGTCAAGGAGTTTTCGGTCTGATTGGGAATAATAGTAATAGCTAATATTTCTAACGTACTTTAAGGTTTACAAAGCACTTTACATAAATCACCTCGATTCATCCTTGAAATACTCCTTTAAGGTAAGTGTTCCTATTAACCATGATTTTACAGATGAGGAAATTGAGCCTGAGAGAGGTTAAGTGACATACTCTGGGTCACATAGCTAATAAGTGTCTGAGGCAGGATTTAAGCTCAAGTCTTAACTCCAGGTCCAGCACTCTACTCACTATAGGCCTGGGGGGCATGGCTAGGGGTGGGGGAAGGGGATCATCAGTCATGCCAGAGATGCCCTCTTGTGATGCCTAGGTTATGCCGGCTCTTATCAATCCTACTCAGTTCATTGTCAGTCAACCTGGTTCAGTTCCACATAAGAGGATGTGATGTGGAAAAGGACAAGACATTTTTATAAGAGGGACTGGGGTCTCCCATTTATTTGATTGACTTTCCATCTCTGATGCACAGGAAAGTAAGCAATGATTAATTTGGAAGCTGGACATTTCTAGTTTCCAGGCATTGTGAGGGAGAAAAGTCTAGAAAAGGGGGAGGGGAAGATGAAGGGGAACAAGTTTGGAGGAGGCGGTGATTCTAAATCTGAAACAGTTTGCTACAAGAATTATAAGGCATAGTGTGCCACATGATTCAATTCAAAAAGCACCCATTATTTCCTGTGAATTACCTTAGGTGATGTATAAGGCAATTATGGACAAGACTTTGTCCCACCCAGCCAGGAACTTACAATTCAGTTGGGAAGATAAGGCCCTGACACGAATAACTACAAGACAGATCAGAATGTGTTAAATGTGGAAAGAAGTATAGCAGTATGACCCCCGGGTTAGAGAGTAGGAAGCCTGGAAATTGAGATTCTTTACTGTCCTTCTCTGATCTCTTCTGCTGATTTCATTTTTGCCTTCGGGTCAATCTCCTATGAAAAATGAATCCTCGGCTAGCAAGTAGGATGGTTGGGAGGAAGTCCCTCTAAATTGAGAAGGTCTTGAAAACATGAGGTGCTCTGGGCCTGCTTGACTTGGCTGAATTGGAGTGAGCGACAACAAATTCTGAACCTGCTACCCAAAACCTTAGCTCCAAAGTCAAATTACAGAATTCAGCAATGAGGATCACTTGTAGAATGGAGACCTATGAGCCCTTTATTGTCTTGAGAGCCAGGCATACGAGTACCTTTAACCCTTGAATTCAGGTCAATTTGGCCAATGTTTATGTGTGCACAGCACTGTGCTAGGCAGTAAGGAAGGTAAAAAGTTTAGATAAGACACGATCCCGGGGTTCATGGAATCTAGTGTCTAGTGGAGATTGGGGGTGGCTATAGCTATCTACACAACTCTAGTACCAAATCTTACATATTAAGTCTATTAGAGAGATGTTCACAAAACACTATGTGAGGTGTAAGGAGACACAGCTCATTACAGGATTGAAGATGGGATGTTTTATGGAGGAGGTGTTACTTAAGTTGAGTTTTAAAGAATGGCTAGTATTCAACAGGAAGGGGATGGAATAAGCATAAGCAAACACATAGAGGTGGTAATGAACAGGGAACATGGGGAAAGGTGAGATATTACAAGCAGATATGCACATATAGTATGGTGGGCAATGTCTTTAGATTAATCATTATTTTTATTTCTTAATATGATATAATATCATATGATATAGGCAGAAATTGTCTATGCCCTTAATTCAACCTTTCCAGGATGCCTACTATATTGCACCGCATAATCATTGCACCCTGTTTGTTTTTTTCCAGGCCAAGAATTGGTTTATAACCTTTCATCACATAATCATCACATGGTATAATTCTGTTCATCACACCACTTAAAAGGTAAAGTGCGTAGCAATGTGTTCACCAATGGCAAATGGATGCGCATTTACCTCTCGCACATTGTGAGTCATGAGCCTAGAATTCTCAGTGTATGCACATTGTCAGGATATTTCTGAAAGCCAACTTGCGTGGTTTGTTTAGAGTGCTGCAGTACTAAGAGTATTGTCACTCAACCCAGTGAAGAGCTGTAGATGCACAGGGGAGCTGGTGGGCAGGAGAAGCTCCCATGAGTAAGTCATATGATATGGTAAGACTTGCATCTTCCCAATTTTAACATATCTTCACGAATATTTCATGCATCTAATCTTGCACCAAAGATAGTTTAGTAATAAATGATTTTAAAGTAATGCTGGCACAATTTTTTATAAAAGAGCTTTGCATAATGGTCACAACCCACTTTTTTGCAAAAAAAATTTGCATAAAATTAGAGATGATTATGCAGTGAATTATGGTACCTGAGTCTGGAAGAAAAGGATCTCAAAAAGGGGGATGATTTCAGACCATAAACATCTCTCTGCTAGGGCTATGAGTTTTAACTGACTGTATCTTTCTCCCTCTGTGGCTAAAAAGGCATAGAAATTAAAAGTAAATCAGTGTATAACGCCTCTTAAGGTATAAGAGATGGCATTCATTTGGAGAATGTTTGATACCAGACTCTTCCTTGCTATGTATCTTCCTATTCTTCCTTAATGAAATGAGGTTTGTTTGAAGACTCATAGAGCTTTTGTTCTGTCTGTCATAGAAATGTATCAGTGGAGGTTTGGGTTGTGGTTTTAAGTAGGAGATGGTACAGAATGGCACATTGATCCTTGGAACTAGTGAGGGGTCCCACAATCATGTGGAAGATCTGTGGGTGCTCAGTAACGTACTTGAATCCTCTTTTAAGAGCAGGTTTGCTATAGTGTGAAAAGACATCACTTTTGAAAACCTCAGCAGCAAATAAAATAAGGCAGAATATATTCAACACTAGCAATGTACCATGCAAAACAGAAATCACAGAATTTGACATTGTTCCTGACTGTGAAATTTCCCAGAGGACAAGCTCTAGAAAATCCTAGTTTTCAGTTCCTTAAAGCTTAAATCAGATGACAGATTTCAATTCAATTGCTGTGCAGATTGTAAAACCAACTTCAACCCATTCATTATGTTTGTCTTAGCAGTGAGGCTAAGAAAAGGCAATGAATTTAGGAAATATAGGACAACTGAGTGTAGTGGTGCATGCCTGGAATCCCAGCTCTGGGGAGGCTGAGGGTGGTGGATTACTTAAGCCCAGGAGTTTTGAGCTGCAGTGGCCCAAGATGAAGGGGCACTAACATTAAATCTATCAGCAGTATGTTGAATTCCTTAAATGGGGTGGGGAACCAGGCTGCCTGAGGAGGGCCAAATTGGCCTAGGTTGGGAATGATTAAAGCTCCTGAGCAGATCAGTCATGGGAATCAGGTTCATAAGTGGCTGCTACTGTATTTCCAGACTGAGTGAGAGAGAAAGTCTCAATAAAATATAAAAATTAGATTAAATTTTTAAAAAAAGAAATGTAAGATAATTCTCAGTTCGTCTACTATCTACTTCTTTGGAAGGAAAAAAAAACAAAATAGAAAGTTCATGTTTTTAGCTCAGGGCAAGAATTGAGAAAATAGTGATAAAAATGGAATCTAGATTGTTAGACAAATTTAAGCATGCAGGTTAGTTGTGCTTCCTCATAAGCATGTCTGTGGATACAGATAGCCATAATGCAATTTATTTATGGCCTTTGAAAACAACACTTGGATTGAAAGTCTCAAATTCCTAAGCTTGCAGTGTTTCTATACTGTTCCTATTATCTGTGGTTGATGGAAATCCAAATTCCTTTTCTCCAAGCTAATGAGCATTTATTGTGACTTCTCCTATTGTTTTCCCCACATTTCACATATTTTAAAGAAACGATGAACTCAATGATCTTAGAAAAGCAGGGATAGGCTTGCACGAAATAATGAACAGAACCAAGAGAACATTGTATACAGTAACAGTGATATTGTTTTAAAAACAACTTAAAGCAAATGAGACAGTTTGAGTATTATACATACCCAAATTAACAACAAAGGACATATGAAGGAAGACACTATCTACATCCAGAGAAAGAACTGATAAATAGATGTATAGAATGATTTCACATATGTATGTGTGTATGTATCAATTGTATGTACATATTTATGTATGTATATATATACACGTATATATATACATATATATATACACACATATACACATATTTGTGTCTGACGGTAGTCATCTCTAGGAAGGGGAGAGGGAAGAAAAAATAAGAAAGAAAGCAATTTACACAATAAGTTTATTACATATTTTAAAGGAATAGCAAGTTGTATTTGATAGATGTGCAGTTTAATGTGCAATCTTTTTATTTTGTTATATTATGCTCCAGAAAAACTTATTTTATGGCATAAATTAAATTTTTTTAAAAAAGGAATCTGTGCTCTCCTCTCCAATCCATCCTGCACTCCGCTTCCTTAGCGATTTTCCTAAATCATAGGTCTGACTGTGTTACTCTCCTCCTACTCAGTGCACTCCAGTGGCTCTATATCAGTTCTATGATAAAATATTAACTCTTCCGTTTGCCATTTAAAGCCATTTATAACCTGGACCTTTGATACCTTTTCACTCTCATGCTTTATTGCCCAACATGAACTCTAAAATCCAGTGGCACTGGTCTTCTTGCTATTCCTCACCCATGCCATGCCATCAACCTGCTCTGTGCTCTCTCTCTCTCTCTCTCTCTCTCTCTCTCTCTCTCTCTCTCTCTCTCTCTCTCTCTCTCTCTCTCTCTCTCTCTCTC
>CM053622.1:233154704-233182987 GCA_028646595.1 Phalanger gymnotis | reverse complement strand
GAAAATTTGACTTTCAAACACAAGAATCAAGAGCATGAAAAGGTAAACAAGAAAGAGAATTCATAAGGGACTTACTAAAGTTGAACTGTTTTGTTTACATTCCTACATGGAAAGATGATGTGTGTAATTCATGAGACCTTTCTCATATATATATATATATACACACACAGAGGACATAAAATGAGTTGAATATAAAGGGATGATATCTAAAAAAATGAAATAAATTTAAGGGGTGAGAGAGGAATATATTGAGAGAGGGAGGAAGGGAGAGATAGAATGGGGTAAATTATCTCACATAAAAGTGGCAAGGAAAAGCAGTTGTGTTGGAAGGGAAGAGGGGGCAGGTAAGGGGGAATGAGTGAATCTTACTCTCATTGGATTCAACTTGAGGAGAGTATAACATACACACTCAATTGGGTATCTTACTGCACAGGAAAGTAAGGGGAAGGGGATAAAAAGGGGGGGAATGATAGAAGGGAGGGCAGATAGTGGGAGGATGTAATCAAAAGCAAACGCTTTTGAAAAGGGACAGGGTCAAGGGAGAAAATTGAATAAGGGGGGACAGGATGGGATGGAGGGAAATATAGTTAGTTTTTCACAACATGAGTATTGTGGAAGTGTTTTACACAATGATACATGTGTGGCCTATGTTGAATTGCTTGTCTTCTTAGGAAGAGTGGGTGGGAAGGGAAGAGGGGAGAGAATTTCAAACTCAAAGTTTTAAAAGCAGATGCTCAAAAAAAGTTGTTTTGCATGCAACTGGGAAATAAGATATACAGGTAATGGGGCATAGAAATCTATGTTGCCCTACAAGAAAGTAAGGGGAAACAGGATGTGGGGGGAGTGGGGTGACAGAAGGGAGGGCTGACTGGGGAATGGGGCAATCAGAATATATGCCGTCTCGGAGTGGGGGGGAGGGTGAAAATGGGGAGAAAATTTGTAACTCAAAATCTTGTGGAAATCAATGCTGAAAACTAAAAAATATTAAATAATAAAATATGGAATTCAAAATTAAAAAAAGAGGTCCATGAATTTGGATACAGAAAAAAATGACATTTTTATTTTTCATAATCTCTGGTTTTCTTTGTAATTGTATATTTTTTATTTTATTCATTTAAAAACATTCCTCTGAGAAGAGCTCCATAGATTTCTTTGGACTACCAAAGGGGGCCCTGACACAAATGAAGGTTGAGAATCCCTGCTCTCAAGTATATTTGGCTTGACTCTAAGAGTGCATTGCCCCCTTCTAGCCTTTACAAGAATGCTGGAACTTCCAGAGGGTCTTATTTCAGTGACAAGCTCATGTTAGTAGAGCATTTCAAAGTAAGTAATGCAAATATTCCTTCCCTTCCCCCCTCCCAATTCCTGTGCCTTTTGGCCCTATGACACCAAAATGTGACCAACTGACCCTGCTCCTTTGTTTGGATCCTGCCTGCCACTACAAACACTGAATAGATTCATACCTATGACCTAGAAATCCCATAGCTATCCCAAACTCAACATGTCCACAGTGGAACTCATTATTTTTTCTTTGAACTCTCCTGTGTTCCTAACCTCCTACTTCCCAGGGTCCCAATCCTGGAGTCATCCTTGGTTCTTCACTTTTCCTCACCCCCATAACTGTCAATTCTCATCCTTTCTACATCTACAATATCTCTGCCCATCTGCCTCTTACATCTGTCCCCTTCTCTCTACTCACATTGCCACTACCATAGTTCAGGAGCTCATTACCTCTCACCTGGAACATTATAATAGTCTCCCGATTTATCTTCCAACCTCCAATCTCTCCTCTCTCTGACCCATTTTCCACATAGCTGCCAAGCAAATATTCCTCACTGTGACAATCTCCTTGCTTAAGAAGCTTCATTCAGCACTTCCTAATTGCTTCTAGAATATAACACAAGCTCCTCTTTTGGGACATTTCATACCTTCTGCAATTTGGCTCCTACTTGTTTTTCCAGACTGATTTTACGTTACTCCCCTTTACTCACTCCAAGCAAATGAACCTCCTTCATGTTCTTGCCATGCACTGTTCTATCACCTAATTTTACATCATTACCCGGGCTGTCCCCTTTCTTCTGTCACCTCTACTTCTTGGAATTCCGGACTCCCTGACTCCCTTCTAGGCTCACCTCTAGTGAAATCTTCTCCTATTCCTTTCCTGATCTCATCAGTTATAGCGACCACCCACCAAACTATTTTGGATACACTTTACATATTTTTCTTAATGACTCACCTGTATATATTATTTTCCCCAGAAGGAGGCAGGCTCCTTATAGTTAGGAACTATTATTTTCTTTGTCTTTGAAGCATTGAAAACCCAGGACAATGCCCAGCACCTAATAGGAACTTTAAAAAAATAATTTGTGGAATAAAGCAAGCATTTCCATAAGATAGTACAATAAAAACAGATGATCGTACATTAAACTGCAAATCAACTACGCTCAATTTGCTATTTTTTTCAAATATGCAACAAAATTATCATGTACATTTCTTTTTTTCTCCCTCTCCCACCCTAGAGATGGCTACCATTAGATTTGAATAGGTGTGTGTGTGTGTGTGTGTGTGTGTGTGTGTGTGTGTATGTATATATGCAAAACTATTCTATACATGCTTCTATTTATCAGCTCTTTATCTGGGTGCAGATAGTGTCTTCATCAGTCCTTTTATGTCTTTTCACGTTAATTTGGGTATTTATAATAGATAAAATAACTTAGTCACTCAAAGTCATTCTCAAAACAATATTAATAGGAACTTAATGACCTTTCTTGAATTTAATTGAGTTGGCTTGAAGTTATCTTGTATGGATAGAGAAGGCAATTCTCCCCATCTTTCCTTCACCTGACCCCCTGTAAATCTACTTTCTGATCAACATGTCGGAGTATCAACATGTTTCTTTGATACGTTTGATACGTTTATTCATTCTCTCCTGCAGAAATCAGAAACAAAAGAAATGGACGCAGACGTTTAGCTGAACATAATTTCATTTATAATAAAGAGGAAGTTGGTTATACTGTTTTAGTGAAGATTCTCCTGATACTTCTAGATGTAATTTTGTCCTGCAATGTAACTTTCTTCCACAGAGACAATAATATCTCTCTGGAGAACTGTTTTATGGATGTGCTTAAAGGCAACGTTGGTTTCCACTACTTAATTATATTACAGATTATCACCTGATAATTCTCTGAGCAATTAGAGTCAATGGTTATTATTTATTGCTACTATTTAACATACTGTAGATATAGATAATATAATATTGACTAAGCCCTACATTATTGCTCACTGTGTGACCACAATGTGCCAGATACTGTCCAACAAAATAGAATCTCTCCCCTAAAAGATTTCCCATCAAGATTTCATCACTACATTGGCTGCTGGGTGATGAATCTCTCTGCCTCAGCCATTCTTAAAGATTATCTACTAGGTTACAGAGGGATTGTGATCAGCTACCATGCAGAGAATAATCACTCCCATGAAATCACAGATGCTTAAAGTATTAAAGTGTCAAAGGAGAATTAATTTTACGTGGGCATAAGAAAGTCTGATACAGAGTCCCCTTCCTCCTTCTCCCTTCCTTGGGTCACTCTTGGGACTTTAGGTTTGCTAAAGGATTAGTATTAGTGACTATATCCTCCTGTACCACTATTTCAAAAAGATGAGAAGCTATCTAGGATTAAAAAATAAGGGGAGCAGGTTTGTAAACTGTATGTTTATGTGGGAAAGCAACAGGCAAGGTAGAGGATTTTGGAACATTGGTAAAAAGATGCAAATGGAAGAAAGAACAACCTCATAAAAATGAGAAATGTCCTTATCCTCTCCTTACTGGGAACAAGTCAAAGAAAAGAAACATTTAGGGAAAGGGATGGAGGTAAATTAAAACTTTTAAAATAAAAATTAGTAGAGTTTCTCTCATTAAAGAGGCATGAGCCTGGGATCTAGAAAAATCTGGACCAGATTTGCCTTTCTGCTTTGGCACTTGCTCCCTATAGAAGCCTGGGTATTTTTTCTCATTCTTCCAATTAACCAATGTGCTGGGAGAATTTCCTCAGTCTTGGCACACACAAACTAGGACTAATGTAGAGGGATGAATACTTTATTTTTTTTAAATCATGAAATGATAGGGTTTAGAGCTGGAAGAGACCATGGAGCTCATTATCTCTTCCTGTTAACTGACCTGTGTGACTCCCTAATTTTGCAATTGAAGAAAACGAGGCTATATGAATTGATTTACCTGAAGCCTTATGACCAATTTGCAGTAGAGCCGATATGAAAATCTAGGTCTCATGACTACTAAACGGATGTTCATCTCGAACCACACACCAACTTTAGGCAGCAAGGACCTCTTCACAGTTCTCAGTATGCTCAATCAACATTTTGTAAAATTGGGTAGGGTTATAACATAATGTTTTTAATACATGATATGGGGTCAGCATATTAGTTTGGTGAAGAAGAAAACATCCCAAGAGATTTTAGTATATTTTCTATCTTTTCTCGAAAACAGCCCAATTTTGTAGAATTATAATGTAAGCTCCTAGAGTTAGGGATTGTTTAGTTATTGCCTTTATAGTCAATGGCATCTGGCAGATAGTAAATGCTTAATAAGTGCTTATTGAATTTAATTTAATTGAAGTAGAAACCACCAAAAATGTGGTGGTTTTTTTCTATCAAAATTTGATAGAAATTTGATAGAAATTAAGAATCATTGTATAACAGAATTTTATATATAATATATTTATTGCCTATATTATATATAAATATATATATTCTAAAAAGAGTTCTAATAAGTCAATGCCTGAAGTGAGTCACTTGACATTCTTCTCCATGGTGTTAGAGAGTTACTGAGGACTCTTTAGTAAATAGTCATGCTTCCTACCCACAGACTTTATAGTCTGGGCAGATATACAGAATTCTAAAGCAAGAAGGGATTTTAAAAATTATCTGGCCTAGCAGTTCTCAAAGGGTGTGTTAAGATAATGTGCTGGGAGTCCTACTTGGTGTATTGGGAATCAAAGAAAACTTGTTTTTAATCATAACACATGAGCAAGTCTCCTGACTCAAACTTCCATGATATACTGGGATTTGTCATGGCAAAGAATGATACCAAAAATGTTAGCAAAAAAAGTTTGAGAACCACTGATTTATTACAACACCCTCATTTTAAAGGTGAGAAAACTGAAGGCCAGAAATTCATACAATATTCAGTAGAAAGTTATACTGTTAATAGAAGAACAAAGTAGAACCGGGTTATGTGGTTTCTAGTCTGTGCCTCTTTATATTTTTACTGTTTCTCTAAACCTAACAACCAGTGATGTTCTGGAGGCAATTCAAATAGACACTGGAAAGTCAGTTCAAATTAGCTCCAGAGAGCTGGTTGTTAAAGTTTCAGTGTATACCTTGGAAATTGGCAAATACTACAAATCATTGTCTAGAATTAAGAAAATAATGAAGAAAAGGTTAATTACACTTAAATGTGTGTCATATGTACATTCCCTCCCCTCCCTAAGAGCTGGTTGTTAAACATTTATCGTCATACTAATGTGTAAATAGATGTATCTAAGAGGAGACCGAGTTCTTATTTCCTTCTCAGTATAAGTAGGAGTTGTTATTTAGTCATTTTTCAGTCTCCAACTCTTTGTGACCCCTTTTGGAGTTTTCTTGGGAAAGACACTGGAGAGGTTTGCCATTTCCTTCTCCAGGTTATCTTACAGATGAGGAAACTGAGGCAAACAGGGTTAAGTGACTTGCCTGGGATCATATTGCTACTAAGTGTGTGAGGCCAGATTCGAACTCAGGAAGATGAAACTTCCTAACTCCAGGCCCAGAGCTCTGTTTTCATGTCACCAGCTAGCTGCCCAACAAGTAGCAGAAATGGTGTTTGTAGGAGCAATCTATACGTAACCATGGACTATAACTTCGGACATAAAACAAAAGATATCAAGAGGAAATACCATTTTGCTAGAAGAATACAATTTATGATTGTTGTTAAAAAGTAAGAGGGAAAAATCTATTTTCAAACAGCCTAAATTAATCTATGATCAGTTTGATGGGCATAAATACTCAGGTATCAGTCTTGTACTAGTCAGTATTATTGATGACAGAGTCAGTTGAAGATTTAATAGGCAATCTTTGTGTCTATCAGTGTTTCTCTCCACCCCCCACCTCTCCAACTCCCAAACTGTGTCAATTCGTGGGTGAGAGAGGGTATGCCAGTGGGAGGCTCAGGCTTTCATGAGGGATAGAGAAGACCCTCTCAAATATTTAGTTTATAGAGAAGGTAATTTTGTACTGTGGGACTATTTGATGAAATTATGGAGTAAGATAATATCATGTTAGATAGGCCTTTTATTCCTCAGTTATTGTCTTGCAGGAACATCACACCGGGGAAAGAAAATGGAGGCTTGGTACATTTATTCCTCCTGCATATTCCTATGACACACTTGTTATAATTGAAAGTCTAAAGAAATCTTTTTAAAGCAAATCAACTATAGCATTCACTGCTTGTTATTCAAGCCAGAAGTCATGAATTCTTCAATATTTAGCTAGAGAGTTTGTCTATTATTCCACGCCAGAGAAGGCAAGAGCAAGTAACTCAGAGAATGACATCCCAAATCATCTTTGTTGTCATCTACTGTAAGTTTGCCAGGAATAAAAACATATTAAATCTTTTTTTGCCTTCAGACTAATTCTGAAATGTAACAAAATAATATCTTCCCTCCATTGTTCATTGATTTTTGACTGTTAATTTACATTTGATCAATGATAGTGTAGCACAGTGTAAAGGATTGTTGTATTTGTTAAGTTGTTTCGTAGGTTAAGTGATTTATCCATAGTAACACAACTAATAAATCTCTGAGGCTGGATTTGAACTTAGGTCTTCCTGATTCTAGGCCTAGCTAGAACTTTATATACTTTGCCACCTGGCTGTCTATAGTGTAGAGATATAAGAATTTCTCCATGGCCCTGTTCTGTTCAATATTTTTTTAATTAATGACTTAAGGCATAGCTAGATAACATATTTATCAAATCTGTAGATAAGAGAAATCTGGGAGTTAGCTAGCAAGCTGGGTGACAAAAATGGGATCCAAAAAGACCTTGGTGATGAAATAATGAGGTAGATTGAAGGAGAAGAAATTTAATGGTGATCAACACAGATTTCTACCCTTTTAAAAAATTGTCTGCACATTATGAGATGGGGAAGACATAGCTAAGTAGCCCATGTGAAAAAGATCTGGGGGATTTAGTGGGCTGCAAAGTTTGAGGTGAAATAGAACCTCAAGACCATTATGCGATTTTTAGGTTGTATTAATAGATGTTCAGTATCCATAATATTGTAAGCACCCCCCTCCTATAGCTGTCATGGGAATCAAATGAGATCATATTTGTAAAGTACTTAGCATAGTGCCCTATATATTATGCAGGTGCTTCATATTTGCTTGTTTCCTTCCTTCCTTCCATAACGAGAGAGGTTCTGGTCTCATCTGGAGCACCATTTTCTGTTATGGGCGCATTGTTTTTGGAAGGATGTTGGTGAGTTGGACTATATTAAGAGGAGGGCAACTTGGATGGTGAGCATGTCGATATCATTCCAGAGGAGGATAGGTTAGAAAAGGAACTGGGAATGTTGGCAAAAAGAAGACTTTGGGAGAATATGCTAGATGTCTTTAAATATCTGAAGGGTTGTCATGGAAAAGAGAAGCAATGCAATACAGTGGAATAAATACTACCTTTGGAGTTTCAGGACCCAGGTTCAAATTCTGACTGTTATTAAGCCATGTGACCTTGAGAAAGTCACTTAAGCTTGGTGAGGTGGGGGGAGCTTCAGTTTCCTTGTCTGAAAATGAGGAGATTGGATTAGATCAGTGGTGTCAAACTCAAATAGAAATGGGGGCCACTGTTTTAATAATCGCTAACATAATAATATCTAACATTTACACAGCACTTACTAGGTGCCAGATACTATTGTAAGCACTCTACAATTATCACATTTGGTCTTCACAACAACTCTGAGAGGCAAGTGTTATTATCCCCATTTTACAGTTGTGGAAACTGAGGCAAATAGCGGTTAAGTGACTTGCCCAGAGTCACACTGCTAGTAAATGTCAGGGTCTTGATTTGAGTTCTGGTCTTCCTATCTCCAGGCCCAGAGCTCTATCCACAGTGCTGTTCCTGCAGACAGCATTTTGATAGTTTTACAATGTAATATTAATGTTTTATTATATTTTTATTTATAAATAATTTTTTATCCCAATTGCATTTAATTTGGTTTGGGCCCATGGGTGCAGAGTTGACATTTCTGGACATGATGATATTATATCTCTGAATCTTTGCCCCTTTTATTAAGCTTGTTTTGCTTGCTTAGGCCCAGAATATTATGCTATCCTGGGCTTAGGCCCAGGATATTACAGAAAGGCATATTTCCACACCACGTAAGGAAAACTTTAATAATTAAAGCTATCAGAAAGTAATAATAATTTATCTGATGAGTGTTTTGAAAAGGAACATCCTTTTTAGGCTTTGTGTCCTCAGTTTTGGTTTGGAAAATATGGTCCCTGAAGACACAAAGCTTTAGACGTAGAGCTAGATGAACACTCAGAGGGCAATTAGCCCAACCCCTCGTTTTCCAGATGAAGAAACTAGGGCTCAGGGAGGCTAAATAACTTGCCCAAGTCACATAGTTAATAGGCATAAGAAGTAGGATTTGAACCTAGGTCCACTGACTCAAGAGGCAGTGCTTTTCCCACTGTCAGTCAACAAGCATTTATTAAATTCCTGCTATGTGCCAGGCAGAGAGTTAAACTCTGGACACAAAAAGGAAGGCAAAAACAGTCTCTGTCTTCAAGGCACTCTCTCTGTGTCACACACACACACACACACACACACACACACACACACACACACACACACACACACACACACACACCCCTAAAGAGTGTCAAAGGGAAGAGGGTGATTGACCATGTCAAAGGCTGCATGAATCAAGAAGGATGAAGTTAAAGAAAAGGCCATTAGAAAAGAGATCATTGGTAACTTTAGAGAGAGCATTTTCAGCTCAGGTGCTAGTATTTACATTTTACAGATAAGGAAAACGAGACTTTAAAAGGTTAAATGTGCCCATGATCATGCAACAGGTAACAGAGACCAGATGGCAACCAGGGTCTCCCTTAACTGCTATAAGGCCACATTATCTGTCTAATAACTACTCTGACTACAGGCCTGTGAGGTGGGCGGTATAAGTATTATCTTTCCATTTCGCACATTAGCTAGCAATAAAACCCTCAAACCTGGGTCTTCTGATTCTAGTTCTATCCACAGTACAAGTAGGTATGATATTACTATCACTAGAAAATAATAAGGGAAGAAAACTCATTTCACAAGTTAATATTGCCAGCAATGTACCAAAACACAATGCCTGTCTTTTGTATAGTTGTCACTGGGATAATGGTGGTACCCTTTTAGAGTAGTATAGGCCAAAAGGGTAGAAATTTTTCTGTCATAATTATCAGAAATAGGGATGTAATATGGTAGACTAATAATCTCCCCCATAAAAAGTTATTCTTTATTAAGAAAACAGATCATTTAAATGATTATTTTCTATGCCTTCTTAAAAGCAATATAATAGGGCAATTAGAGGTAGGGTTAGAAGTACAAATCTCCTAAGTACAGATTAAGAACTATTTTCATTAATTAACTGTTATAATCTCAATGTCTGTGTTTTCCTTTGCACCTTGAAGGAATAATATTACATTTCTCTCCCCTATAGTCAATTTCAGGCCCTTTATTGATAGGAAGGTCTGATAAGTCTCATACAACAACAAAAAAGACTATGTCACCTATTTATATTTATTATATTTCATTGCCCCAACTTACCAATTTGCTGGTGAGCTTTTTTGGGGGGAAGGATGGTTAAGGAGAAGGTTCTGATCTGTGATTTCTGGGGTGTATGGAACTTTTACGGATTAACCATGGTTCTGAAATTTATATCCTCACAATAACTCTGAGAACTAGGTAGGGCGAGTATTATCATCTCCATTTGGCAGAAGGGAAAAAAGATTTAAAGAGGTTAAGTGACTTGTCCAAAGTCACACAGCTGAGGCAGGAGATAGAAGATATTCAGGAATCTTCTTGGAGACCATAAATTATGTCTGAACACAATGACTTAGTTTTAAAAAAATTAATTTATTTTTGGTTACATTTTAAGTTCCAAACTGTCCCCTTCCCCCTCCCCCCCAACTAGAGAAGGCTACTCTCTCCTCTCTCTCTCTCTCTCTCTCTCTCTCTCTCTCTCTCTCTCTCTCTCACACACACACACACACGCGCACACACACATACACACACACATAAAACCATACTATGTATACTTCTGTTTATCAGTCCTTTCTCTGGAGGTAGATAGCATCTTCCTTCATAGGTCTTTCGTAGCTGATTTGAGTATTTATAATACTCAGAATAACTTAGTCTACATAGTAATTCTTCAAAAAACATTGCTCTCAGCATATACAATGTTTTCTGGGTTCTGCTCATTTCACAATTCATTATTTTCCACAAGTCTCACCATGTTTTTTCTAAAATCAACCTACTCATCATTTCTTACAGCACAATAGTATTCCATTACAATCATATACCAATACTTGTTCCACCATTCACCACTCAATGGGTATCCCTGCAATTTCCAGTTCTTTGCCACCACAAAGAGAGTTGTTATGAATATTAGGAGATACAGATACTTTGCCTTTTTCCCTGATCACTTTGGGAAATAGACCTAATATTACTGGGTCAAAAGATATGCGCAATTTTATAATTCTTTAGGCATAAATCCAGATTGTTCTCCAAAAAAGGTTGGATCAGTTCACAGTTCCATCAACAGTGTATTAGTGTCCCAATTTTTCTACATCCCCTCCAACATTTGTCATTTTCCCCTTCTATCATTTTAGCTAATCTGACAGGTATGAGATGAGATTTCAAAATTGTTTCAATTTTCATTTCTCTATCAATGATGATTTATAGCATTTTAAAAATTAACCATATATCTCTGATTTCTTCATCCAAAAACTGCCTGTTCATATCCTTTGACTATTTGTCAATTGGAGAATGACTCATATTTATAAATCTGACAAAGTTCTCTATGTATTTAAGATATAACACCTTTAACCGAGAAACTGTCTATAAAATTTTCCCCAATTTTCTGTTTTCCTTCTAATCTTGGCTACTTTGGTTTTATTTGTATAAAAATTTTAAATTTAATGTAATCAAAATTAGCCATTTTATATCTCACAATGCTCTTTATCTCTTCATGAATTCTTCTCCTATCCGTAAGTCTAATAGGTAATATGTTCCACGTTCTTCTAATTTACCTATGATATCTCCCTTTATGTCTAGGTCATTATCAATTTAAAAAAAAAACTTCCTAAATACATGTGGTTTCCTAAAGAATCATAGCTCAAAAACTCTGACTTTACTGTCTGAAGAATGAGGGATCCAGTTATAATAGGGGGTGTAACTGTGTGGGCCCTGCTACCAGAATGCTCTCTGGCTTAGGACTTTGCATAGCTGCTGAAAGAAAGTGACCTTGTAAATTCCACTCTACATGAGTGCCTCATCAGGGAAATCTTAAGTGATTAGGTAAGTTCTGGTAGCACAGTGCCTGGCACATAGTAGGCACTTAATAAATGTTTATTGGTTGATTGGTCAGTTTCTTGGTTTGAATTGAACTAGAGAGAGGGGCCTTCTAGACAGGGGCTACTTTTATTTGTACTATCTGAGTTGCTCCTGGAGCTGACTAGATTCAGTGGGACTTAGCCAGGATGAGCAGAGAGATCACTGGACCTACAATCAGAATAGATTGTTTGAGGACTGCTTCTCCCACTTGCTAGCTAGTGTGACTTTGAGGAAGACACTTAATTGCCCTATAAAATGGGCTTGTGATACTGATCCTACCTACCTCATAGTTAGGTAGTTGTAAATATCATAAGATCATAGGTTTAGAGCTGGATGGGATCCCAAATACATGGAGGCATAGAGAAGTTAAGTAACTTACCCAAGGTCACAGAGCTAGGATCATTCTATAATGCCATGGGTCCTCTTGAAAAGACCCACTTAGAAATGCTGGATTCATTCACGTAAAGCATAGGTTTTGTCCCTAAGCTATATCTCTTATCAAATTACACATGGATGCCAACTACTGTAGGCAACCATCAAGGCCAATGGTGGAGAGATGCAATTAACCGGGAATGGCAAAAACGGAGGGTGGGGCAGGGAGAAAGAAGCAGGTCCTGAAAAGAGCCCCCAAGGTAGTTGCAGTGTGAAGCAGGGCCCTGAACCCATCTGAGGCCCACCATAATCCTCCTGCAATAGTCCTACAGACTCCTAATGCTGCCTTGCACTCTGGAGGTGTGAGCCACCAATCTCCAGCAGCCTCTTTCTGACAACCAGGCATCCAGCCAAGCTAACCCTGGGGCTTACTATTTATCCAATTAGCTGTGTAGCTAGGGAGGGATCTGATACCCCAGGAGGTCTCTGTTATCTTCATTGCATTGCTGTCAATGGAAATCAGGTAATTGCCTGAAGAGGACTCGAGGTTAGGCTTTATTTCCCCTATTTCATGTATCGTTGTTACTCTGCTTACTTTTGTTTCAATATAACTGCATGTGAACAAACCATAACTGTTACGGGAGGGGAGTAAATACGAAATATTCAAGTATTTTCTAAACCGATGCTGGTCTGGAAGAGTGTTTGAATGTGTATGTTTTACAAGCCACAGCACCGTCTTATCTTTCCAATAATAAAAACTGCAATTTCAGGAGCCAAAAATCTTCTAATGCTTTCTTGAAATTGTTCCCTTTTGCAATTTAATATTGTGGTACTTTAAAGTATGAGGGAATGCTTCCAAATACAATAACTGATAATAGCAATGATCTAGATGCGTAGCAGCAAAATAGCTTCTTTGGGGATCGGCAGGAAGTTTAGGAAAAAAGGAAACACACCCAATAGAAGTTCTTCCATCTAGAGCTGGAAGGGACCCCTGAGGCCCTCGACTTTGACACCCTCACTTTATAGATAAGAAAATTAAAGCCCAGGAAAATATTGGCTCATTGGTTCATTGATTTAGAGTCTACAAAGGATCTTAGAGTTCACAGAGTTTACCTCTCTCATTTTCCATGAGGAAACTTAGCCAGAGAGAAGTTAACTGACTTGCCCCATAGATAATAAACATTAGACACTGAATTTGAATCCAAGTCTGTGCCTGCTCACCAACTCAGAGTATTATAGAGTTGCTTAGAGCACAAAGAGGTTAGGACCAGGGATAGAGCTTGTCAGAGGTAAAACTTGAACCCAGTTCTTCTTGCCTCTGAGGCTAACTCTATTCCTTCCTTCCTTCCTTCCTTCCTTCCTTCCTTCCTTCCTTCCTTCCTTCCTTCCTTCCTTCCTTCCTCCCTTCTTTCCCTCCTTTCTCTCTCTTTCTTTCTCTTTCTTCCTTCCTTTCTTCTTCTTTTTTCTTTCTTTCTTTCTTTCTTTCTTTCTTTCTTTCTTTCTTTCTTTCTTTCTTTCTTTCTTTCTTTCTTTCCTCCTTCCTTCTTTCCTTCCTTCCTTCCTTCCTTCCTTCCTTCCTTCCTTCCTTCCTTCCTTCCTTCCTTCCTTCCTTCCTTCCTTCCTTCCTTCCTTTCATCCTTCCTTCCTTCCTCTTTACCCAACTCTAAGTGTTCTGGAAGCTCTAATCATCTCAGTTTCTTTTTCTGGCATCGTGGTCACCCTCTACTCCTGGGAGTTCAACATTTTAGTGCCAGACTCATGCCAATGGGCCATAATCTCACTGCAGCTCAAAACCCCTGAACTCAAGTGATTCACCAGCCTAACCCAGTAGGAGAGATTACAGAGATTACACTATGCCAAGCTTTTTCATATCTTTGTTAATCAAGAATATGACCTTCAAAGACCTGTTTCTCCCCAATCCACCTCTCAGTAGTCCATAGCCTGAAAAAAATGAAGACACCCAAACAGATACCTAGAGACCTCACAGAATGACAAAGGCTGTAAAATGCTATCAGTTCTGCCAAAGGATATTGAAAGGTTAATCCTCTACCCACCACCCAAACTTTAATTGTTCTACAAACATTTATTAAGCACTTATTTTGTGCTAGGTACAGCACCAGAGGTGGTTCCTTCCATCCCTCAAGGAGCTGAACAACCTAATAGAGGAGATAAGACATGTACAGAGATAACTATCATCCACATTTTTGAATTCTAAGGGTTGATTAGTATATATTCCATCGGTTCAGATAAGGGAGTTTAAGAAAAGCTATATAGGGGAGGTAATATGAGATAGGACTGGAAGAATAGGTAAGATTTAAATAGGAAGAGACTGAGAAAGGGGAAGGAGAGATTAATCCAGGCCAAAGAAATGGCCTGAGCCAAGGCCCAAAGATAGAATAGCCTATATAAGAGAGAATATATTGCATATTGGCTTTTATCGTTAGAGGAGCAGCAATGATTATGTTGTCAAAACTATTTATCAGAAAACTGCCCTCAAATGCAGGTTAAAAAAAGGAATTAGGACAGTGTTTTAAGGGTCAGCTTTAGAATATTTTACATAATAGCTACTGCAAGATGAATGGGATAGCCCTGTTGAATTGAGTAGCCTAACATCCCAGCAGCTATCCTATCTTCTGGTAAAAGCAGAACATGAAGTAGAATATGTAGACATAGCCATCCCACTTAGCAGAAACATTGCAAAAACCTGCCTGCCCAAACAAAACAAAACAAAATCCATCCAACAGACAAGCAGCAAATATGAGAGGTAAAGTAAAGCCAATTACCTCAACAACTGGAGAAGTAGTTGAGTGTCTTAATCTATCATGCTCTGATGTTCATTCAACAGTTGCTTCTAGACATTTGTATCATCAGCCACAGATCTGTACCCTAACAATAGATCACTGTAGTTGTTCCTTTTTTTATTTAAAAAATTACACACACACACACACACACACACACACACACACACACACACACACTTGTGTTCTAATAAAATGGGCAAGCCAATCTACTCCTTTAAGCCTTAGTTTTCCTATTTATGAACTGAGGGCAATAATGCTTGAGGTGTCACTTTCATAGGGTTTTTCTGAAGATTAAATAAAATGCAATTATCCCTTCCACACTGTGACCTTCCCCATTGTGGTTTCAATATATATCGTGGGTCAGCATAAGAAGTTAAATGGGAATTTGGGGGCAGTTTTGTGGAAGCTGCAGACAATACCACTCGAAGGCCAGCAGATGACACAGAAAAAGTTTAGAAACTCAAAAACCCATAAAATATAAGTACAGTCTTGTATCATATCAAAATATTTTATCTTTTTATGCCATAATAATTCAGACTTCTCTGGTATGAAAGGAAAGTAAAAAAAATTACGCGGATTTTCCAGATCGTAGGGATACCATGACCCTAACCCCCATGCTGTGGAAAGGATAACTGCAATATATGTGAAAGGGCTTTGTAAACTATAAAGCAGAGTAACCCTGGGCTTCAGCTTTTTCATGTGTGAAATGAAGGAGTCAGATTAGCTCAATTCACTTCAAGTCAGCATTCATTAAGCACTTACCTAAGGGACTTAGAGTAAGTCTCTTAAGTAGGCACTAGGGCATATTAAAAAACAACAGTTCCTGCTCTCATAAAGTTTATATTCTCCTGGGAGATACAACATGTAAAAATAGCTAAGTAAATACAAGATAATTTGAGGGAGGAGAGAACACTAGTAATTAAAGGGGTCAGGAAAGGAGGTGTTGACCTCAGCTAAACCTTGAGGGAAACTAAGGATTCTAAGAGGTGCAGGTCAAATTAAGGCAGATCAACAAGCACTTATTAAGTATCTACAGTCCAGATGTTTCCAGAGTGGGCAATACCACCCCTTGGGGGGCATTGGAATAATGGTGGGGTGGTAGTTGCCTGGGTGCAATGTGGGGTTTGAATAAAATTAAGGGGGCGGTGGAAGCATAAAGAAAGAAGAAAAGATAAGAAAATTTTGAAAAACCATTCATACATATTTCAGCTATTGTGTAACAGAGTTAAAGTCATAGTGATTACATTAGTTTCCAAATAAGTCAGTGGTCAGGTGCACTCACCCTAACAAACAAGGGTTGGCATGCAAGCATTGTCGGGAAGTCCAGTATGAATCAGCAGGAACATGTACGTGTAATGCCTTGTTTACAATACTATACTATGTGGTTACATGACTCAATATTGCATCATCAAAATTTCAACGCAGGAAAAAACCATAAATTTACAACAAATTATTAAATTTAAGATGCGTCATTTTTGAAAAAGAATTTTATATTTTTTGAAATGAGGTAAATTTTTTTAAAACCACTAGAGGGTTAAAGAAAGTAGATTTCCAGGGGGGTGCTGAGTAATTTTTTTTAAAAGGGGGTGGTAGGCCAAATAAGTTTGGGAGCCTCTGACCATGGGCCAGAAATCGTTCTAGGTGTCTATTGTTCTGTTCTAGAAATGGAGAGACAACAATAAAATAGTACCAACCTTCAAAAGAGATTACCTTGCATCAAAGGGAGAAACATGTAAATATAGAAAGAAATGTTTAAAATATATAGAGATAGAGATATACGCATACCACTCTGAGACATCTTATATTTAGGGAGGAGGGGCTAGCAGTTTAGGGTAGGTAAAGTAGGATTTCATGAAGAAAATGTCCCTTGATGTGAGCTTTGCAGAGAGCTGGGGATTGGAGAGGCGGAGGTGAGGAGCAGAATACATTCAAGGCTAGCCTGTTCACTAGCATTGAAATGGAATATTGTATATAGAGAACAGCAAGTTAGACCAGTTTAAATGTAATGGAGAGTCAAGAAGGATAATGGATAATAAGTCTATAAAAGCAGGTGGGAACCAGATTGTGGAGATCTTTGAATGCTAAACAGCAGAGTTTGTATTTGATCCAAGAGGGAAGAATAGGATCAGATCTGTGCTTTAGAAAACATATTTTTATTGGTTTTGTCTTAAGAAGCTTATTTCTTTACCAAAATTAACCTTAATTGCCTTAAGCATGTCCAAAGCACAGCTGAAATACCTTTTAGGTCTTTAGCTTAACTTTCACATTTCTAGATATGGTTTCCTCAGCCTTTCTCTTTGTTCTGTAGAACTACCTCTTTCCATATCACTTACGCTTGCTTGAGATGGCCTTAGAGTACCACTTAAGAGTAGCCAATAGTCACTTTGTATATCACTGGTGAGGGACCAATTCTGTAACAGAATATGCAATTGTTGAACAGAACAGAACAGGGCTGCCTCTGTCTTCCTCTAAAATAAAAACCAAGAAATTGACTCAGGCATTAAAACTGGAAACATGATGGAAACAAATACCAACAGAATTTTACATAATCTCCAATCCTATTTCTTCTTCTACTCTTTACTTTCAACTTGCCCAGGATTTTTTCTGATCACTTACATACCAACCATACTCTTGTCAGAAAATTATTTGTTGATTAATGAAGAGAAATGGTAGGGAAGATTGCCGTTCTCTAAAGTGTCAGTTAGATTATGTGGTTCGGCTGGAAAGTCAATTCTGGAGTTTGATTCCAGTGAAGGATCATAGACTCTCAAAATAAGGACATATTTCAACTGTGTTTAGATTGAGAAAAGCAATTGCTATTTTAAAAATAATAATAAAAGCTAGCCTTGGGCAAGTCACTTAACCCTATTTGCCTCAGTTTCCTCATCTGTAAGATGACTGGAGAAGGAAATGCAAACTGTCAGTATCTTTGCCAATAAAACCTCAAATGGAGTCACAAAGAGTCAGACACGACTGAAAATGACTGAACAACAAGTTCCTAGCATTTCATCAAGATTTGCTCCTAAGGGCTAGAGGACCCGTGATTTGCGGCATTGGCAGAGACAGTGCCCACTTCCAATGAAATCATAGATCTTTAAAGCAATGAAGTCACCATTATTAAGACGAAGAATCTGTATAGTAGGTACAGGTGAAAAATTATGATTATAATTAATTTAATAAGACTCTATATCTTACAATATCTTTTTAAAAAGCTAAGTACTAAAAGATCAAGGAAAAGTCAGTGAATGGAAGAAATTATGGGAATTGAGTGAACCATACTGACCTCATCTTGTAACTCAATTCTGCATCAAGCTCAGTTCCCTTGCTGTTTAATTATGAGTCTAGTCCAATTTCTGTCTTGTGAGAAAATTTTATTCAATTATGAGATTTGTGAGAAAACATTTTCGTATTGTTTGAACCTAGCCCTCCATGTCTGGGAATCTGGACCACCTCTAGCTGTTGCTTAAAGACCCTTAACTAAGGACCAAGGTTATACTGACCAGAACCCCGGTCAGATCCAAAGACTGATGCAAGAAGTTTTCCCACAAGTATACATTTCAAGGAATTCATATGTCTTTTCTGAAAACTGGACTCATATTCTTGTTCCTTTTGATTTAATGCAGACACTTGGCGGGTAGGAGGGAATGGAACTCCTCTTTTTCTGATTTCAGGGAATTGCACCTATTTATCCCCTTCCCAACTTGGAAAGTCCTTAATCTTCCAATTAAAAATCAGATTCCCTAATCTTGTGCGGCAGCTAGGCGTCACAGTGGATAGAGTACTAGGCCTGCAATCAGTAAGACTATCTTCCTAAATTCAAATCTAGCCTCAGTCCCTTACTAGCTATGTGACCCTGGGCAAGTCACTTAACCCTGTTTATCTTAGTTTCCTCATCTATAAAATTAGGGGGAGAAGGAAATGGCAAACCCCTCTGGTATCTTTGCCAAGAAAATTCCAAATCTGGTCACAAAGTCAAACATGACTGAAAAATGACTAAACAACAATGATAATCTCTTATCCTGGTTCATATCCTGTTAATTATTTTCTTTTAATGCATAAAAATCTGTCTCTCTCTGTTTTGGTCCAGTGCCAAGCTGAGGAGGCCTGGTCTTGATTTGTTATCCATGTGGTATGTGTTACTTAATAAATCGATATGCTTGGAAGCTCAAACCTTTGTTTCCCCAGTCATTTCATATTTCATCCATCACAGAATTGAGGGTCAATTATAAGATAAGTAGCCAAGAACTGATTTTACAACAGACTTTTGTTTTCAAAGTATCTCAGAGTACTTTTAAAGGTGATCAGACATTGGTAAGCTATATCATGGATTGCAAATAATGCAATCATTATTTTTTTTCATCCAACTTTAAAAAATTGGAATATTGCCAGGACGTCTCTGGCTTGTATTTTGTTTGTGTGGAACAGTAGTCTGAGCCCCAAGAGCATTTATCTGATGAAATCCCAGTGGGAAAAGAATTTTTCCTTGGCCCTGTTTCAAAGGAACCAGTAGTGACTGGCATCCACAGTAGCCTGCTGTGTTTGTAGAGGACAGCCCAAAAGAATGACTATCACAGATGGTGAGTTCAGAATTTATTTGTGTTGCTTTCCATAAATGTTGGAGGGAGAGCATGAATGTGGATCCAGATCTGCCCCGGGACTGTGTATTTGTAGATGCACATTCACAAGGGCCCTAAAATAGGAGTAGACTTACAGCTGTAAATATACCTGATGTGTAGAAAAGACACTATTGACTGATAATATGGAGGGGCTAGAAAGCTCAACGAAGCCATTTACTTGTGGGTTTTAACTGGTCCCTCTAACCCTAAACAACCCTGATGCAATTTTCAAGCATTCTCACCTCTAACCAGAATTACAGATTTATCAACATGTAGAATGGAATTTAAATGGTTCTGATGGGTAGAAATGACAAACATTAAAATGATGAAGAGGCTGCAAAAATAGAGATGTTTTCCATTGTTTATCTAGCAGACATTGTTTATTCCTTTTAATGTATTTGTTAAAAAGTATATTTTAGGAAAATTCTATTATAGAAGATATAAAAGCATTCTATTATCTGCACAAATATGAACTGAGTGTGATGCTTTGCAGGGAGATAACAGCATGGTTGTGTTTTCCAGGAAATAGTTTTGTCTAGGGAAGAAACTCTTTTTTTCTATTAGAAAGGTTTTATTCTATTACTTTTTCAGGCCATGGTTTAAAAATTTGACATCTATTTCCAGAAAAAGACTACAGAGAAAATTCAGCTTACCTTAAAAATATAAAAAGCAGAATTAAAAACAAACAAAAATGACCTTTATATGCACTCAACACTGTCAGCCAACGAACTAGGACAGGCATTTCTTTTATTCCCTTTACTATGTAGTACATTAACTTTAAAAATAATCTTACTTTTCTCTGTTGTGTTTTTCCCCCTCCATAAGGACAGGTCAGATAATCAATATTCCATTTGACTTTAAGAGTATCAGTCAGCTCTCAGTTATCTATTCACAGGTAAGGAACCACAGGAACAGTAGATGATTGAAAGGTATAAGTAATAAGTTCAGTTGATGGCTGTGCACTGCCTCCTCCCTATGAGAATCCAAGAGTAAAACCACAACTCTGAATTCATTCTGAAAAAATTGAGAAATAGGACATCCTTCTTAGTATCCCAACTAGGGGAAGGGATTCCGGGGGGGGGGAGGGGGATTGGAGTATAATCTAGTTATGTGAATTGGGAACTTTTCTCTGCAGTCCTTCCTTTTTAACAAAGGGGCCTGAATAGAGGCCAAGAGACTTGGCTCACAGTTGAGTTGGGTAAAGATTATCCACAATGCCACTTATTTCTCTGTTTTTGTTCAAGTCGCTTAATTTCTGGGCCCCAGTATCTCCATCTATAAAATGGGATCAATTATACTTGTATTACCTACCCCACAGGTTTGTTGCACATAGACAATTAGAATTATAGAATCTCAGGTTTAGATTTGGATGAAATGTTAGAGGCCACCCAGTCCAATCGTATCATTTTTAGTGTGAGGAAACTGAGGCCCAGAGAGGTTGAGTGTACTAGCTGTGTATAAGGCCACATTGCTAGTAAACGACAAAGCTGAAACTGAAGTCTAGGTCCCCTGTTTCCAGATTCAGTAATATAGGGATTGGGGCTGGACACGTGATTTCATTGATATATGGAGCTCCCAGTGAGACACTTCTCTACCAATACAAGTCAGCACCTTCTCTGCAATTAATGGCTGTAGAGAGTTGCCTAGAGCCCTGAGAAGTTAAGTGACTTATCCAAAATCACAGAATCAGCAGGTGTTGCACAGTGGGACTCAACCCATGTACTCCTGGACAGCTTCCCATCTACTACACCATGCTACTTTTCCCATGAATGTTACCTGTTATTATTAGGATAAGGTTAAAAGTCAGGCTATATATTGTAAGAAATTCCTAATTGATTATGGAAGCTCTAATCTCAACTACTCAGATGGATTTGTGATCTATTCAATGCGAATATTCCTTTCAACAATACAGAAAGCAATCTATTCCCACCTTCTTATCCCATGTAACTCTTCTCCATATCCTTCCATAAGTTAGCCACAGGGAGTTCACCCAACGTGATAGGACTCTTCCTTGGTCTATCTTGACATCACACCATTGGAACATGAAGGATTTCCATTGAGTGTTCCTCCTTCTGGCCACCTCTGGTTAACTGATGATGCCATCTTTTTTTTCTCCTCATTCATTTCTTCAATGACATCCTTTATGCTGATTTCACTATATAGTGCTTTATTTGTAATATTTTTGGAGCCAATCACACTCATCATGAACCCTCCTTTGCATGGTAATAATTTTCAATTCTTTGGAAATAGTTATATTCTATGTCTTGAAGCCATACAACAATTATGCCAGGAAAATTCAATTTTCCTTAAACTAAGGTCTATTTTTACCTAAATTGCCCCCAACAATGTGGAAATATATTCACTATATAATGCAAATTCAGAGAATCTATTAAGATAAACTTCCACCTTTTGCTAAATATGCCACACACACACACACACACACACACACACACACACACACACACACACACACGACCTCTCCCTGATTTTTTTAAGAATGAATACCTGCCATTGCACTTTTGTTTTCAGGAGATAGTTCAAAGTCAGACTCCAGCCCAAAAGAAAATAAAGGGATGTCATCCTGACATACCACTTTTGAATGACTGTTGCCTTCTAATCTAGAGACTATGAGACAGATAGGATATATGAAAAATACTAGGTCCTGGATCTGTTTCTTCCTCTGCTAGTAACTACCCACATAACCTCAAGACTTCTTACCCTCCTTGGGACCCAATTTTCTCATCTTTAAAATGAGAAAGATCAAGCTAGATGACTTTCCCTAAGCTCTAAGTGCTATGATTCTATGAATAGGGCTATATTAGACAGACAATGGAGAAAATCCACTGCACGCAAAATAAACACCTACATACCTAGAAGCGATGAGGTGGCACAGTGGATAGACTGCTGGACTTGGAGTCAGGAAGGTCTGAGTCCAAGTCCTGACTCAGACTCTTACGAGCTGTGTGACCATGGGCAAGTCACTTAACCTGTTTGCTTCAGTTTCCTCATCTGCAAAATAGACATAATAACAGCATCTGCCTCCCTGGGTGTTTGTAGGGCACAAATGAGATAATATTTATAAGCACTTAGCACAGTGCCTACCTAGCACATAGTAAGTGCTATATAAATGTTAACTATTATTATTATTATTAAATAAATAAAAGGAGCCATGGATAAATACAAGAAACTTAAAAGGCAAAATAATTGGCAGTAAAATCAAGGGATCCAAGATAAAAGTGCACTAGCTAAAAGGAAAAAGATTCACACCTTTTATCCCAATATGGTGTGGTAGAAGGGGAATATTTACAAAAAGAAAAGGAAAGGGAAGGAGGGAGGAAAAGAGGAAGATGAAAAAAGGAAGAGGGAAGACAAAAGGATAAAGATGCTTGAGGAGCAAAAAGTGAGAAAATGGATATACAGAGGAAGGAAATGTTTTAACAAAGGTATTAACAAGGAGATAAGATACCAGAGGCAGTGAGGTGTCATGGAAAAAGGTCTGGAGTAGGAGATCAGAACTTCTGGGAGGTGGCCTGGTGTGATTGAAGATAGTGTCAGATCTTGCCTCTTTCAACATTCTCCAACTGTCAGTCCATAAAAATCAGCCCTTAGTAAATTTTTATAGGTTTGCAAAAATCTTTACTACATAAGATTCTCACTTCTTAAAGCCTAGATATGCTTTTAAAAATGGACTCCTCTCTGTATTCTATTCCTTTTCTGATATGGCTTTCTCCTTTTCCCTGATCCTTGTCCCTAACTCTAAACCCCCAAGATGCATAGAGTCCTTGAGTGGAGGCTTCTGAGGATCAAGAAATCTTCAATACATACTTTAGTTTTCTATCTCAATGGTCTACAAAATGGAGAGTCTAACTTCTGGGAGAGGGGACATAGAATGACACCAAAGAGCATGTGGTCAGCCAGAAGGTGCGAATATTGGTCACATTCTACCCTTCTCTTAATAACCAAAGATATACCTTGTCTCTAACCCAACCATATTTAACCTTCACTCATTATCCCATCTCCACTCTCCACGGTACTGTGTAAACTCCCAGTCTCCTCAGTTCCTTTCAAGCAGGCTTCAACTCCTCAAGACATTTGGGCACCAACTAATCGGGACCTAGGTATCCCCAGCAGCAGCTACATAAATGCTATTTGGAAAAACCATACCCCTTAGCATGTCTACACCTTAAGCCCCATGATACCCTGTGGGTACCTCAATGACCTCCTAATTAGTTTCTCTGTTTCCAGTCTTTGCCGCTGAAATCTATACTGCACATAACTGAGAGTCATTTTCTGAAAGCTGGTCATACCATGTGACCCTGCTTCCTTATATTCAATTTCTTTTGTTGTTGTTGTTCAGTCTTTTCAGTTTGTGACCCCATTTTAAGGTTTTCCTGGCAAAGATACTAGAGTGGTTTGCCATTGCCTTCTTCAGCTCATTTTATGAATGAGGAAACTGACGCAAAAAGGGTTAGGCGACTTGTCTGGGGGTAACATAGCTAGTAAGTGTCTGAGGCTAGATTTGAACTTAGGAAGACGAGTCTTCCTGACTCCAGGTCAGGCACTATATTCCCTGCTCCACCTAGCTGTCTATATATTCAATAAGCTCCAGTAATTCTAGAATCAAATATAAACTCTATTTGGCACTTAAATTCCTTTGTAATCTAGACCCTCTGGTCTATAACCAACTTTTCTAGTTTTGTATGCATATCTTTCCTTCTTAAACTCCACAGGCTAGCCTAATAGGCTTCCTTGTCATCAGGCTCATAAAAACACACTTCAGATATCTAAACATGAATAGGAATTTAGGGTACGATTACCATCAGAATTTTGTAAATAAAGACAAATGGCTTTAAACTGAAGATTTTCTGTTGAGCTGAAATTAGATACAATTCATTTTGCTTGTTGCTTTTGCATTGTATATGGTGAATATCTAATCCCAAGGAAAGACATATATTGTGTATCTTTTGATTAAAAAAAAAAGAAATTCACATGCTTGGCTAGCCATATTGTTCAAATTAATTTAATAATTAATCACTTAAAATTATTAATACGTGTACCCTAACCCCAATAAAACAGAGAGATTTTTTAAAGGGAAAAAGCATATTCAATCACATTGTTTTCATTAAAAGATACTACTAATAATATATTAGTGAAAGTAAAAAAGGTTTTATACCTCTAGTAAATAAAATATTTTAAATATTTTTCATCTTTGCTATCCTTTTTAATATCTGTTCTGTATATTTTATAATGAACATAATGATATAATAGCACATGTTTATAATTTATAAATGTACATATATGGAGGATGCTCAAAAATGTTTTATTGATAGCAGTGTGCAATAAACAAAATTTAGAGACCACTGATCTACCTGATCAATCAGCAATACTATTCTGATTGGAAGACATTGTATTAGCTAATCTTTAAGGTCTTTCAAAATTTCACATTTTGTGGTCTAAAAGAAAATGCCCATCTTTCAAGTTATGGACTTTTGCGGAACAGGTTGAGAAAAATGTCAGGAAGTTAGAAATATAGGACAAAGGTGGAAAGAAGTATTTATTTAGGAAAAACATATCCCTGTGGCAATTGTCTTCTATTCCCTCTTCTTCCAAAATAATGTACTGAAAGAAATAATGCACTTGGAGACACATTCTGCATTTGATGAATACTTAGGGATCTAATCAGGTAAAATACTTAGTCCTCTTTCTAATGTTACATGCTATTTGTTAGAGCAGCAGGTTCCATTTTTATGCTGAAAGGCAAACCGGCATCATTATCCTGGCCCAAGAAACAAAATATCTCCTGGTCTCAGCCATCACAACTACCACCAATGACAGAGAAAGCTGCCATGGCAGGTCCATCTTCCCTGGGACTACTCTTAAAGTGGAATGCTAATATCAGTCATTCAAGAAATATTTCTGCTCAAATTTTGATAATAGACATTGTTTGAGGAAGAAAAGATAGGCTAGCAATATACTGTTTGGTACCTGGAGAAGCCTGGAATCACTTTAGCAATCCTATCCTGCTCTCCTACCACCTCTATGCTATTCCTGCCTCCCTACTGAAGCTATGAAACAGTATTATATTATCATTGATTTTAAGAAATCTGTTCTTAAAGTTGGACCCTATATATCAGATTTACTATAGACTATGTGCCCACTGGCCTTCAACACCCAACATATGAAATGGACCCCATTTTACTTTCTAACAATGTTAGCCTACAACTTCTAAAATAACTAATGAGAGAAAACAACTCTCAAAAATTTACCCTATTCTCAGTGATATCACTCTTAGGTTTATACTCCAAAGAAATAAAAGTTAAATGAAAGGGACCTATAGGTGCAGCACTTTTTTCTTGTAACAACAAATAGGAAATATTTGAAGAATGTCTGAAGAAATTATGGTGTATGAAGATAATGGTATACTATTGTACTATAATGGAAAATTAGATGGTTTCACAGAAAACTAGGTTGATTTGCATGAACTGATGAATCCTATTTACTTTCAGAGTCAAGTGGATAGGACTGGGAGAACAATTTATTCAAGGACTACAATATTATAAAGAAAAACAGGGGCAGCTAGGTGGCACAGTGAGTGGAGTACTGGCCCTGGAGTCAGGAGGACCTGAGTTCAAATCCAGCCTCAGATACTTGCCACACTTACTAGCTGTGTGACCTTGGGCAAGTCACTTAACCCCAATTGCCCTGCCAAAAAAAACCCACAAAAAACAAAAGAAAAACAACTGTGGAATGCTTAAGAACTGTGATCAACACAAAAATCAATTACTGCTTCCATAGACTGATGATGTATCAGGACTCAGCTAAAGCTTTTTGGTGGAACTGAACTAAATTGATCCAGGGTAAATTAAACAGGAAATGAGGGCAGTAACCTAGGAAATCAGTCAGATTGCCATGCCTGTTCCAAAAACATACAAATTTATAAGCACGGGAAGTCAGAGTTAAGTAACCCTGTCAGGAAAAACAGAGAACACAATGAGATGAGATAGGGGAGACAGTACCAGTCAGGTCTCTGATTTGGAATAATAGGGCTCTAGAGAGACATATTACCAGAATAAAAAGGTCTTAAATATGTGGTTGCACCTGGTGTTAGCTCTTTTTCCCTCTGATCTTCACTGGAAGGTTAGTCCCTCTGTGCTCAACCCACTTTACTTCCTTGAAAGGTCTTGATCAAAATGGCAAGAGTAAAAAGTTTTAAAATGGCAAAGAAATGTCAAAATATGAATGTGCTACTTTATGCAGAAATATATTAATGCATTAATCAACGAAAATTTATTGAGCACTTATTTATATATAAGATACTAGGCTAAGTGTCCTATGTTCACCCTATTTACAGACAAGTAAATAAATGCATATAAGTACACATCTATTTTAAGAAAAATTGTAGAGGAAGATCAAGATTTGTAAAAACAGGTAAGTAGCCCACATCCACCTAAAGTAATGATATTCTCCGATACTTTAACCAGGTAAGAACATATATAACAAGTCAAACAACTTTAGATGTTGATGGAGGATCTTGTGAACTTTAGAGAATTGGAAGATTTGGATTTTTTTTAAATCAGCATTCTATCATTGTCCCTTAAACAGTAAAAGCTAAATTAGGAACCAAGAATAGACAGATTTAAGGATCTATAAGGAGCCTGGGAAAAAAGCCACATCTACCTTAGGTGAACATATTGAGTATTCTAGCAAATATGCTTTCTAAGTTCAAGCCTATCTTTCTGTGGAATATGTATGAACTAGTGGAAGAATGAGTCATAGACTTTTGAAAAAAATAATGAAGAAAATGTTGTATATCAGCTATGCAGCCATAATAAAATACCCCTTTCCATTTACTAAGTTTGGCTGACTAATTGATATCAACCGATAACTGTGGGGGAAGTACCTTGCTTGGGACTCACAAGCTGCAGCACTGGAAAGACTATTCCCAAATTCTCAGGGCTACCTTTAGAGCCCTGAGAAGCATAGTAGTCATACTTTGGGAACTGAACCAACTGGTACAAGTAGGGGTTGGAAGACTAAGTCCAGAGACTATATATTGTACAAAAGAAAATCTGAAGAAATGAAAAGAAACAACTGTGAAGAGGAGAAAAAAATGTAGTTGTCTGAAGAGACGATGAGGTAGTGTGGTGGACAGTGTTGGGCCTAGAATCAGGACGACTCATCTTCCTGAATTCAAATCTTGCCTCAGACTCTTACTAGCTGTGTGACCCTGAGCAAGTCACCTAACCCTGTTTGTCTCAGTTTCCTCATTTGTAAAATGAACTGGAGAATGGAAATGGCAAAACCACTCCAGTATCTCTGCCAAGAAAACCCCAAATGGGGTCATGAAGAGTCAGATACAACTGAACAATAACAACAAAAGAGAGTAAAGATGCACACAGAGTCATTGACCAATCTAGACTTTAAAAAGGAAGGAGCAGGGGGGCGGAGCCACGATGGCGACTGGAAAGCAGTAACTGGCGTGAGCTCCCCACCAAGTCCCTCCAAAAACCTATACAAAAATGGCTCTGAACCAATTCTAGAACTGCAGAACACACAAAGTGGCAGAGGGAAGCAGGGCTCCAGCCCAGGACAGCCTGGATGGTCTCGGGGTAAGGTCTGTCTCGAACGGAACTCCCAGCCTCCAGCTGAGGGGAGCGGAGCTGAGCCAAGCAGAGCCCAGCACGCGAGGTGCGGCGTGGCAGACCGTGGACCCACGAGACCAGGAGTGGAGCGGAGAGTGCCCTAGCATGCTGAATTACTGAGCTGTGGCATGTACCAGACCTCACAACCCACAAACAGCAAAGACAACACAGAAGGTTAGTGGGAAAAGCTGCGGGAC
>CM053622.1:233137452-233154204 GCA_028646595.1 Phalanger gymnotis | reverse complement strand
GGAACAGGGCAACCAGAGTGTACGCCATCTTGGAGTGGGGGGGTGGAAATGGGGAGAAAATCTGTAATTCAAACGCATGTGAAAATCAATGCTGAAAACTAAACATATTAAAAATAAATTTAAAAAAAAGTAAGGAGCAGAAGATAGAAGCAAGGGCAGATAACAGAGGATGAACACAAAAATGTGGCACTATCCTATAAGAATAGAGATAAGCGTCAACTGAATGAACTGGGGCAGGCAATAGAGGTAAAAAGGCTATTTCAGATATAATAAATAAGGGAAGAGGATCCGAGAAAGGATCTTGCTTCGGGGTAGAGGAAATGATAATAACAGAACCAAAACACATATACCCAGATCTTATTTTACTTCTATTTTTCTCTATCAAAGAGAATGGTCTCTAATGAAAGATAACCTATCTCCCTTTAACAAGTCCAAGGTAGGAGGCATGAATGATATTGCAGAGTACTGAAAAAACTAGCAGATGCCATTGATAATCATCATCAGTGAGCCTGTTACTTATTACTTGTGCGACCTTGAGCAAGTCAATTGTCTTCAGGGGGCTTACAGTGTCCTCATCTCTTGTTGTCCGTCCTTTGTTTTCTAGAGGACCAATGACATCCCTGGGTGATACTTTGACTTTTGAGTGAATTAGATTTAAGTGAGGCAGAGTTGTGAAAAGTCGTTAGTCTCACTCTCTCTTCCTGAGTCATTGAAGTCCAGTGGCAAGACAAAAGTCAGGACTACTGGTAATGGCTTGGGGTGCAGTAGATGACCTTGGCATCTTTGATGTCTGACCAGGCTCTAAGCATTCCACAGCACCTGCTTCAGCCATTTTCATGGTCATCTTTTGGAATAAGTTATTCTCATCTGCCCATTCTACCAGGGGAAGTCTTCAGATGCTTGGGGTAGACATCCCTCTAACTCACTGATGGGTTTGAGGCCTGTCAGTTACCCTCACCTGGTTTAGCCCATCTGCCTAGACATTTTACCAGGGTGTGGCTGCTGTGCATGCTACAGCTTCTTGGAGCCACAGGTGAGAGTTGTTTGAAGGTAGACACCAAAGATGGATGAGCAGCCCTGAAAAGGGCTCAGCAAGCTCTCACACCAGAAGTGCTGATCCTCCCTGAACACCCCCATATATGCCTTCTCTCATTTGTGGTTGGATCTAAAGTTGCTTCCAACTCTAAACCTATGATTTCTCAAATAGGAGGCTCCTCTAGGGTATTCAAAGTGGTTCATATAGCAAAAATTTGATTTAGTCACAACTTTACAGGATGATATCTATTACCTAAAACGAGGCTTGCCTGCTGAGTTCAGTTAAGCACATTTATTATTAATGAGTTTTTTCATCTTTCACCTTGGGGAAGGAAGGGGGGCTCCTTTGCTTCTTCATGTTGCCACCTGGAACATTTATTATTTGATAGTTATTTTCATTCAGTATATTTATCATTTGATATTAATGCATTGATTGAGTTCATTTGAGCGAGCCCCCACCTTTTCTGTGCTCCAAATTCTCCACCACATTAATGAGGCACCACTTAGCGTTTTGCCTTGCAACCTGCCTCAAAGTTGTGCTCTGGGGAAATAACATCCGGGAAATCCTTTGGGGGAAAAATGACAACATGAAAGATGACCAAATACTGGGAGAGAACTCCTCCAAAGTTTCACTGTGGAGTGGAGGTGACCCTGGGTTCTCAAAGGCTAAGCCAATGAGGTAGAAGCATTGGTAGGACATACCAAGGTAGAAAGGCTTCAGATTTAAAGCCAGTGACAGACTGTGTCTGTCATCCAAGGACGGCTGCAGTGCCATGGCTAGAACACTAAAATTCGAGGCACAGAATCTGAGTTCAAACCTCAGCTCTGTCACATATGGCCTGTACATTTTTTAGCACATCCCTTCATTTCCCTGGATCCCATTTTCTTCATCTACAAAATGAGGTAATTAATCTAGATAACCTCCAAGGTTGCTTTTAGCTCTAGATCTCTGACCCGAGAAATGACCAAGCTCAGTGAAAAGAGACACATTATCAGAGGGTTGGCTATCAGATAATAAATAGTTTTTTGGCCACAGTGAAGAGCAAATCTGGGGGGAGTTGGAAGGAATATCTACACCAATGATATCATGCATCCTTGAAATATTCATTTTTTCAAAGAGATAACTCATCAATCTGCCTTGTTTTTATAACCATTTTTTGTTAGTTGTTCTAATCAGTGGTTTCTTAAACTTGTTCTGTATTATTATTCTGATTTATAGATAAGGGAAAGGAATAGGAAAAGCTTCTGTGATTTGCTCAGGTTCAAATAATACATTACTGTGAGAAGCAGGAATTAAACCAGTTTTGAGCCTTCTCAACTGCGATGTCTCCTAGGCCACATTTCTTCTGTATTAAATGGTAAAGAAGGTTTTATTACAGGTAGGTCACCTTCATTTTTAACCCTTATCCTGTCACTTGCTCTTAGTAATCTCTGCCTTTGTCTCATTTTATGGATTTTGATTTTTGTGGGCTTTGATTCCTTCTCCTGTGAGTCCTTCTACATCCTCCCCTCCTCCTCTGAATTGATTTCCAATGCTATTCCTCCTCATTCTCATTTTTCTCTGTGCATTGATTTTCATTCCTCTTGAATCCTCCCCTTTCTGCTGTGTTTTATCTTTTCCCATTCCTTTCTGTGTCCCTTTTCTTCCTTTTACATGTTTTCTTCCCCACAGAGAACTTGCAAGTCTCCACAGCAGGAAGTTTATTCAGGATCCAGTAACTGTGAGAGAGCAATTCTCACTTTTCACCAGTCATTTCAGGAAGGTGGGAGAAATGATTCTCTGCTGGTGCAGGCACCACTAATCCAGGAAAGGGAATTTTGTCAAGCTAAACAAATGAAATTCTGAAAGTCTGGCGTTTGCATCTAAATTTAATATTTGCTACCACTTATTAAAATCAAAATTGACAAAAAAAGATATTCAGTTTTCTCTGTTTACAAAGAAATTTCAGAAGTATCTATGGTATTAGACAATTTGCTCTCTCTCTCTTTGTCACTCTCCACCTACACACACACACACACACACACACACACATCATGTGGAGATATAGATATATGTGTCTCTATATCTCTCTCTATCAACTGGCCTATCTATTATCCATCTTCCCACGAAATACAACAGAGCTTTGGAATAAGGGGGAAAAATGCATGTGTCACAATTGTGTTTTTAATTTTGGAAATTTTCAAAGTTGCCTTAGGAATGTTAGATTTTTCTCTGTAATATTGGCTAACATTTATGAATCTAACATGAGTGTCCAGCTAAGCTTTAAGTGTTTTGTATACTGTGTAAATGGGAGAAGACTGAATCAGAATTGGTGGAGAAAATGCTAAGTGCCAGGTTAAAACTGAGAATGTGTGTAAGGATGGAGTTGGTATTAAAACGTCTTGGAGGAGGGAGACCTATGGTTCTACACACTCTTCAAGAAAGATACATAAAAGACTTCGGAAGCTTTAGGCATGTGGGGGAAGCTAGCTCTTTAATATAATCTTGATTTTCAACTTGTCTGTCTAGAAATTTCAAAGATTTTCTCTTTGGGTGAGGCCAGGGCCTGTCTCTTGGTGTGAGCTGATATCTTATTTCGCTCCCAGCTAAGAGCTCATTCATTCTTGTGTGTTTTCTGCTACAATCTAATTTGTAAAACTTCTCTAAATTCTGTTTGCTATTTTGCATGGATAAATGGATTTCTTCACTGTAAACCTGGCAAGTATAAGCTAAAGGGCTACTCTCTTCCTAAAGAACTACAAGGGAAGTGTCTTTTGTTTGGAACCCCTACAGATTATATACCTAGGTCAGCACTATTAAAGGGGAAAGATAAATATAATTTAGTCCAACACCCCTCTCCGAGAAAGAAGAAGGAAGGAGTAAGTACCCAGTCACAGTCTTTCTCTTGCTCCCCTCAAGGAAAAATTAAAGTCTCCCTTGGAGGGAGATGAGCGAGATTCTAGGTTTTCCTGACTCCAAGTTCAACATTTTATCTATTACATAAATCTGTCTCTCAAGGATGCCAGAGCAGTATTAGCCCTGTATGCTGAGACAGTCAGGGAGGAATATAGATTTTGACACATCCAACATTCCACTGTCTTCAAGATGGCTAGGAAGGTATGGGTCCAGAAAATGGTCCAGCAATAAAGAAGCTGAAGGAAATCATCTTCTTGCAATTTTCCTCCATCATCAGCCTTGGCTCTTTGAGTGGTGACTTTGTTCCATTAAACCAGTCATTCTCAAACTTTTTATCACAGAACCCCTTTATACTCTTAAAAATTTGTGGAGGACTACCCCCACCACAAGAGCTTTTATGTAGGCTATATCTATCAATATTTACTGTATTGAAGGTTTGGTTATTTTCTCTCAAGTTCTCTCAGAAATTTCTTCCCCATTAGACTGTGAGCTCTTTGAGATAAAAGACTGTCTTTTGCCTTTATTCATATCCCCAGTGCTTAGCACATAGTAGGTGCTTTATAAATGATAGGTGACTATGTTTCTTCTCAAGTCAACAAACAACCAGCATTTATTAAACAAAAGAAATAAAAACAAAAATAAAGTAAGTACTTTGTGTCTTTTATCTGAAGGGTTGCTTTTTTCTTAGGGTCTCTCAGAAGTGTCTGAATTTCTCCTCTAGGTTATTTTTCTCTGCATTTCTCACACAAATATACTTTTACTGATATTTTTAAAATGTCAACATAAGAAAATGTATCCTTCGGATTTATTGAGTGAACATTAGAGTTTTCTTCAAGTATTTGAAGGGTTCTTAAGGTAGACACGGATTTTGGCTTTGTGTAAGGAAAAAATTTCCTGGCAGAGCATTTCAGAAGTAGAATGGACCTCAGGAGGTAGTGGGCTTCCCAACTATGAACCACGAGACATCTTCAAGCAGAAGACAGCTGACCCTTTGCTAGGGAGGACACAGTGGAGATTTCTTAGCAGATTAGACTAGATTTCCTTTGAGAGTTCTTTCAACTCTGAGATCTTTCTGGTTCTATATGTGTGAAAGATTATTCTATTGACAGAATGGAAGAAATATTGGAGGGGAAGGAGAATGAAGACTGGAATACCTGTTAGAAGGCCATCATCATTACCCAGGAGAGAGTAGTAATGGAGAGTGGTTTCTAGCACATAGGGAGGAATTGTCTAAAAGAAAGGTAACCAGGCTGGTAAGAGGACAGGAGACCCTGCCATTCAAGGAACTAAAATATATTCAGCCTGGAGGAGAGAAAACTCAGGTGACTCACGATGCTATCTTCATACAGTTGAAAAGCTGTCATGTAAAAGAAAGATTAGACTTGTTCTTCTTGGCCTCAAGTACAGCCCTTTGACTGAACCCAAACTTCACAGAACAAATCCCCTTAATAAAAGGATTTATTCTGTAAAACTTGGACTCAGTCAAAAGGCTGAACCCAAGGACCTAGAAGGCCACATGTGGCCTCAAGGCTGCAGGTTTCCCACCCCTCATCTAGGAGGACAATATGTGGGAATAATATGGAGGCAGATTTGGGCTCAGGACAAATTTTCTAATACCTAGAGCTATCCAAAAATGGAATGGCCTGCTTTGGAGAATATCCACCTGGTCGTATCTCCTCTTCCACCTGGTCCTGCCTGGAAGGTTAATCCTTGTATGCACAGGCTTTCTATTTTCCAGGAGGATCCCTGGTATCACTGGCAGAAAAAGACCTAAATGCACAGGTGCTTATAACCATGCTGCTCCAGGGCCCCACCTGTCTCTAATCTGCTCCAGACTTTCATAAAGCCCTTATGTTTCAACACTAAATCCTGTGCTGGTTTCTCAAAAAGAACCTTCAAATTGATCCTTTCCTATTAAAGTAAAATTATTTGTATGACCCATCATGGGAATTTAAAATGAGAAAATTCCTGAATGATATCTGTTTGATATTCTGTTTCCTGAAAGAAAAAAACTTTAGATTTTACAGACTATGGTTTGACAGGAGGAGTAAAACTGAGTGTCATTTTAAAAGATGATGTTTGATGCTTGTGAACAACAAAAGACTTAAAAACATGACAATATTAAAACATGACAATTGATAACACTGTAATCTTGATGGTAGAGAACATTTCATGATGAATACTAGTACTGTATATAATAAGTCATAAAATCCAGCCATAAAGAAAAGTATGGACCTAACTAGTTCATCAATCCATCATTCTGTCACACAGCACCGTTGAGAAATGAAAAGCTCCTCAAGTGACTTTATACTCTAAAGCCACATTGTATTAAAGAAGTACATGTTAGTGGGTATATACAAATGAGTCCAGAGCAAACATGGGATCATAAGCATATAGTTAGGAAGGATCTTAGTGTAATCTAATCTAACACCTGCAGTCTGCTAGTGAAAAAGCTGAGATTCAAAAAGAATAAGTGACTTGTTCAAAATCAACAGGAGGCAAATCAGAAGTAGAATATGTGAAGCTTCTTCGACTCCAGAACCAGGTCTTTCTACTGTACCCAGGCTTCCTATCTCTCTGTGAACTGTTTCTCAGCCCCTTTGCTCCAGTCTTTAAGAGAGGTGGTCCTTTTCTCTTTGTCAAAGCCAACTCCCTGCCTGTATCCTTGATCCCATGCCTTTCTCCAGGAGCTTTCCCATTCAATACTCTCTCTCTCTCTCTCTCTCTCTCTCTCTCTCTCTCTCTCTCTCTCTCTCTCTCTCTCTCTCTCTCCCTCTTTCTCTCTCTGTGTGTGTCTGTCTGTCTGTCTGTCTCTCTCATATACACATACACATTTAAAATGCTTGCTAAATCTATTTGGAAATCATCTAGAGGACAGTATAGAAAATTAAGTTTCTAGCATTCTGCCTTATGGTTTCCATTTCCATCTTTGAAGATTCTGATTATTCTAAATTGCTCCCAAGATGATTTCCAATTGATTTTTTTTCTCACAGCAACTAGTTATTCATGGTTCTGATCAGTATTCTCCATTTCGCTTAACTTTGAGGAAAGCTGGCATATGTCAGTATTAGATGATTGGATTGAGATAAAGGGCCTTTCTGATTGTAATTGCTCAGTGCTAAAATGCTACCCTATTTTTCACAGGATTTGTGGAGACCTTATTACACTTTCAAATTCTCACCTACATTTCAGATATGTATGATGTACATAATAAAGGATATTTTGTTCTTCAGTGCACCCTCTCATTCATCCTTGAAATACCTAACAGAAATTACTTCCTCAGCAAATTCACACCATGACAACAGCTCCAATGTAATTTTATAACATAGAGGACTAGTTCTAGTTATTTTTAATATGGTAAAAAAAAAACTAGTGAGCTTTTTTAGTCATGAAAAATGACAAAGAAAATAAAAGCAAAATCTAAAAAACACAGATCCTCAGAGCTCAGAATCACCCAATGTCATTGTAATTATTGCTAATGGAAACATAATTCTGTCTCCAACATGGTACACCTTTCACCAAAGCCTGAGAACATTGTGTAGAGAACATCCTAATTTGACATTTCATTACATTAATTATCCTCATCATATCTTTCTGAATTAGTCAATCAGCCAATAACATTTGTCAAATGTCTTCTGTGAATAGAATACACTTACAGGAACTATGGGGGGTTAACAAGGGAATGGAGACACAGTCTGCTACCAGGGATTTTTACAGTTTGCTGGGAAAAGAGATATCAAACAACAAAACACAAATAACAGAAGCATGTAAACATACATGATGCAATCATCATCGTTGTCATCAAAGCTGGTTTTATACAGTGCTAAGGCAAAACATTTCACAAATATTATCTCATTTTATCCTCATAAAACCCCTAGGAAGTAGATGCCATTATTATCCCTATTTTACAAATGAGGGAGCTGAAACAGAGAGATTAAGTTTCCAGGGCAACATTTGAACTCAGATCCTCTGAACTCCAGGTTCCTTGCTCTATCTAATGTGCCACCTAGCTGTCTTATGGCATAAATAAAGGACATAAGAAGAAAGATGCAATATGCTGTAACAACAATGCTGCTAGCAGCTGCTGTGGAAGTGTAAGGCCAGTAACACCAACACAAAGGAGGGCCACTAGCAGAGGTTCTTTGATCTGCTTTTCTATGGAAAGCAACTTTAAGGAGTTAACAATCTCACTTTAATTAAACATACATGTATCATTCACTTTGTTCGGGGGGATAAAGTCAGCACCCTGAACTTCAGAGAAAACACAAGCAGAAATTATATAAACAGAGCAAAATAACACAAATCAGCAGACAGGCTTCTAGCTGTCTGTCTAAGATATTACATACATAGTTACTGAGAGAAAAGCACTAACATCTGGGTTTTCAAAGCTGGGGGCCTCCTTAATGGCTACCCAGAGTCTCCACACCAATACTCTTCCAATAAGTGAGCCCCAAGCAAAATTTTCACTAGAGAAACAAGATCTTCACTTAGTTGTTGAAACAATATCATTTATTTTGGAGCAGGCTGTATGTAAACACTTCTTCAGAGTCAGTGCACTTCACACCACTTGAGGGTTTCACACCTCTCGAGACCCAACTAGCAAAAGGGTATGGGCCTTCCTACAAAGACAAGACAAAATCAAAGGCATTCGATTGCCTTGCTGCTGAGAATCACTCTGAAACAAAAGATAACAAAAAGTCCCACTTTGCTTGCCATTACATCTGCATGCAGAGAAAAGACTGACAAATATATATATATATATATATATATATATATAGAGAGAGAGAGAGAGAGAGAGAGAGAGAGAGAGAGAGAGAGAGAATGATTTTATGCACACACCAACACACACCAACACAAACACACATACATGTGTGAATGTGTGAGCATAATGATAACCATCTTTAGGATGGGGGAGAAAGAAAAAAAAGAAATTAAACAATAATTTTATTATATATTTAAAAGGAATAGCAACTTTATGTGATTATTTATAGTTTCATGTGCAACTATATTTTTTTTATTATACTATGTTGTGAAAATGCTTGTTTTGTTCATAAATTTAAAATACATTTTTTAAAAAGGAAAAGGCCAGGAGTCATCATGTAATAAAAATAAGGGTACCATGGTATCCATGATATATTAAAAGGCCTTGAGTAAAGTACCCCTTGCACTTGGAAACTTATAGAAGGACTTGAACCAGAATCCCATAAAATGGGAAGGCGTATGGGTTTCAAGCTACACTGGTGGAGATGCAGTCCACCTATATCTGTAAGACAATAGGTACATTGATATATGAAACTCCATATGACCAGTGAAAGTTATTTACACTTGCAAGGGGAATTCTGGGTGATTGCATGATTAGAGCCGAGTGAGATGAATCAGAGAAAAGTTCAAAGACATTTTAAAGGATGAAAATGAAAGGGACTCTAGACAGGAGGAATGATTCATGTGGTAGGTCATACGAGCTAGCCAGAATGTTCTATGGAAGAATAGAAATGAGTTTTGCCTTAGCTAGTGCATCATGAGATTAAAATAGAAAATAGAGAAGTGACATATAGATAGTGAAAAGCTGGTGTCTTTAAGGATCCTTGCACATGCTGTTCTTTCCTCTCTTTGTCTTTGCTCATCTTTCCATTGAGAGAAAGAATGACCGTCAGAGGAGGCAGAGCTCAGGAGAGAGGTTTTATGGCAACGAAACTCCAGAGAGAAGGATGTGTTATACATCACTGAAAGTCCCTGTAGTGAGATGCGATGATTGTGATCGCTGCATGGAGGATGCATGCTCCCTATGTGTGCAAACCTTGGGGAAAGCCCATTGGCTCCATGCTAGTTATGATGCTGTTGCTTTGTGCTGTTGTTTCATATACGAAAAGCATCTTCCTCACTGGGTTATAAACTCCTTGAGGCCAGGCATTATGCTTTACCCTTCTTCTGTATCCCCATTAGTGTCTTATACCTTTCAGAGAACATAATAAGTGTCACTAAAGCACCTGTGGATTTAATACCTAAGTGAAATAAGCATGGCAGGCCTTGAAAAAACAATGGTCTTGGGTCTTGCATTTGAGCCATGGTTCCGAGCTTACTAGCTGTGTGACTTTAGGCAAGTCTCTTCATACTTGGGGACCCAAGTAGGTCCCCAAACCCCCAGCTATTAGGTGCTAAGTGATGTGAGTGTGAAGTCCTCAAGGTCCTAGGGGGAGGTGCTAACTCCAGAGGCAATAGTAAGAGCTTAAGTTCTGGTTGCTCAGATGATGTTTGATGATGGCTGAAGAGTGCATAAAAAGGGAAGACGGAGCCATTTGCTTAAGGCTCTCACTCCTAGAGACGCGGGACTCTGGATAGCTGCTCTAAGGGCCTTACGGCTAAACTCAGATGTTGCTAGTTTTCTTGGTAACTATGAATTGTATTTGGTCTGTTGATGTTTGTAATTTGTTTGTATTTGCTCAGAAGTTCAGGGTCCTGGCTTTTTCCCCTGAACTAAGTGAATGACATTTGTATGTTCGATTAAATTGAGATTGTTAACCCCTTAACGTTGCTTTCCTTAGTAAAGCAGATCAAAACAACCAGGGCTTGCAACATTCTGTGAGCTGGTTTTTGTTGGTTTTACACCCCCTACAGCAGCTGCTAGCCAGATTGTTACAACAGTGACTTTAGGCAAGTCTCTTCACCTCTGAGTTTGATTTTTGTCATCTGTAAACTGGAAATAATAACACTTGCACTTCTACCTCTCAGAGTTGTGAAAAAACGCACTTTGTAAACTTTAAAACTGAGAGTATGCTGGTAAATATTTAACAGAATCCCTCCACCCTGCAAAAAATATTCCTGGCATACTTTTAAGTGCAATCTGAATGATCTACATTTTCCCTATCACTTTCTGAAGTCTCAACAATCAACAAAACAAGAAATCAAGCTCTGATTTGTAGCCTTTGCCTATTTCCTACATAGACATGCTCACACTGGAAGATTTGAGCTGGCTTTAGCACATTTCAGCGTAAAACTTTTTAAAAATGTAAGTCTTGGGGCAGCTAGGTGGCTCAGTGAGTAAAGCACCGGCCCTGGAGTCAGGAGGACCTGAGTTCAAATGCGGCCTCAGGCACTTGACACACTAGCTGTGTGACCTTGGGCAAGTCACTTAACCCCAATTGCCCTGCAAAAAAAAACAAAAAAAATGTAAGTCCTTCCTATTAGTATAAGCAGAGTAAGACGAGTCTTATTTTCTTAAGTGATGTTGAGTACTCTCTAGGGGCTGGAATTTGGAGAAAGTCCTGATATAAGTACACAGCTCTCTAAGCATAGGCTTCAGAGGGAGAAACTATTCCATCTAAAACACAGATGGCAATACTAATGGGCAGAATTGCTCCCAATTACTTAAGATCTGGTTCATAAGTGAAATCAAGAATAGAAGTCAGCTGGCTTTTTTTTGTTCGTCGGCCTGCCCACCTACGTGTTGCAGCGGATGATGCTGCAGGCCTGTAGTTGGAAAGACCTGAATTCGTATCTGGCCTCAAACACTTATTAGCTGTGTGACCCCAGTCAAGTCACTTAACCCTGTTTGCCTCAGTTTCTCATCTATAAAATGAACTGAAGAAGGAAGTGGTAAACCACTCCAGTATCTTTGCCAAGAATACCCCCAAAGGGGTCATGAAGAGTCAGAGACAACTGAAAAAGGACTAAACAACAACCTGCCCACTACTGAACTGCTTAGAGTTACAATTACTGAGCATAAGTGCTGAGATAACACTACATTACAAGGGTGATTAGAATACTGATTGTGCCAAAATCCAAAATAAACATGCATATATGCTCGACACACTTAACGTATTTATCTTGATCTTGAAATATCAGGATCTCAAATCAGTCTACATATTTTGAGATGAAACTTTGTATAATAAATAGAAGCACTCCTTTTTTTGAACATAGGGGAAAAAATTAAAAAAAAATTTAGAGCTCTTGTCACATTATGGCTGGCTTCTATTTTTTTCCTGTTTTGTACATTTCATTAAATGTTTGTGTATACATGCAAATATGTATGTATATAGTCACATGAAATCAGATACCCTCATGTTGGGAGAGATTTCGGTCACCATCTAATTCAAATCACACCTGACTGAAAATTTCCTCTCCAGCAAACCCTACAAGGGATGATCCAATTTTTGTGTGATGACCTTGAATGAAGAAGAACCTGTTATCTTCTAAAGCATTTCATTCCACTTTTGGACAGTTCTGATCTAGAATCTTCTGCTCGTATAATCACAGATCACAGATTTAGAGCTGAAAAAGACGTTAGAGGTCATCTACTCAAAATCCCTCATTTATGGATGAGGAAACTGAGGCCAAGAGAGGTTAAGTGACTTGTCCAAGATCACACAGATAGCAGGTAGCAAAAATCCTGGCTCTTTCCTCTGTATTAACTAGACTCTTATATAAGTGTGAGATTTGTCCTTTTGCAATTTTCACTCACTAGTTCTGACTGCAAGTACTGGACCAAGACTAATCAATCCTTCTTTCATATGTTATTGTTGGGTTGCTTCAGTCATGCCCAGTTCTTCATGACCCCATTTTTGTTTTTCTTGGCAAAGGTAGTGGAGTAGTCTGACGTTTCCTTCTCCGGCTCTTTTTTTATTTATAATAAGACTTTTTTTTTTTTTTTACAAAGGATGGCTTCTGGTTGGAGACAATAGGTGTACAAATGTATGTGGGAGTAGGAAGAGTTAAGTTAGTGGGAAGTGATAAACATAAAAGAAGGAAGTAAAGAAGGGGGGAAAGTAAGAGAGAAGGAAGGAAGGAAGGGAGAAAGGAAGGAGGGAAGGAAAGAAGGAAGGAAGGTGGGAAGGAAAGAAGAAAGGAAGGAATGGAGAAAGGAAGGAGAGAAGGAAAGAAGGAAAGATGGAAAAAAAGAGAAAGAAGAAGAGGGGGGAGAGAGGTTCCATATATAATCCTTTTTTGATTCTTTCCATATTGAAATGTTTGGGATTGTTAATGATTCTTAAGTTTATAACAAAAACTTAAATAAATAAAAAAGAATAATCCTATCAGAGGGCTGCTAGGTCACACAGTGGATAGAGCACTGGGCCTAGAGTTAGATTCCTCTTCCTGAATTCAAATCTGGCCTCAGGCATTTATTGGGTGTATGACCTCAGACAAGTCCCTTAATCCTGTTTGCTTCAGTTTCCTCATCTGTAAAATGAGCTGGAGAATGAAATGACAAACCACTCCAGTATCTTTGCCAAGAAAACACCAAGTGGAGTCACAAAAAGTCAGACAAGACTAAAATGACTAAACAACAACAAATTTCATCAAATCCTTGGGCAGCTTCTTCCTCTACATCCAAGGAATCAATGAATCAAAGAATAAATATTTATTAAATGCCATTATGTCCATGCCCTGGATTCTGGAGCTTACAAGTACAGTAGCAACTGTACGATATTGTTTCAGTCCACGCATCCTATCCCAGTGTGGCCTCTCTTGATTTCTTGATGAGCTAAGATAAATTGTCAAGCTCTTGGTAGTTTGATAATTTACAAGTACATGTTAGAAAGGAATCTTCAGAAAAGGAAAGTAATTATTTGCACACCACTGTGAAATTAAATCATAGAAGCACAGAATAGAAGAGATCATCTAGTCAAACTTTCTCATTTTGTAGAAGAAGAAACAAAGGCCCAGTGAAAGGAAGTGACTTGATCGAGGGCACCCAGTAAATTCAGAAGAGCTAGGATAAAAATCTAGTTCTTCTGAGTTCTAGTACTGTTATGACTGCACCAAAACTATTTCTCAGACACCCCTACTCATGACAATATTCTGTCTGAGTTTCAGCTAGCAGTATGGTTTACTAGGGGTTGCAGTGGATGGAGCACCAAGCCTGGAGTCAGGAAGACTCATCTTCCTGAGTTCAAATCTGGCCTCAGATACTTACTAGCTGTATGACCCTAGGCAAGTCACTTTAGTTTGCCCCAGTTTCCCCATCTGGAGAAGGAAATGAAAAACCATTCCAATATTGTTGCTGACAAAACCCCAAGTGGAGTCACAAAGAGTCTAATATGACTGAAATGGATTACTAAAATTGTAACTAGTAGAAACTACCCACCAGGGGCAAATTTATCTCAGAGAGGAGAGAAAACACTGTGCAGAGGATGGGTATTGGTATCCTTGATTACCATGTGGCACAATAATGATTATCTCTATCACTGGCTGTATGTCAGCTTAACTTCTACTTTAAATTTTGATTACAGATTAAGTTTTGATTGATTAACAGAGGGATTGGTATCACAACACAAGACAGTTCCATTGATAGGATAAAGTGGCCTGCCCCCTCAGAAAGTCCCATGAAGAGGTATTTCCTAACATCTCCAGAAGGCTGTGAGGTAAGGTGGTCACATCTCGGAGAAAGCATGGATGTTCACTTTCACTCAACTCCTAGAATGTTAGTGCCTGGAGTTAACCCCATTTGACAAGTGCTAGTTAAATTTCTTTGGATTTCCTAACAAAACAGTAATAGCTCATTGATCTGGCAATGTCAACCATCCAGAAAGATGATGGTGTGGAGATAGACTGGGGTGGGGTGGGGGGACCTAACCAGAGTAGAAGTAGAAAGGACATCTAAGCAATGTTCCCTCTGAAGTTTTTAAAAGTTGTGAGTGAATGATTATATAGCATTACCTGACATTCACGCTTCATGAGCAAGAAATCATAAAGACAGGGCGTCTATGTACCTCAGGTTTGCTGCTGTAATCAAAATTTCAAAGGAAGTTAAGCTGACATCCAGCCAGTGATAGAAATAATCATTATTGTGCCACATGGTAATCAGGCGTAAATAGTATGTGATTCACATAAATGACTGTACTGTAATTAGTAATACTTTTACACAGTCAAACCAAATTCTTAGTTTTCTCCTCTCACTTTTTAGTGTTTGAACATCTATAATCACTGTCAATGTGGACAAGGTTCCCCGATACCAAGTACATTTTAATCATCATCATTACTAAATACACGAACACACACTGACATTCACACATGTTCAGAGACAAAGGTCCTGGGTCTCACTCCCCAACATCTGGGGTTCCCTGGCCCCTGATCCACCCACACCCATCACAGGGCTTGAGGTTCCTGTATTTCGTACACATGCCCTTAGCAGTCCTCTCCTATGTCTCCCCCAGCTTCCTGGCCCACTGCACCCAAAGCAAAATTTCCTTCCTTATTGCTCTTTGGCTTTTGGTCCCAGAGGGCTTTAAAGCAAGAGATACGCTGGATCATGAGACTCAAATGAGTCAATGCATGAAAAGCGCTTTGCAAATTTAAAAAATACTCTTTTGATTGCCCTGTTATGGGGGCAGGAGAAAAAACTTGATATATTATTCTGTGAATGATAAGGAGGGGAGAAACAGACCCAGGGACACTGACAAAGAGGACTGGAGATGGCATATTAAGACTGCCTTTGAATTCAATGTATCTGGGAATTTGGGGAAAGAAGGACAGGAGAAAATTTTGTTGTTCAGTTGTTTTCAGTCATGTCCAACTCTTCGTGATCCCATTTTGGGGTTTTCTTTGCAAAGATACTGGAGTGGTTTGCTATTTCCTTATCCAGCTCATTTTACAGATGAGGAAACTGAGGCAAACAGGGCTAAGTGACTTGCCCAGGGTCACATAGCTACTAAGTGTCTGAAGCCAATTTGGAACTCAGGAAGATAAAAGTCTTCTTGACTCCATGCCCAGTGCTCTCTCCACTGAACCACCTAGCTGCCCTGAAAAAAGTTTATATTTGGTTTAAAGGATAGGGAAGGGAGAAGATGGCTGAGGCAACCTTAAGTGACTTTGAATAAAATAACATGTTTACTTTTAAACTCAGCATTCCTATAGCATGATTTTGAGAAGTCAGAAAAGGTCCCTAGGCCCCTTCTACTTAACTCCCTACCCCAATTTTACCACACATTTCTAGTGCCTTCAACTGCACAGCAGATAAGAAATAGAATATTTCAAATAACATTGAATTAAAGTCTACAAAGAGAAATTTTTTTAAAAAAAGCAAGTAGTGGGGGAAATGGTACATCGGTGAGTTTGGGTCAAAGTACAAATCTGATCAATGTTATTTTGTGAACAAAATGGGATTAGAAAGAAGGCAAGCCTTGGACAACTGGAGAGGGTAGAGATGCCACTGAGGGGAACAGAGCATGAAGGGAGGCTAGAAACACAAAAGACAAACTTTAGCAAATTTACAATTTCGCAATTGGTTGTACTACATGATCTCTGAGCTCCTTTCCATTTCTAATAATCTAAGAATTTTTAAATCTCCATGCTGGCTTGGCCCTGCTGATTTTCACATGCACAATTATAGATGATATGCCAAAGTTCTGAGTGACCTTTCTCACCTTAGCAGGAGTTGGAGTTTGGAGCTGTCAAATTATCTAGAATCATCATGATGTCCAAGACCTAAAGTCTATCTGAATTACTAATGGAAAGCAGAATTTACAGCATTTGACTCATATTGATTCTTATTTTCAGATACAATTCTAACAAGCTGGTGAGGACTGACAGAGGCTGGCTTACCATTAAAACAAGAAGTAGTAGCTTGGTAGCTGCTTACCTTATAAAAAGTTTAAAAATAAGCGTCCAACTTCAAAAACCAACCAATGGTTTGGGACCATTTAGTGCAGGGAAAAATAGCCCTTATGGGAGCCAAGATGGCGACCAGAAAGCAGTAACTGGCGTGAGCTCCCCACCAAATCCTCCAAAAACCTATAAAAAAATGGCTCTGAACCAATTCTAGAGCTGCAGAACCCACAAAGTGGCAGAGGGAAGCAGGGCCCCACCCCAGGACAGCCTGGATGGTC
>CM053622.1:233109352-233136952 GCA_028646595.1 Phalanger gymnotis | reverse complement strand
CATAGATGTTTAAAAGTAAAAAAGTTTTTTTTTTATGCAACTAGAAAATAAGATGCACAGGCAATGGGGCATAGAGATTTATCTTGCCCTACAAGAAAGGAAGGGAAAGGGGGATGGGAGGGGAATGGGGCAATGGAAGGGAGGGCAGACTGGGGAACAGGGCAACCAGAGTGTATGCCATCTTGGAGTGGGGGAGGGGGAGGAAATGGGGAGAAAATTTGTAATTCAAACGCCTGTGAAAATCAATGCTGAAAACCAAACATGTCAAAAATAAATTAAAAATTAAAAAAAAAATCCAGTTGGGAAGACAGGACAAATAAATAAAAATATAACATGTTTTCTTTTATTTTAATTTGATAATTGATTATAGAATAAAATGTTTAGGATATGAATGGCTATTTATAATGACATTCGTATGGTGCTTAAATTTTATACAGTGCTTTTCTCACCATAACCTTGTACATAGTACAAGTTTTATTTACATTTTACAAATGAGAGAACTTAAGCTCGGAAAAATAAAATAACTTACTAAAAAAAAAAAACAAGTAGGCACAAATACAGTAAGACAGAGTTGATGGAAGGTAACCTTAGAGAGGAAGGTTCCAGCAGTATAGGAGACCAGTACAGAATGGATTATTTTTACCTGTCTCAGAGGCCAATCCATGCACACTTAATACCTCAATAGTATAAAAAACCTATTCTCTGATATGTTCCATTACAGCTTTTCTAGCTGTTATACTTCATGGTAAACTTGGTAACAAGCAAAGTCTGATGACTGACTCCTTGCAGGGTACAATTGTGTGTCTCACTTTAGGGGAATAGAAATTAGTAAAAAGTAATTCTCTGGACCTCTCCCGATAACCTTAATATGAGTAACCGTTCCATTTGGGGGGTTACCTGAACAAAGCTCACCTGCTTTCCACCCTGCACCCTACATTGATTCATCAGAAATTTGTCTACTTTTATGTTACGGAGTCTTGTATGGAAAATAGCAGAATTCAAAATGAAGACCAGGTCCATTTGTGGTCATAAAGGCTTTGTTGATTGTCTACACTTTTCTCAAAGCCAACAAAACAAAACAAAATGAAACAAAAGCAAACAACCCTCTCTAAACCTTAGCAAATTAAAACTAAGCAAACTTATATGAAAGCTAGATGCTACTGAGGCAGATCTCCTCCACCATAAAGTTTTAACCAGAAGAAACAATCTTTTACTCCCATTTCCCATCAGCAAAGTATCTTCAGTATTATTGATAGTATTGTAATGGTACCTTTGCAAAGGGAGCTACAGATCAGTAGCTAGGATGGGAATTTCAGAGCAGAGCTATTTCTAATCTGTCAGTTGATTACCATATAACACAGTGTGACCAGAACCATTTGAAGCCTTCACAAAATGTTCCCTCCTGGGTGGGTGGATAATTCGCTTATTCCAAAGGAGTAAAAATGCTCATCTGACTTAAGGTTGCGTTCTATTTTAAAAAGTTAATGTGACAATGTTTACAATGATAGCAGTAATTTACAATGATAACTATAATTTGCAGTTATGTAGAACTTTGACTAAAAGGAACTTGAATCCCTTATTTAAATGTCCATCTCTCCATTCCATTTTGAAGGCCACGAGGGAATAAAGTTGAGATGTCATTTCTCATTTTTTCCTCCAGGGGAGATTAAAATTACTTCACCATATTTTAGCAGACTTTCTTGACAGGCATCTGGCTATTGATGAACCATCCTGCTTTCTTATTCCTCCTACTGAAATCATACCCTGAACTATCTTGCTTTCTTATTCCTCCCACTGAAATGATCTGACACTTTCTCCTTCCTTTTCCTCTCTCTTTTAGAGAAAGTCTGGATAAGCCCACAGATTCGCCTGAGCCATCCTCCAGGGAGCATCTCAATCCCTGATGCTCTCTTCAGGGCAGTCTGAATCACATTAAAAATGCAATGAGGAATTGATATACACCTCACAACTATGTAACACAGAGCTGAGATGCATAAATGCCATAGTTCTAGAACCTGGACAAGAGTACATTCTGGAGTTTCCAAGGCCCCAGAACCAATCACTGCAGTTGTTTGGGTCAGGTCCAAGATAACTTTGGGATGTTCTTAGATGGGCTTCCTTGAGACCAGAATGCCTCTGTTGTGTAGAGAATATATTAGAACAGTATTTCTTAGCCTGTGGTCTAGGAACATATTTTAAAACATTTCAATAACTATGTTTCAATAAATTTGGATTCCTTTGCAATAACATGTACTTTATTTCATTTATTTAAAAGCATTATTCTGAAAAAGACTTCACCAGACTTCCAAAGGAGTCTGTGATACACAAAAAAATTAAGAAACCCTTTTCTATTTAATTGTCAGAGGTTTGCAATGACTTCACTAGGCTCCTAAGGATACTAGTTCATGAGAACTAACCATATAGACATAAGAAACTGCCTTGCTTCCTAAGGAACCCTGATCCTGCAGGAGCAGATCAATCTCACCAAAGACACCTTGAGGAAGACCTGGAGTAGGGTAGACCTTAAATCACAGTTAGTGGCTCTTCTATCTCTGCAATTTCTTTTGACTGATCACTACATCTCAGAATTGGAGTAGTCTTCAGATGCCAACAAGTCCAATCTACTTGACCCAGAATCTCCTTTATCAATCAGTTGGCAGGTGATCATCCACACTCTACTTGAAGACCTCCAGGGAAGAGAAACTTATTTCATTATTAAGAGTTATTTCATGAAATTGTGAGGCAGTCCACATGTTGACTATTTTGTTATTGTAGTTAAACACTTGTTGGATTGGATTGGATTGAAATGATAGCATTTTAGAGCTGAGAAGGAGCATAGAGACTACCTAGTCCTAAATTGTACAGTATTTCTTTTCTCTGAAATAAAAGAAAAACTAGCTTAAAAAATGTTAGCAAAAATTTGTCATATTGTGCCATGTTGCATAGCTTATTTCCTATTCTAAAATTCTGCTGTATTGCTACCTATTATTTTACTAAAGTAACACAATAGATGAGAACAAATGACATGAAATAGATATTAGGTAATTAAAATGGTTTTCACTATTCTCTAGGACCTGAAAATTGACAATTCCTATTTATGTGTGCCTTTGATGGTAGTAAATCATTGCTAGTTTTATTGGTGAGCAAAAAAATAAGACTGTTACAGAATATTCTTGTTGGCTACACAGAGGTAATTCAACTGTTTAAAATGCTAAGTGAAAGAACTAAGATTTAGTATCGTAGAATTATAGACATGGAATTTGTGAAATCTTTAAAGTCCTTGTACTGAATTGACTCAATTTGGAGATGGAAAGGACCTCAGAGTTCATCTAATCTAGCCTCCTCGTTTTATAAATGGGGAAACTGAGTCCCAGAGGGGTTAAGAGACTTGCTTCCTATTTTCATACCTGGCTTGTTTCAAAGCCTCCTTGGTGCTTTTCCTGCTTCTACTTCCTTCCATGCTACTGGTTCTCTTTGGCCCCAGAGAGCAGAACTTGGAGCCATGGGGGAGAAGTTGCAAAGAGACAAATTTAAACTTGATGTCAGCAAATACTTCCTAACAATTAGAACTTTCCATAAGTGGGATGCGCTTCTTGGGGAGATGGGGGTCTCTAAGCAAAGGTAGAGGACCCGCTTAGGCATATCTTGGCCAGACTTTGGGGAGGTATAGATTGGATCATATGGCCACTGAGGTCCCTTCTAGCTCTAAAATTATCCCTCACTCAAAGTCAATTGCAAGCCATGTCATGCTAACAGAATGGGCCAATAATTTGTAGATGCCAGCACTACTGAGGATTCATACTTTTTGGTTCTTGATGGGCCTCAGAATGTCATACCAATTGAGTCTGAATATCAATTTAAAGATGACTCTTCCAGTTTTATCTTCTTTGGAGACAGAGAACACTGGATCAGTTCCCTTCTTATAATAACTCTTTACATACTTGAAGGTAGTAATTAAGTTGCTCATTAGCCTTTTTTTCCATACTAAATTACTCTTCCTCTCTTTTCTTTCTGCTAAAGACCCTATTTTATTTAAAGATCTCATTTTCCAACCTGTTCATTATTCCCATTGCTTTTCTCTGATCCTCCTCCAATTTCTCCACATCTCTTTTCAAATAGGAGTATAGAATTGTTCACAATACTATCATGGAGGCCTGGCCAGTGAAAAGTTATATATTGCGACTATCATTTTTTTTGCAGGGGGGAAGGCAAGACAATTGGGGTTAAGGGACTTGCCCAAGGTCACACGGCTAGTAAGTGTCAAGTGTCTGAAGCTGGATTTGAACTCAGGTCCTCCTGCCTTCAAGGCCGGTGCTCTACTCACTGCACCACCTAGCTGCCTCTACCACTCTTCAAAAGACCAATTTCCAGCCTCAAGGGACACTGACATAATGTGTGGCTATGAGGCATAGTACATGTTGATACTTTATTTTCCACAGTTTCTTGGATACCTCAAAGAACTTTTTTAGTCTTTGTATAGTAACTCAATTATATTGTAGTTTACAAGTAAAGAAACTAAGACTAGTTGATTTACCAGTGTCTCCTAAACAGGGTGGGGCAAACCCAGAGACTAATTGCAGACTTTCCATATCACCTGTGGGATAGCCTGAAATTTTTTTTTTCCATTTTCTAGGTAATTTGGGGGGTATTGGCAAGAATTGTATTGTAAAATTATATTACAAAATTAAAAATTATACTCCTAGATAAGCATGAGCAGAATCCTTCCATAGTGATATATAGAGTTTGGTTCTGCCGTGGTCTATCACTGACCACGCCAGAAATAATAGATCTATGATTCCTTATTTGTTGTTGAGAGTCCCTACTTCAACCAAAAGACCTTGGGTCCTGGAGACAAAGCAATAACCAATAATGATATTTGAATAAGGCAGCTCCAAATCTGAATATCAGCTGTAAAGATGAGCTAGCAAAAGAGCAGTAACCAATGGGTTTTTGCAAGGATGTTACAAAGATGAAAAGGGCTGATAGTAAAGTCTTATCATTGTCAAAGGGTTTTTTTCACATGGGGCTTCACCTAACCAGTATCAAAGAACTAAGCATCTTATTATTTATTAAATACTAGAGCTAAGTGGTAGAAATATAAACTCTGTGCCATTTCCAAAATTGCCAGTTTCATTTTGTGAGTAACTCTGCGAATGGGCCTCAATGGGCCTCTGCGAATAGCTAAACTTAAATCATTTTGATGAAACAGTAGTCTGACTTTGTAATTCTGACGTGGCCAGTGCAAAGAACAAGCAGATAGGAAGATGTCTATTTTGAGAAGAAGACTCGTTTCCTCTTCAGTCACAATGCAAAGGTTGCTATTTGTTTCTCCAATTCCAAAACTATTGCAATATTCACAAATCTTTAGAGCAAGTTAAAGAGGCAGGGAACCCTCCCTGGGAGGCTAAGTGATCCCATCACTCAACTGCCTACACTTTCCTTTTGAGACATCTAGGCCTACATGAATAAGATTTACATAGTTTAATACATATTAATAACTATTTTAATACTCGATAAACCTTTCATGTAATACTTCCCCATCACTTCAGTCTTTAGCTCAGTGAGAACAAAATGAACTCATCACTTGGCAAGCCTTTGGAATCCCACTGAGGCTCTGTCTTTTTAGCAATAAACAAGAGTTTTGGAGAACAAAAAGATACATACAATTGGAAAAAACAATATAGGGAACTGGATTTTATTCTTTATTTCTTCTTTATTAGCAACTTTGTTTTTATGGATTTCCTATCTGACCTGAACACTGATGGGTTTTCCAATAAGTTAGGTTCCCTTTAGGATCTTCCTCTTCTTCCCTCCCTCCCTCCTTCCCTCCCTCCTTCCCTCCCTCCATGCTTTTCTCTGTCTCTGTCTCCTCCCTCTGTCTTTGTCTCTATCTCTGTCTGACCCTCTTTCCATGTATGAGTATATTCTGTCTCTTTCTCTGTCTCTATTTCTCCTCACCCCCCCTTTCAACTCCCTCCCTCCTCTATCCATTAAGCAGCCTATATGTCTCACTCTTTTAGAGAAAGGGGAAAGAAGGTTGAGGCCAAATAGCACATTTCAATTTGGAAAAACTTGCCTTATGTTGGTACAGACTCCTTACCTAGAAAATGGAAATTATAAGAGCCTAGTGACCAAAGTGAGAAAGAAACCACTTTTCAGGTATAAGCCTCAGACATTTTAAGGATCATTTGTATTATTTCCCCCAAAATTTATTCATCGTTATACCTATCAACTTGTTTTCAAAATATTCAATACTAGAAATTAAACATAGAGCCTATCACAACTAGACACAGTACCGCCCTCTGAATTTATTATAAGTAAATCACCATTTAATGATATTAAACTCATTATCTGCCTTAAATGATGGAAATTCTGGGATACTTTTATAGAATAGATTGGAATGGAGTCAGCATGAAAAGTCTTTTCATAAGCTTCCACATTTCCTTGTTTTTCATAATCTCAAATATGAAAATCCACACTCATACCTTTTACAGCACAGAGAATGGCAAATTCTGCCAATTCAGCTTTAGTTTTCCATCCTATAGGTTCTTAATACTTTAAAAGGCTTGGAAATATTTTCAGGTACTGGAACATCAAAGGCTCCTTAATAATGTCTGGATAATTTCCTCTTGTTACTATTTTATAGCATAGAAAAAGTGGAAAGAACAATATATAGGCTAATCAAATCTACATTCCTGACCAACCTTGGGACAAATTGAGTTTTTTTGCCAATAAAATGGGTTTCTCAGAGTAACATTGTGCCTGTAGGCCAAGTATACATTTTCCCTTGGTTTCCAGGGTGGGTGACAGTAAGTACCAGCCATTACCTGCTCTTGACACTGACTACTGGTTTAGTATTAAGAAAAATTTGCCTGGCCTATTTTGTTGGGTCTAATGCAGTCCTTTTAGAAAGCCTAGTCTTATTTCCAAAAATAGTATTGTATGAAAGCTAAAACCACAGGAAACATAGATATTTGGAGATGGGACGCTGAAATCATCAGAGAGAAAGGAAAGCATTGAGGGCAGTTGTTTTGTTTGCAGATACTTGATTTTTAGCGACTTACTGAGCCAACTTTCACAGAAGAGAACCACTGTGTCCCTTACTTCTAGGAGGACAATCAAATTTCATTAAAATAAATGATCCTCTTTGCTTAGAATGCTGCAGTAAGTTAGAGAAGGGATATTAATGAAAATGAAGTCCTTTGGACAATGGAGGATTAAATTTCAAGACATCATGTCTTGGCTGCACATATGAATGTAGTTCATGGAATGTCCATTATCAGAGGACAAAGTACCACAAGCGGAGATGACTATGTACATATATATTTTCAAAAAGGTAAACAAATAAAGACACTATCTACATTTACCTACTCTGATCCCAATTGGCTGCAAAGAGCAAAAGGATCTTCCTGCCATAGTGATCTCTCTTTTCCAGTACTCCAGGGAATCCGTCAATCAAAGCCCGCTTGATTCCTGGGTCATCAGCCTTGAAGTTTTTGAACATGTCCAGGTTTAGTTGGCGATACTGGAAGTACTGAGCCAGTAGTCTAAAGGCATCTGTTTGGTGAAACTTCCTGGCTCGAAGAAATCTCAAGATGAAGGCATCATCTGTACGTAAAAATCCAATGTCAGGTCTGGTGATGATCATGTCCCGGACTTGCTGAATATCCTGATGTAATATATCTGGATTTTCGTTCAGTTCCAGACGAGCTTTCTCTATAGTCTCTGGACTGAGTCCAGCTTGTAAATGGGTCATCTTTGCTGAATCTCCTTTTCCAGGGCTTAATTTCTGATATTTTAAAAGGAAAGGGACTGATCCCATTCAAGTGATAGTTTTCTGGAAGCTTGACCCATTCAGGAGCTGCTTCACTGCCAAGCTGTTTCAGAGAAAGACAACTAGAGGGTCTTTTTCTTATTCTTGGAAAGCAGTAGGACATTCAGGCCATATATGGTGGTCTCCATCCAAAAGGGAAGCAGAATTTATGCCATCTTTCTCTACAAAACAAATCCATAAAAATTTATGACATAAATCACACCACAGAGAAGATACAAAGAAAATCTGTATGAGTGAATTTCTGAGCTCAGTTCTGAAAACTTATTCCATTACACTGTGCTTCTGATTAAGTATTCACAGAATAAGTGCCAAATTATCTTAAAATGAGAGTATTTAGCATAATTTTGTCATTGACATCTTGCATCTATAATATGCAAGTATTTGAAATATATTTGATGAATTTGTAATTACATGGAACAGTTAGCAATAGAGATGTAAGATTTGATTAGCATTAGATTGTTCTTTTATTAATTGGTCTAAAAAACAATAAGAGAGGAGAAAAACTAATTTGCCATATGTGGGACTGTCCTTAGTCCAAAGATATGGCAGGAGAAAAGGTAGGTGCCTTATAATACTTCATTTTGCCAAACAGAAATATCTCTCAGAATTATGATTCTCAAAAAGTAACAATAAAAATAGTTTATAATACAAAGAGAATTCAATCTAGTGGAACAAACACTTAATTGGGTTCAGAGGACTTGGGGGTGAATCCTTGCTCTATTATTTGGGATTTGTTAAAGTCTTGTGGGAAGGGGATTGCCTCACTAATTAATAGATTCACTTTTCTTCAGGAGAGGAGTCCAAACTATGGGGTTAGTGCTACAGGTCTTACAGCTGAATAGGACACTGAGGTTAAGGTGGGCTTCACCAGAGGGGAAAGATAATTGTATTGATTGTTTATGGCCTATTGTGAGTCCTTTGTTTTCTACTTTGGCAGGGGAGGGGTTGAAACAAATGCTGTCTGTACCCAGTACCCATTGCACTCAAGTGCTTGGATGAGAGCATGTGCTTTTACCCATGTCTGTGGAGATCCAGACATGAGCTAGTATTATGAGATTTCTCAAAAGAAATTGTGGGTGGGGAAAAATAAACCAAAATGATGTGATTCTTTGAAGGCCCCCTCCCCCAGGATTAAATCTATTCTGTACAAGCCTGGAGCTCAAGTTACAAGGTCATGAGTTACTTAAGAACAAACATTTATCCTCTCCCAGGCATACATCCTGGAAGTTCTGAAGAACAGAAGAAACATTCAGGGTGAACAAACTGGGAAATGTAATTATGTTTCCTAATTAAAGCTTTTCTGGCTTAGTGGCATCAACAGCACGAGGAAGAATTTCCATTCCCAGCCTGTTTTGTGACTGGTGTTTTCCGACTCTCCCAAAACTATCTCAAGAGAGGAAATTCTTTCTTCTTAGCTTGGGGACAACTGTGATTTTTCTGAAGATAGGAAGTCCCCTCCACTATTTCCATATTATTTTATAGTTAGGCTGAGGAGGTCTAGGGCACAATGAAAGTTTTAGGCTTGCTTTTTTGGCTAAAATAATGGGGAAAAGCACTTTTATTTAGACTTGACAATGAAGACTGTATATAGTGATATTACATGCCATGTGCAAACTAATCACTGAATAAAGTCTTAGGTCTTAAAAACTTTGAAAAATATATAAGTTCAGATATCAAGAATAATGTGGAGTTAGAGCTGCTATAAACTAGGATGTAGTGGCAATATATGTGTATGTGCAGATAAATGACATTTCCCGCCACCCTCATGCTACCCCCATACTCTTGAACTGACATGCTAGTCATAGATGGGATAATTCAGACAGGACATTATCTTCTTATCCTACTTGGGTGATAAATGTTTTTTTCTGGTAGTAGGATCTTTACCTTTCTGCCTCTGAAAGGCCCAAATAGCTTTTTAAACCTTTACTATTCCCCCATATGATTCACTTTTATCTTTTCTCACTTAAATGTGGTCAAACTACCATGAGTCTATTTCTATTATTTTTCTATTCATTTTAAAACACTCTTACATGCATTTTTATTTTATTTAGTGATTGTAGGAGTTAGCATCCAGAGAAGAAGGGAAAAGGACCTTACAATATGCCTTGATAATATGCCCTCCAGATTCCCAGGGATTTCTACTTTTCCTGCCAATGTGACCTTAAATAACCATCCTTATCATCTGTGCTTATAGCTGCACCCTTAGGATCACTGTACCTTAAACCCTCCTATATGTGTTATCTCCTCCATTTAAAATAAGATTTCTTTAAATTATCTTGATTTTCTATTTGTGTCCCCATCACTTAGCACAGTCTCTGGAACACAGTAAATATTTAATAAATGGTTTTCTCATGAATATGATTCATTTGATAGCATTTATTGAATAGCCTTTTTTTCATTCAATGATGAGAAAATTCATTCAATAGGGTTGTCCCTTGAGTATTTTCTCATGGTCCCTGAAAACCTTAGATAATAAAAAGAGTGCTTAGATGGGGAGGAAACAGATTTCTCACTCCATTGTTTAGAAAACATAAGATTTTAGACTGGGAAGGATCTTAGTGTAGACTAGTTAAGTCTTCTAATTTTACAGATGACAAAGTTAAGGACTAGAGAAGTTAAGTGATTTGCCCAGTGCCATACAGAAAGTTGGTAGCAGAGATGGAATTTGCATCCATGACTTCTGACCCCCAAATGAATCCTTGTTCCACTACCATGCATATTTACCAGCTGTGTGACATTGGACATGTAATTTAACGTTTCAGAGTCTTGAGTGCCTCATCTTAAAAATAGAAAGAAGAATATCTTCATCTTCTTGAACACAGGAACTGGACCGGAAAATCTCTTGAAGTTTCTTCCATCTTTAAGAATGGTATTTCTACTTTTCAGTCACTTCTCAGGGGAGCCTGTTTCATTGCATGATTGCTCTTACATTATGGTTTAACTTAACTCTGGGTTTTCCTTTCTTGGTTTTGAGTCTGTTCAAAATTTGCTGCCTTGTATACTCTACTACATCCTGCTAAAAATGCTGCAGATATAGTCTGATTTCCCCTCCTCTATACAGGATTGGGAGGGGAAAAGAGAGGTGAATCTGCAGCATTGTTGTTGCTGTTCATCCTTCATTCTCAAAGAAAACCAATTTAATCACAAAGGTAATGTCTTGACTTTACACATCTATTGGCTATAAGTGAGGCCAAAGTCATCAGCCTGAAGTCAGAGGAAAAGCAAAGACAAAAAGTACAATTAGAACCAATGTATGTGCTGTCACCAAGTGAGCTTTCCCTCAGGCAAGGTGCCACAAAACACCGTCCTTGGCTCAGAATAATGGCTGTTAGTTAAATAGAAGCCTGTAGGCCTGATGTATGGAAAAATGCTTAATGCGTAGAGCTATCCGAGAGCAGAATGAGCTACCTTAGGGGGTAGTTAGGTTCCCCCTCTCACTAAAAAGCTTTAAACAACAGCTAACCGTTCACTTTTGTTGCATTATTGAGGAGATTCTTACTCAGGTACAGAATGGACTTGATGGCCTCTGAGCTCCCATTCTACCTTTACATTAAATGATAGCAGAAAGACTTGGGATCAAAAGTCTTGTATTTAAATACTTATTAGCTACATGGCCTTGAACAAACAACCTAACCTTTCTGAGCCTCATTTTCAGAATCTGTAAAAGGGGCATAATAGTCCTTGCAGCCCATATCTTATGGCATTATAAGAATCCAATGACATGATATCTGTAAAAATTCTTTGTACACATTTTATGTACCATATAAATGTGCTTCATTATTGCTGTTTTGTCCCCTGACCTCTTGAGCTACTGGGATTTCGAGCTGATTCATGTTGCTATCGCAAGGGTAGAATATGGCCTTTGACGTTAAGATTAACAACAGATGCAGCAGTTCATGAGACTGGACAGATGCGAGAAATTGGAGTTATAACTAGTGTAAAATCCTAATTTACTGAAAATCAGATCCCTAATTAGACTCCATTACTCACTGTGGGAATAATTGTGAGTTACTAATGTGTATTTTCTGCTTGGACTTTCCTGATCAGGCATGGAAAACTCTCTCACATGGGCATGGTAAGTCCAGCTTGGCAAAAGCTTCAATGTAACACACCTGCTCCTCATGAGATCTCAGCTTTTTAAAACCTTGGAACTAAGCCTAATTAACATCTACATTTTTATCTTATTTTGTTTATGAATCCTAGTATCAACAGCTCAATCATTAAACATTTATTAAGAACCTACTATGTGCCAACAACTTTGCTAGATGCTAGAGACAAAGATGAAATGAAATAGTCCTTGTCTTACAGGAACTTATAGTCTATCAAGGGAGATAGCATGTATATAAATAAGCATATAAATAGCAATAACAATAATTTCTTTTATATAGCACTTTAAGTTTTGCAAAAGCTTTACAAATATTTTTTCTCATAATAACTTTGGGAGGTTTTACTATTATTATTATCATAACCCCCATTTTACGGATGGAGAAACTGAGACAGTGGTTGTGTGATTTGCCTGGATCACAATCTAATAACTGCCATTTACCAGATTTGAACTCAAATCTACTTGGCTCCAGATTCAGCACTCTATTTACTGCACCAACTTGCTTCCTCTAAACTACATACAAAATAAAAATAAGGAAAAAATTTTGATGGGAGGGCATTAGCCTCTGGGGTATCAGGAAAAGTTTCATACCAAAGGAGTTGTTCAAGCACAATGTCAATAAAACCAAAGGATTCTAAAAGTAAAGGTGAAATGAATGTGTATTCCAGGTAGAGGGGCAATCAGGGAAGAGGTGAAAAGATGGAATGACATTATATGAGGAATAATAAAGCCAATTTGAATAGGAGAGTGTGAGAAAAGAATTTGAAGTGATATACTAGAAAGAAAACTGGACAGCACTGGATTTGTAGTCAGAGGACTTGGGATTGAACCTTGGCTTTTCTGGATTTGAACTCAGGTAAACTAGGTTTGAGTCCTGGTTCTACCGCTGCCTATTTGTGCAGATAAGATTCTGTAGGCAAAATTTTATCCTCTCTAACGCTCTGTTTTCTCAACTGTGAAGTGAAGCAACTGGAATAGATGATCTCTAATGTCCCTTACACCTTCCAATGGTATGTCCCTATTGACTATGAATCAGAAGATTTGGGTCCCAGAATTGTAGGTTTGGAAGAGATGTTGAAAACCATCTAGTCAAATCTGCACCTGACCAAGGATCTTCTATACAATGCCAAAAAGAAGTAGTCATCTTTCCTTTGGTTGAAGAGGAACTTACTTCTTCCAATGGCAGTCCATTCCACTTTCAGATAGATCTAATTGTTAAGAAACTGACCTGTATACCAGGCCAAAATCTGCCTTTCTGAAATTTTTACCCAGAATGTAGTTCTGCCCTTTGGGACCAAAACAAAACAAATCTAGTTCCTTGCAGACTTTTATGTAACATCCCTTCAAATGCTTCATAACAGTTGTCAAATGTCTTCTAAGTTTTCTTTTATCCAAGCTAAACAACCTACGTTGGTTCAGCTAGTTTTCAAGGTCATTCTAGTTACCCTCCTATGAATGCTTTCTAGCTTATTAATGTCCTTCCTAAAATAGTATCCAGAACTAAATACAATATTCCAGAGGCATCCGACAAAGGCAGAGTACAGTGTGACTATTGCTTCCCTTGTTCTGAACATTTTGGCTTTCAGTGGCTTGGGTGCCATATCACACTGTTATCTCATTATAAGCTTGCTATCCACTAAAATCCTCAGATCTTTTAAAGACAATTTCCATCTATCCACGCATTCCCCAATGTGTACTTAATGAAATTGACTTTTAAAATTCAGGTGTAAAATTTACATTTCCCTCTTAAATTTTGTTTTCTTGTATGTGACCCAATATTTTAGCCTGTCTAGAACTTTGTGGTTCCTGCCTCTGATATCCAGTGTGTGGCCAAGCCCTCTAACTCTGTATCACCTGAATATTTGATATGTATGCCATTTATGACTTCAAGTTTTTGATTTTAAAAAATTAAGCAATGCGGGGCAAATCACAGATCCCTGGCACACTCCATTAGAAATGTCCCTCTCAACTGCCATTGAATCATTGAATGACTGTTTTGGTTCAGTCTTTCGACCAGTTCTGAATTCATCAAAGTATGCTGTCTTCTAACTAACACTCATTGTTTTCCCTAAGAATAGCATGAAAAAGTTTTGTTAGATGTTTTGCTGCAATCTAGGTATACTATATCTGCAATATTCTTCTGCTATATGTCTAGTAACTGTCGAAAATGACATTAGTGTGGCATGATGATGTTGTCTCTTTGTGATCATCATTTCCTTTTCTAGGTGTTTACTAATGATTCTTTGACTAATACATTCTATAATTTTGCTAGGAATTCAAGTCAAACTCACTGTTGTTTAAATGAAAGATTCTACCCTTTATCCTTTCTATTTTGAAAACTAGGACATTTATGCTTCTCCAAGTCCTGTGGAACAACTTCCCCTCTTCACAGACTTTTAGCGTCAATGGCAGTGGCACTACCCTCTCATTTGCCAGCCATTCCAAGTCCAGCCAACTATATTTATTAAGTGCCTGGTATGATACAGGCACTGTGCTAAGCAGTGGTAAAACAAAAAAGGTGGTGGTGGTGGGGATAGTCTCTCCTCTCATAGATCTCATGTTTTAATGGGAGAGACAATTTACAAACGAGCAACTATATACAAACAAGATGTATTCAGGATAAATTTTAGATAATCTCAGATGGAAGTTATTAGCATTGAGACAGAATAGGGACCAGGGAATTCATGAGGCAGAGATAAAGAGGAAGAGAATTCTAAGCATAGGAGACAGACAGTGAAGATGCACAGAATCAAGGGGTGAAGTGTCATACAAATGAAGGAAGGAAAAAAGGAAGGAAGGAAAGAATGAGGGAGGAAAGAAGAGGAGGGAATAAAAAAGGAAAGAAGGAAAAAAACTAAGGAAGGAAAGAAGGAAGAGAGATAATAAGCATTTATTAAGTGCCTACTATTGCCAGGACCTTTGCTAAGCACCTTAAAAATATTATCTCATTTGATCCCCACAACAACCCTTAGGTTATTATCATCCCCATTTTACAGATGAGGAGATTGAGACAGACAGAGGTTAAGTGACTTGCCCAAGGTCACACAACTAGTAAGTTTCTGAGGCTGGATTACAATTCAAGTCTTTCTTCCTCCAGGTTCAGCATTCTATTCACTGTGCCACTTAGCTACCTCTAGAACAGCAAGGAGACAAGTGTCATTGGACCTTAAAGTATGTGATGTTAAGGTATTAGAAGACTGGCAAGATAGGTGGGGAAAAGATTATGAAGAGATAGGAATACCAAACAAAAGGTTTTATATTTGACCCTGAAGGTGATAGGGAGTTAGTGGAGTTTTCTGAATGGGGAGTGTGCGCTTTATGAAGACTAATTTGACAGCTGAGTGGAAGATGGACTGGAGAGAGAAGGATCTTGAGGCATGGAAACCAATTAGAAGGCTATTAAAATAATCCAGGCTCGAGGTAATAAATGCTTGCTACCAGTGTGTTAGCAATGTCAGAGGAGAGAAGGGGGTATATACAAGAGATGTTATGAAGATGAAAATAACAGAACTTGGCAATAGATTGGATATGGAGGGTGCGAGATAGAATAAGGAGTCAATGATGACAGCTAGGTTTCAATCCTAGGTAACCAGGAAGAGAGTGGTATCTTTAAAAGTAATAGAGAAGTTAGGAATAGAAAAGGATTTTGGCAGTGGGAAGATAATGAGTTGTTTTGGACATGTCATTTGAAATGTTTATTGATATTTGGTTCAAGGTATCTAATAGGCAGTTGGAGATATGAAATTAGAAGTTAGGAGAGAGGTTTAAGCTAGATAAATTGAGCTGAGACTTACCTGCATACAGATAATGATTGAATCTATGGAAGCTAATGAGATCACCAATTGAAACTGTATAGATGGAGAAGAGAAGAGGGACCAGGATAGAATCCTGTGGGATACCCATAGTTAGTGAATGCAGTATGAATGAAGACCTAGCAAAGGAGTCTAAGAAGGAGTAGTCAGACAGATAGGAGGAGAAAGGTGCAGCAAAAACTTAGGGAGGAGAAAGGATACAGGAGAGGGTAATAGCATCAAAGGCTGCAGAGAGATCAAGAAAGATAAGGATTGAAAAAAGGCCATCAGATTTGGTGATTAAGATGTCATTAGTAACTGGATAGAACAGTTTCAGCTGAATGATGAGGTCAGAATGAAGAACAGAAAGGAAGCAGAGGCATTAATTATAGATGGCCTTCTCAAGGAGTGTAGTCACAAAAGAAGGAAAGATTAAGGTCAAGAGATAGCAGGGATGGATGAAGTATCAAGCAAGGCTTTTGTGAGGATGGGCGACACATGGTGTTTCTGTAGGCAATAGAGGTGCAACCAGTAGACAGGGACAGGTTGAAGATTAGTGAGAGTCTAGGGTCTATAAGAGGAGAAATCTGTTGGAGAAGATAGGAGGGAATGGGATTACTTGTACAAATAGAGAGGTGCACTTTCAATTCACTGAGATGTCATTATCCAGGCTTCCTACCCTGATAATAGAAGAGATCATCCCAACTTTTCAAAAACTAGCTATGTAACCTTTAGGAATTCAATAAACCTCCCTGGCCTTAGATGTCTCTTCTACAATTTAAGGAAAGGTGGATAAGGAAAAGAATTTGACCGTGATTTCATTGGTAAAAACAATTTTCTCATGAGAGAATTTCCTCTACCAATGCCACTTGGCCCCTTTCCCAAAATTTTGCTCACCTAGAGCACTGATTCATTATGTATCTTGCTCTGGTTCACATCTCCTGTGTGGCTCAGAGATGGGACTTGAACTCACGGTTTCCTAACTCCAAGGCCGGCTTTCTAGCCATTACACCCCACTGCTTCTAATAAGAAAGCTCAATAATAGTATCTTACCCTATAGTTGCAGCATAACACAATGAAATGAGCCCAGGATTTAGAACAAAAGATCTGGTTTCTGATCCTCAACTGGCTCCGATTTACCTAATCATGTGCCTATGGAGAAGTCCCTTAATCCGGGCTTTGATTTGGTCGTTTCTAAAGTAGGGGTGGGGGGAGAGAACTGGACTAGGTGACTAATGAAGTTCTAACCAGCATGAAATCTCTCAGCCTAGACAAAACTATTTCATGGTGCCTTACAGTTTATGAGGCATGGCAATAGGCTTTTCAGCTGAAGGGAATCAGCACAAATGGGGCCAGAGAAATTAAGTGAATTGCTTAAAACCACATAGTTAATAAGGAGATGAGCTAGGACTTGGGATTAGGGTTAGGAGCCAAACTCCAATGTTCCCATTTTTAGGCCAGGAGTCTTTCCCCTAGGGACAGCTAGGTGGTGCAGTGGATAGAGCATTGGGCCTGGAGTCAGGAAAAACTGAGTAAAACTCTGGCCTCAGACACTTACTAACTAGGTGACCCTGGGCAAGTCACTTAACCCTGTTTGCCTCAGTTTCCTCATCTGCAAAATGAGCTGGTGTAAGAAATGGCAAACCCTTCCAGTATCTCTGCCAAGAAAACTCTAAATACAGTCACAAAGAGTTGGTCAGACTGAAACAATTGGACAACAACCAGTATCTTTGCCAAGAAAACCCCAAAATGAGGTCACAAAGAATTGGGCATGACTGAACAACAATTTTCTCCTATACCAAGCTATCTTTCTTCCCTTGACTTTCACAATAACCCTCTGAGGTAGGCAGAGGAAGTAGTGGGAGGGAAATAATTTTCTTCTATAGCATTCTTCCATCACAATGCACTTTGTGTTGCTTCATTTGATCTTTGTGACAACTCTGCAAGGTTGGTACTGAAGGTATTATTATCCTCATCTCATAGATAAGGAAACTGGAACATAGATCACATTGGGTGATTTGCCCAGTATAATACAGATAAGATGGTTTCTGGGCCCTTTCCATTTCTAACATTCTTTCATCCTTTGACAACATTTTCACAATTCCAATAATCCTTTAACTTCTTACTGAAATTTAAGCGATATACTCATTTGTTCACTGAGGAAATTGATTTCTCTCAGAGAAGGTTCCTGCTATATCAAACAGGTACACTGTTGCTACTTTCCTGACATTCTTATTTATGTAGTAAAGAAAGTCACCAGCTTTAAAACTGGCTGCCTTATTCCTAGGTTATCTTTGACTATTTTTGTTCATCCTTAATGTGTTGATTTCTCAAGTAAAGCAGGAAGTCAGAGCCCTTGATCTTCTTTTTCAAGGACTGCTACTCTGTTCCATCTGGCACCACACCAAGCACACAGCGGGCGTTTGAGATCTACTTGTGGACCTAATGAGATATTTTAGGCAGATTCCCATGATCCTAAAGATCCAGATCTTGTGTTGCTACCAAACAACACAGTGACTGATTGCTGGGGTGGAGGGCACAAGCAGAAAGTGAATCAAGATCATAAAATCAGAGACATGGAACTAGAAACAGCCTTAGAGGTTATATAGTCCCAGTTCCTTATTATACAGAGGAGGAAACTTAGGTCTAGAGTCAGAAACTGACAAGTCCATGGCCAAGAAGCCAACAGGTGCCTGAGACAAGATTGCCTCCCAGATATTCCTGCCTCTAAACCCAGCACTATATTCTCTCTACAACATACTACATGTCATAGTAGACATAGACTACTATTTATGACAATTCCCAGACTCACATGATGGAACTACAAATTGGGGTTGGACAATATATAGGAGAAGGAAGAATAGAAGGAAAAGAGGGAGAGAAGATGAAGGCAGTAAAAGAAAAGAAACAGGAGGAGCAGATGATTAAGATGATGTTATACATGTTAAATCCTATCATTTTAGAAGCACCAAATTCATGCTACATTCCAATTTCCATTTTTTCAACCTATTGCCAGTCAATTCAGTTTGATCCTACAAGAATCATTAAATACATACCATGTGTGTAATGCTACTAAGTGTGCCTGGAGGAAATACAAGGTGTAAATAAGACAGGGTCACTTCACTCATGGAGCTTAAAGCAGAAGAAGAGGATATAAACATAAAAATAGCTAGCTGTCATACTTCAGAATACCTAATAAATCCATAAAAATATGCAAAAGGTTATGTGAAATCCCAAGGGGAGAGTGATTACTGATGGAGGATGCGGAGAAGGCTTCATGGAATAAATGGAATTTGAGTAGGGCTTTAAAATATAGGGAAAAATTCTATGGGCGAAGAATGAGAGACAGAATGTTTCAGACATAAGAAACACTGTGGGGGGGGGAGCCATAAAGGTGGGGAAACTGAGGCATTAACAAGTATGTATAAGTGCACAAGTAGTACTTAAATAGCTATAGGTTGTTATTAAGATAGAAAAGTAGGATGTCAACTGACCTTGGAGGTCCTCAAATGCCATGCTAAGGAGTTTGAACTTTAAATAAAAGAGAACTAGAGGAGGGTATTGAAGAGAAGTGATGTGACCAGATGCAAGCACAAGATAGTTATGGTAGTGGTGTGATATGAGGTTTGGAGGCAAGAGAGAATAGAAGTGGGAAGATTTGTTAGGAGCCTACTGTAACAGTCCAGGTAATAATATTCTATATTAGAGTGGTGGCAGCGAGAACACAGAACAGAGGGCAGATATGGACTGCAAGAATCACAGAATTTGAAAGACTGACCTTACCTCAGTCACCACATAGGCCAACCTGTACTCCAAATCAATTCCCAAATGGAAACAAGAGGTCATTCAGTCTCTGCTTGAAGATCTCCAAGAAGGGGAAACCAACCACCCCTCGAAGTAGTCCATTCCACAGCTCTAATTGTTGGAAGTCTTGCCTAATGTTAAGCCTGAATTTGCTTCTTTGCAACTTCCCTTACATTGCTCTTTATTCTTTCTAATCCCTCCTTGACCTGCTATAGAGCCATGCTGTTCTCCAGGAGTACTTTCTTCTCCAGGCCAAATGAAGTCAGTTTATCAACTGGTACTGACATAGCATGTACTCTTTTACTATGCTAGTTGCTTTCTTCTGGACACTGTCCAATTTATCAATGCCCTTCTTAAGTCATGAAACCTGTAAGAGAACGCTATTCTCCAAAAGAGATCTGAAAACAACGGGGTAGAGAGGAATGACTATTCCCCTATTCCTGAAAGCCATGCCTCTCAGTATACCCCAATATTGCATTGGCTTTTTTTGGCTTCCACATTACACTGTAGATTCATGTTGAATTGTCAGTCCACTAAAACTTCCATCTAATACATATCTCCCCCATTGTATACTGTGTGAAGTTGATTTTTGGTGCCCAAATAGAAGACTTTCCAATTATCTTTACTGAAATTTATCTTATTACATTCAACCCAATATTCTAGACTATCATAGATTTTTTCAGATCTTGACTCTATCATCCAATGTGTTAGCTGCTCTTTCCAGCTTTGTATTACCTGCAAATTTAATGAGCACAGCACCTATGCCTTTATCTAATACTTCGGTAAATATGTTAAATAGCACAGATCCCTAAGGTGCTCTACTGGAGACCTGCTGTTATTTTGACATTAACTTATTAACAACTACTCTTTGAGTCTGGTCACCCAACCAATTATGAATTCATGTAATGGTACCTATCTTCTCCAAAAGAATAGTATGAGATACTTTATAAGGATGGCGAGAGGGAAGTAAGAAATAAGCATTTATAAGCACCTATTTTGGGCTGGTGAATTTTGTGCTAAGTGCATTATAAATATTATCTCATTTGGTTCTCACAATGACCCTGGGAGGCAGGTGCTGTTATTATGCTGATTTTACAGTTAAGGAAACTGAGGCAAACAGAAATTGAGAGACTTGTGTAGGACCAAACAGCTAGTTAATATCTAAGGCTAGATTTGAACTTGTCTTTCTGGTTTGAGGCCCAGGGCTCTACCCATTGTTCCACTCAGCTGCCTTATTTGTCAAAAAGCTTTTCAAAATAGCTTTGCAAAATCTAGGTAAGCTGTTTACATAGCAATTAAAGGTATTTACTAGTTTAGTAAACTGAACAAAAAAGAAATGAGGTTAGTCTGGCATGACCAATTCTTGATAAAGCCATGCTTACTCTTTTCATTCACCATTTCCATTTTTAAATATTTACTAACCATCTCTTTGAAGATCTCAAATTCTACCATGAATCGAACCTATAGTTGGCAGCTTCTGCTCTCTACTTACCAAAATTAGGACAATATTTCTCCTTCTCCAGTCCTGTGGTAAATTTATAGTTTTCCATAATCTTTCAAATATCACTTTCAGAGGCTCAGCAATCAGAGCAACAAGTTCTTTCAGTCTCAAGGATGTAAGTTTAATCTGGCCCAGATAACTTACATTCATGCTCTAATGGGCATTTATATTTTCTCAGTCCTCATCCTTCATAAGGTCTGTGCAGTCTTTAACTCTATCAATCACCCTTTTCCCCTTGATACTCTCTTCTCTCTAGGCTTTTATAACATGTCTCTCCTGGTTCTCCTTCTACTTGTTAGACTACTCCTTCTTAGTCTCCTTTGCTGGATCTTCACCTAGGTCACCCACTAACTGTGGGTGTCCCACAAGGCTTTGTCCTGGACTCTTTTCTCTTCTCCCTCTATATTAGTTCACTTGGTAAACTCATCAACTCCTGTAATCCAATTGTCATCTCTATGTCAATGATTCTCAGATCTTCTTATCTAGCTCTAACCTTTCCACTGAACTACAGTTTTTCATTTCCTATTGCCCATTAGACATCAAACTGAATGTACTGTAGATATCAATAAATGATCAGTAAATGAATCAGTAAAATTAGTGATGAGTAAAACTCATCATGTGTAAAACCGAACTCATTAGCTTTCCATACCAAATCCCCTCCCCACAACTTGCCTACTACTACCAGGGGCACCATCATTCTCCCATCCTTGACTCCTCATTTGCCTTCATCCATCTGTTGCCAACACCTGTAACATCTCTCAAATATGGTCCCTTCTCTCCTCTGACACTGCCACCACCCTGGTGCAGATCCCTTCCACCTTCCCCCCCCCCTGCCCCTGCCACTCCCATTCAATAAATTCTCCTGGCTTCCTATTGATTCTAGGATGAATTATAAAACCCTCTATTTGTTTTTCAATGCCATTTATAACCTGAACTTTAATTGCCTCTGATACTAACTGTGCAAAGAACTTAATCTTTCTAGACTCAGTTTCCTTGTTTGTCTAACTGTCATAATAATACCTGTGGTAACTACCCTTCAGAGTTACTTCTAGGTATAAGTGAATTGATATCCATAAAGCATTTTGGAAAAATTTAAAGCACTATGTCAATGCCAGTTATTATTAACCTCAGTATTCTTACCTTCACAGCTTTGCTAATACGATTCCTTATGCCTACAATGTCTTTCTTGCCCATCTTAATCTATTAAAATCTTTCCTGTTATTCAAAGCAGACTTCAAATGCCATTTCTCTGATTCTCCAAGTCAGAAGTGATTTCTCTTTCCCATTAACTCAGTCAATTAGCACCTTATTTTTCTTCTCTCTGTTATGTCCCATAAGTTGTTGCTATTTTCATTACTTATTTATATCTTATCAAGACTAATAGATGGCCTTTCTTACCTTTGAGTCTCCTCTAGTTCTCAACATATGTAGCATTATTTCTATAGTAGGAAGTTCATAAATATTTGTAGAACAAATAAAGAAATAAATGTAAAAAGCAAGTGGTATAACATTTTATTTGAATTTAGTAAATGCTTAGTGGGGTGTTACAGTGTATAGCGTGCTAGGCCTGGAATCAGGAAGATTCATCTTTTTGGGTTAAAATTTGATCTCAGACTCTTATTAGCCATGTGATCCTGGGCAAGTCACTTCACCCTGCTTGCCTCAGTTTCCTCATCTATAAAGTGAGCTGGAGAAGAAAATGACAGATATCTCCAGTACCTTTGCCCAGAAAACCACAAATGGGGTCACAAAGAGTTGGATATGACTGAAAAACAACTAAACAGCAAAAAGCATGTATTAAATGCCTAGTTTCGTGAAGCACTAAGTTAAGTATTAGGTATAAAAAGATGAAAAAGGAAATAGTCCTTACCTTGAGGGAGATTACATCCTTTTATAGCTATGAGACCCTTGTATTTATATGGTAATTTGTATTTCAACATACACTTATATAAATTATCCTATTCTATTGCCACTATAGTTCTGAAAGATAGGCCATTTCCCAGTCCCATTTACAAATCAACAAACTAAACTTCCTGAATTCTGGCCATCATTAAATGTCTCTCCCACCCTCCATTGGAACCTTGGCCCCTGCCTCTGGAACCATCCTGGACTCTTTTAAATGAACCTTTGCTTTGTCTTGCCTTGTTTTCAGGCAAGTTGTCACTTCCTAGCATCATTGCCAAGCCTTGCCTTTACACATATCCTTTCCTCTCCCTTTCTACCTTCCCTTGATGTATTATCTTCCCTTATTACAATGGCAGCTCATTGAAGGCAGGGACCATTTTGCTTTTTTGTATTTATATCTCTGACATTTATCACATTGCTTATCCTTGGACCTCTTCTCTTCCCTCTCTCACTTGGTGATCTCATTAGCTCCCATGGATTCCATATCATCTCTATGCTGATGATTCTCAGATCTACTTATCCAGCTCTATCTAACCTTGCATCTCCAACTGTCTGTTGGACATTTGGAATTGGATGTCTTTAGACATCTTAAGCACAATGTATCCAAAATTGAACCTATTTGTTCACACACACACCCACACATGCACATATGCATGTGCACGTGCACGTGCACGTACACACACACACACACACACACACACACACACACACACACACACACACACGCACACCCTCTCTGCCTTCAAACTTTCCCTGTTATTGTCCAGGATACCTATCACCATCCTCCCAGTCACCCAAGCTTGAAACCTAGATGTCATCTTTGACTTTTCACTCTCTCTCATCTCTCATATTCAATCTGTTGCCAAAGCCTGTCAATTTTACCTTTGTAATCTCTCTCACAAGGCCCTTCTCTCCATTGATGTGGCCGCCAGCCACTTGTGCAGGCTCTCATCGCCTCATGCCTAGGCTAATGCAAAAGACTGATGTTTGGTTTGGCTGCCTTAGGTCTCTCTCTACTCTAGTCCATTCTCTACTTGGCTGCTGTCAATGTGATATTACTAAAGCATGGGTCTCACCATGTTACCCCTTTCCTACTCAATAAACTCCAGCGAATCCTTATCATTTCGAGGACCAAATATGAAATCCTTTGTTCAGCATTTAAATCTCTTAATAACCTTCCCCTTTACCTTTACAGTCATCTTACACCTTATACTTCCCCCAAGTACTCTATGATCCAATGACACTGGTTACCATGCATACAAGACACTCCACCTCTGGTTACTAGGAATTGTCAATGGTTGTCCTCCATGCCTGGAGTTTTCTTCTTTCTCATATTCAGTTTCTGAATTCCTTATCTTCCTTCAAGTTCCAGCTAAAATTTTACCTTTTGAAGGAAACCATCCATGACCCCTCTTAATTACAGTGCATTCCTTCTGATGATTATTTCCAGTTTATCCCAAATATGACTCTTTGAGAGCAGGGACTGTCTTTTATCTTTCTTTGTATTCCCAGCACTTGGCACAGTGTCTGGCACATAGTAGACTATTTATTGTTTATCAACTGGCTGACTAAATGCTCTATCATATACCATACTACACCACACCATCTCTCTCTCTCTCTCTCTCTCTCTCTCTCTCTCTCTCTCTCTCTCTCTCTTCTCTTCTCTTCTCTTCTCTCTCTCTCTCTCTTTCTCTCTCTCTCTCCCTCTCTCTCCTATTTACCTAACAAAAGTTAATTCCAAAGATTGCTCAGAGGATGAAATGAGATCATTCATGGGAAAACTCTTGGTTCATAAATCATTATATCTAAATACAAAATGACATTCATTTAGTTGTTATTATAAATTATCATCACCTGTTATATAAATGGGAACTGATAAGTGATTCACTCAAAACCACAAGGAAAATTAATGGTACAGCTGAAAAGAAGCAGCAAAGCATAAAGTTGGAACATGTACATGGAGTCTTGGGTCCACTACTTGTTAAATTGTACTGCTAGGAAGTTTTCAATTTATCGGAACCTCAGTTTCCTCATCTATGAAATGAGGATGCCAATATTCACACTGTCAGAGTTGTTGTGAAAAAAGTGCTTTGTAAATTGCAAAGTATCATATGTAAGTGCTAGTCCCAATGATGTTTGTGAAGGCTTAATATGTGCTTCTCCATTCCATTCCAATGCTTTTCCCTTAAGAACCCCCTTACCAATAAAAGAAAAGTTGCATTAAACTGGAAACATTTCCACAAATGGTAATAATATTGATAGCATCAAGAAGCGAAAAGCTTTGAAATCTAAAATTTGCTCCAGAAATGTTTACATCAAAACCTTGAAAAATGAGCCATATATTTTAAGGGCATTTTAGTATTCTTGGACATGTAAGTGACATTTGAAAATGCATGCAAGGAGGTATACTCTTGGACCCCAAAATCCCCACTGTTAGAATTATACCTGAGAGTCTTATGAAAAAAAATGAAGTACTTGCTGTTCACAAAGAGATACATAGCAGCATTATTTATGATTTAAAAAAATAACCTGTAAGTAACCTAAATATCCAACAATAGAATAGTTGAATTGTAGTACATGCATTTATTAAAATATTATAGTGCAAATATGATTGAAAAGTATAAGGACTATGAAGTACTATGGAAAGACCTTTATGAAATGATGAAAAGTGAAAAAATCAAAAGCAAAAAGTACAAATCAACTTCAACCATGTAAAAGACAAAGTGAGATGGAATAGACAGAGTCCCGATGGAGACTTACTGGGAGGGAATGAAAGGTGACTGTTTGACTGGACCTGTGACTTCATCAGTATAGCGAGCTCTAGAGAAAGAACATTCTCTTCCATTGAAGGGAAGTACCTCCTCAACAATCTGTAATCTTACAGAAGTGACTGTGAAGATGAAAGCTCAAGTAACTAGCCCAAGCTCACAGAATTAGTACTTCTTAGAAATGGGACGAGTTGTTCCAGTATTTAATACATTGAAATTTATTTTTAAAAAATATTCAATAGTTTAAAAGCAAGGTAATGTGTTGCATGGATCATGGATGTGGAAGTTTAATACATTTTTAAAAAAAGAAATTATATATGAAATTGATTATCAACATAAAACCATGAGATTAACCATATACACTTATGATGGAATTAAATGACCCAAATGTCCTACAAGCAAATAAAGCTGACTGCCTGGTCTTTCCATATCAGTGGAATTTGCTTTCCCTAGTCTTATGTTTACAATGAATTTGTCTGTTTTGTAAGACTTCTCAAAACTCATGTTTTGTTTGGAGAATCTGTGTGACAGAGTAAGTGGATAAAGCATTAAATATAGAGTCAGCAAGGCCATTGTTCAAATGCTACTACAGATGCTTAATAGCTGTGTGACCCTAGGCATGTCACTTAACTTCTTTCAGCCTCAGTTTCTTCATCTATAAAATGGGAATAATAATAGTACCTACCTCACAGAGGTGCTGTGAGGATCAAAAGAGATAGGCTGTGTAAGGCACTTGAATGTGCTATATAAATGTGATTGATAGAGAGTATAAGCTATTTCCTTAGAAATAAAAACTGGTAGTTTTCTTCTAAAGGAAGTTAAAATGGACTGCTGATATCTCTAGAGTAAAACTGGCATGAGAGGGGGAATCACATGGGAGAACTCTGACCATCTTGTTTAAGCACAGCTTTACCTAAATTCCTGTCTGAAGGATATTGTGCTCTATCACTCCTCTCTGAGGACAGCTCATTCAGAGACGCTTTGGACCTGATCAGAAAAGAATTATTCTCCAATGAAGGCATTGTCATGTCTTCCATTCATGTCAATAATGGAAGTTCTCTCTGTCAGTCATGGAGTGGCTCCTGATTCTTATTTCACTCTCTTTATGATGGATGAAAGAGCTAATGCTATCAACCTTGCAGATAAGCTTTATCTCTGCTTTAGTGGGGGCACCTTCCATCAGAGTGGTTAGAATCCATCCCCTGGCTCACTGGCACATCCCTCTGCCACTCTTGTCACAGACCAGCTCACTGCTCCCTTTCCAGCATAAATATTCACGGATATAGGCTTCCTGTGCACCATAACCATGCTAACTTAGTAAGCAAGCACAAAGTCATCTGCTTCTACTTGCTTTTGCATTTGCTAAAAGGTAACTGTGAGGCAGCCATGAATTCCAACATAGGTAGAAGCACAGAGATCTCAATTTTAAAAATGCTAAAGCTGAATGACAAAAGGTAGGAAGAGCTAATTAATGTGAGTATGCCCAGGAAAAGAGTGTCAGGCAAAACTGTGCCCAGGGCTTTCTACATGACGAACATAGAAACCATGCATCAAAATGTCTTCTTCTTTCAATGAAAAGATTAGACCGATTCTAATTGTCTAATTCTAATGGGTTCATTATTAGGAAGGACTATAGTGAATTAAGAACAGTAATGACTCCTGGCTATAACATGAGAGTTTTCTTCTTCTTCACTGAGCTAGACATTTGTTATTTTGAACAGAATTCACCTTACACATCATTGCATGTGGAATCCAGTAGCTTGCTTCAATGTAATGAAATACATGTTTAAGGGGCAATAATAATAACACCTAACATTTTAAAGTTTGCCATGTATTTTGTGTATTTTGCATCATTTGAGATTCATGACATCTCCAGATGTCCATGACAGCAT